>CM075768.1:35102500-35450365 GCA_037974665.1 Ehretia macrophylla
AGAGACAACATTCATGTTCCGTCTCCATTGAGAGACAGTTTGGAGACGACACGCCTAAGTCGTCTCCATACCGTCTCAAAATGGTCACTATTTATGTAGCGAAAGTTTCGTCTCATTTTCATCACTTTTTTGGCGACGCCTTTGACAGTTTTTCTTGTAGTGTAACAACAAAAAAATGGATTAGTATTACTTTACTCCATAATGCATTTACAATTAAATTTTGCCTCTTAACGTTTATTTCATATATATATATATATATATATATATGTATCACTTAACCTGCTTACAACATAATTTAGTTAACTTAAATGTCCATTATAGTTGTTAAAAATATACAAATATACAAAATTATCCTTTTTTATACCTAATGCTTATTTTCTATTTTTTGCAAATGTTAAAGACAAGAAATAAAACTTCAAGCAAAAATGTTACACTATATAAATTATATACATTTTTCATAATTTTATTTCTTTTTCATATAAATATCAGTTTACCCCCTTAATGTATATACAGTAAAACATTTTTTGAGAATGCAACCCAAACTCTTAGTCATTCACTCCCAAAATAGGCTCTCATGTTTATTTTGTATCGCTTATGATCTCCTTCTTGGTTATTAGCTAAAAGGAGGGGACATTTTTTTATATTTGTATATTTTATAATAGCTATAATTAATGTATATTTTAGTTAACTAAGACATGAAGGAGTTAATTGATACAAAATAAATGTTGGGACAAAATGTTACACAACATATACATTGAGGGGGTAAAGTGATATCAAACAAAAAAATAGTTATAATGCTTCAATTCTTTAATGCATCAAGTATAGTATTTTGCCCCCTAATATTTATTTTGTATTACTTACACCTATGAATTATTAGTAAAAATGAGTATTTTTGTACATTCATATATTTTTCAATGGCTACCAGAGAATTTTTTCTTAACTAAATTAGCAGGAGGTTGAGTGATATAACATAAACATTAGGGGACAAAATGCTATAACGTAAGGGTAGAACGTATCAACTTAATATTTTGTGGTTAATGTTAAGATACTCATTTTTCAATTTTAAAGTTACCACTAAGGCTTTGGTCTAGTGGTATATAACTCGCTAGGTTATAAGTTCGAGTCTCGCTAATTACATTATACGACGTTAGGCCTTCCCCTAATTAAAAAAAAAAAATTTTAAAGTTTAGGCTCTAAAAGGTTATATTGGGTCAAGTTCAGCCCTAAAATTACTATTTTCTTTGACTTGAATGAATCACTAATTTTACCCCTACCATAATATCAAATTGGAGAGGAAGACTAAATTTAGGAGTAATGCTTTATGCACCCCTTTATTCTTTTATCCTTCTTTTGTATGGTAAGAATTTATATATTGAATATCAAATTTCTTGTATATATGATAAAAATTTTACTATACAAAAAAGGTAATAGAGCGATACAGTGATATATAGCATTATTTTAAATTTAGAGATCAATAGTAAAGCAAACCTAGTTATTGAAAAGGATCTCATATTCGACAAAAAAAAAAAAAAAAAAGATCTCATAATCATATCGAATATTTTATCTGGGATCAAATCCCGAATTTGTCTAGGGACCACTTTGGCCAAGACGAAAAAATTGATATTTCTTTTTTGCGTTTGATTCTTTTCTTAATTTTTCCTTTTATAATTGATGATCTAGGACATTCAAGATCATTTTGAAATCTCTACTTTTTCTTTTTTGGCCAAGCAAATTCGAACACGAAAAGCAACCAAAACTACACCTAGCTGATGCATGAACTTGAAAAAGTAGAGAACTTTCAAGAGGCATCAATGATTTATTATCTTAATGAAAAAAAAAAAGGAGAAAAAGTTACCAATAAATTAAAAACACTTTATTATTGACTATTTGGTCTATATGGTATGATTTTTGTTTTAAGTAAGAGAAATATCAAAATTAATTCTTGTGTATAACATCCTAAAAAGGGCTTGTGTCTGGTTAATTTAATAAATCAAGAACATTCTACAAGGATATAGGACTACACTTTCATGATAAGAATCCAGAACTCTCCACACATCACCGCCTAAACACTTAAAATTGCTCTTGCTCCTGCTATATATAGTCATCATCTTTAGCCTCAGATCACTGATTAGCTAGCCATTGTGTTGTTTCTTGCAGTGTTTATAAAGAGCGAAACGTCTCAGGCTTGTAAAATCTGATTTAGGGTTTGCAGAAATGGCTGGTGAAGTGGTTCTATTGGATTCATACGCGAGTATGTTTGGCATGAGGGTGAGAATTGCACTAGCTGAAAAGGGTGTCAAGTATGAATACAAAGAAGAGGATTTGAGAAACAAGAGCTCACTTCTTCTCCAAATGAACCCAATTCACAAGAAAATACCAGTCTTGACCCATAATGGAAAACCTATTTGTGAGTCACTTATAATTGTTCAATACATTGATGAGGTGTGGAAGGACAATTCCCCACTTTTGCCTTCTGATCCTTACAAGAGAGCTCAGGCTAGATTTTGGGCTGACTATGTTGACAAAAAGGTAAGTCATGATGCTCTACTTTTTTTTTTTTTTTTTGTTCGGTTGAAGAGAGACTTAATCGATTTTAAACAGTGATACAACGAAAGAACTAGTCGACATGTCTATTTCATTAATATTATTCTAAGAGATATTTTGCCCAGTCTTGTTTTAATTTTCTTCTATGTTTTATTTTATTATTTATCCACTATGTAACTATGCTTAGTATAAATAATGTATTGTTTCGTTTAGTATGATCATATTACTATTATTTTCATTTGATGTTATGTTGTGAAATTATAATATTAATTTACACGTTTCATCGAGGTTGTAAACATTCTGACAATCTATTTAATTATATTTAAAATAATCGTACTTATGGTTATTATGTGAGGTTTGATGCCTTGTGGGGATGGAAAGATAAATTAATCTTCTTTTTAGGCTTGTAGTGTTACGTTCTTAAATTTGCTTAAGGAATGTGGAGTGGATTGGGTGTCCGGGTTACACACCTCATCACCTCTATACCCAATATATATGCATTATGTTATTCCGTGAGTAACCTTGTCTCTTCTACTCTTTTTCTGATCTACTCATTTTTTGATTGTGTCGTCATTATCAATCACGGTATCCTCGATCCCTCCGTAGTGACCGAGTGATATTAGTTTCGATCTCTTTAAGACTATCCATTGATTTGTTCTAATTATTTTACCTCATTGTGCCATATATTGCAGATTTATGATATTGGAAGGAGAATATGGTCTACAAAAGGGGAAGAGCAAGAGACTGCTAAGAAAGAATTCATAGAGTGCCTCAAGGTGTTGGAAGGAGAGCTTGGTGACAAGCCATATTTTGGAGGTGACACCTTTGGGTTTGTAGATGTGGCTTTGATCCCATTTTATAGTTGGTTTCATGTCTACGAGAAAATTGGCAACTTCAAGATAGAGACACAATGTCCCAAGCTTATAGCATGGGCCAAGAGATGCATGGAAAAGGAGAGTGTTTCCAAGTCTCTTGCTGATCCTCTAAAGGTTTATGACTTTGTTTTGCAAATGAAGAAGAGGCTCGGAATCGAGTAGGAAAATGTGTTAGGGAAAAGTTGCGACAAATTATTGATAGTTGATGGTTTCTTGACTTAGTTGGTTGTGTATTCGATCTCTCTCGTAATGTTGTATGTTACGAGTGATTCAAATCCGTGTGTAATTTGCTTCTTTGAATCAATAAAGGACTACATGTTTTTTCTAGAATAGTAGTAAATCACATGTATATATTTAACATATTTATACTTAAATGATTTTGTACAAAGTGGTGACAGAGTGTATAATTTGTACAATTTTTTTCATTTTTTTACTCGATACGATCCAATAAGCTTTGGCAAGAGTAATGAGGCAAGGAAATAAATTACTTTTGCTCATTTACCGACAGCATTGCAGTAGAATTTGATACATGGGGATAGCATAAGAGCTATTGACACAATTTTTACTAGCAAAATGAGGCTGCATTTAGATATAGATATCGACATATTCGCTTCGAAGCCTCACTTGAAGAAGATTCGGGTAAAATATGTACTTCTTAAAAAATACATTTACTTTTATTTGAAAATTTTCTACTCTAATAGTTTTCTGTAAATAATAAATAACATTTTTTTGTAATTAGGCTATATTAAAACTGTTATGAGAAAGTAATTTCATTTACAATTATTAACATGAAGTGATAAAAGAAGTTAATCACTACAAACAAGTTATAATTTATACAATTGTTGAAAAACTGTTACAATAAAACACCTGTTATAATAGTTTTTTCATTTTTTTAATTAAAATGTTGTAAAAGTGTTAAAATTTTATAGTGTACATTAATTTCTTTTTTCTTTTTTATTTTTTATGTAAAATGACATAGCCCACCATGATAATACTAATTTTCCTTTTCAAAAGTTACTTAGCCTCCACTAACCAAATATCTTAAATCCTCTGCTATTTACACATATAGATTTTCCAACAAGGTTTCAACAATAATTTTTAAACACTTTTTGGAAAATAAAAAATTCAGATTCCAACCTATTAGGATGATCGAGGACAACCGCTTCCACATTTTAGCACAATTCAGTTCCAAGTCAATTCAATTTAGTTCGCCTAATTCGCAACCATCGCTCGAGGAAAGAACCTGTATTACAAAGATTTATTGGCGGTAACTATTGAAAATTAGACTTCATCTAAACACGCAAGAAGCTGATAAAGACTAATTACGGAGTGAAAGGGCCGGTCTATTATTTTCTAACAACTTTAAAATACAAAGGTCATTACGTGGTCACTTAATATAATATCAAATCGTCTACACTTTTCTAATAACTTGAATTTTAAAGTATTGTGCTCATAAGTGGTGATCATTTAATAGTTGTCTCCAAAAATAGAGTTATGAGATGGGCCTAAGTGGTTACGGTGATCCTTTTATTACCAAAATAGAAACTCAAAGTTTAAATTTCTTTCATTATAATTAATGAAGATCACACAATTTCACGGCCATACAACCATGGATTTTGAAAGCCCAATTAATACAAGGCTCTCAGGATCTCTTAAAAAAAAGCACGAAAATGGAAAGCAAAAATACAACACTTTAAAAAAAAAAAAAATGACGAGAAACTCAATTTAAGTAGGATCACATTTGATCAACTTCAAAACTATAAATCTAATACTGCAGCTGAGTGCCAGAACACATGTTTCAACTCAATAAATAGCCAAGTAATATATGTAATAGTAGAAAACTTTTACTCACAACAAGTCATTGTCCGACCCATTATTAGGGCCGGAAAATATATCTCAGAAGAAAAATCCTTCTTTCTATACCTTAGTCCAAGCTTCTCCCTTATTTACAGCCTGCAAAACATATTCATAGATTTTTTTGGATTCAGGAAGAGCTTTGGACACACTCTCTCTTTGCATGCACCTCTTAGCCCACACAAATATTTTGGGGCATTCAACCTCTGTACTAAATTTGCCAAAAGCCTCAAAGACATAAAACCAACTGTAGAATGCAATAAAAACAATATCCATAAACCCAAAAGTCTCCCCTCCAAAGTAAGGCTTGTTTCCAAGTGCCCCCTCCAGCACCTTAACACAACCAATGAAATCTTTCTTAGCTGCCCCTTGTTCTTCTCCCTTTGAAGCCCATATTTTGCTCCCATATTCAAATAGCTGCAATTGCATACATATTCTAATCAATTATTTAATACCAACAGAAGAAAAAAGTATACAGCTGTAACTTAATTTTCACTTAATTGTATATGTTTGTCTACAACGATATGTGGTTCGACTCTTTATTTACCTCCACGATTTCACCTTTGGATCTATTCATCAATAATAATTACAAATCAATTATTTTTTTACACAAAAAAATTTAAATACTTGCTCATATGACTTTATACAATGAAAAATCTAAACCTTCACATACTCAACTTTTTTAGCAAAAGTACAAAAAAACTCTCACATGGTTACAAAATTTTATACGGACAAACTACTAAAAAAGCCACTCTCACTCTCTTAGGCTTAGACCAACACCAACACCCTCGTGAATTGTGGCCCTCGAACAACTAATTACTAGTTACAAAGTATTATTTATAGAAAAAATTTCCTAAGTCTACTCTCATTAGGGTTGGGCTTTCACTTGTTTCCGCTAGTTGAGTTTTGACTTTGAGCCAAAATCAACAACTTTTTTGTTTTGGTTGGGATTTTCGAGATGATATGTTTGTATAGAGTAAATTACTTTAAGGGTCAATAAGCTATTTCGCCAGTTTTGTTTTTGACAATTGATAAGGGCATCTAGCTTATAGATACAAGTTATAAATCATCTAAATAAGAGCATAGGACTATAGATACAATGACAATAGATATAATATACCAAAATCAAGCTTGTTATGTGCAAACAGAGAACTTCTTTGGTCACTACGCGCTGTTTTAAGAATTTTCAACAAACATAACTAAGAGGACATATTAACTTACCGTCTTGTCAATGTAATCAACCCAAAACCTAGCTTGAGCTCTTTCATAAGGATCACAGGGAAGCAATGGAGCTTTGTCCTTCCAAACCTCATCAATGTATTCCAATGCAAAGTTAGACTCACAAATTGGCTTTCCATTGTGAATCAAAACTGGGATTTTCTTATGAATTGGATTCATTTTCAGGAGCAGTTGATTCTTGTTCTTCAAATCCTCTTCCTTGTATTAATACTTGATTCCCTTTTCTGCTAGTGCAATTCTGACCCTCATGCCATACTTGCTAGCCCAAAAATCCAATGGAGTTACTTCATTCTCCATTTTTTGAGGCTAAAACAATTCTCAACATGAAAAATAGCAAATGCTTATTGATGATGGGTGTACAAATGTTAGAAGAGGTTGTTGAAGAGGGAGTCAGCATGCCTTGTCTGACTTGTGAAGTTCATGGTGGTTTTAGATACTCTATGGTACCTTCTAGAGGTCAAGGTACCTTCGAGAGGTCAAAGTACCTTTTTGACTTGATATTCTTTACGACAGAATCACATTGACTCAGTGTAAGACTATAAATTTTGTGATATAACTGTGTAAATTAATGTATACTTTAGACCAGTTAATAAATAAGTAATATTTGTAAAAAAATGACATAAATTTAAAATTAAAACAATTAATCACAATAAATTACTAACCGATTTATTTGAGTGTATAGAATTCTATTCTAAATAATTAGTGAGCATTGGAGTTGGCCCTCCACAATTTATAGAGTGATCAAAGTGAATCCCTAACCCCGAGGGTCAGCTCGAGTGATTTGTGGTGGGTCGTTTCAACTGACACGTCCAGAGTTTGATTCCCGTATTATAGCTGTTGGAGCTTTTGCCTCGATTGAATTGACATATGTGTTGGGTCGCACCGCTAGCCCCTAAGTTTGGTTCACACCCCGATTGTTAGGCCAAGCGGGAATAAACCCGAAATGACCCATCTAAATGATGGTGTCTAATCTAGATCGATGTTCCGTGGGTTGGTTATGAGTGGGGATGTTCCTCAGTTATGAAAAAAAAAAAAGTGAATCCCTACAAAGAATCATTTCAATATTTTATTTCCATGCTATTCACGGGTATCATACCATATTAGAGTTATTCTATGGAAGGAGTTGAACAATTAACATAATAAGACAAAAAAGAAAAAAAAAATCTACCACAAAATAATATTGACAATATTTAGGCCTTTATCTTTAAGACTGCAGTATTTGCTAACGAATATTATGAAGAAATAGAATGTGCAATTAGTACTTGATGTTAAGAGGTGTCATGTCCTGAATTTATAATTTTAAGTTTAGGAGTAAGATTAATATTGTAGGTATAAGAAATAAGTCATTCACGTTGTAGACATAAAAAATAACTATTTGAACTTCTTTTTTATTGGCTCAAAATAATTAATTCAAGTTATTCTTTTTACCTACAACACCAATTTATAAACCACCCAAATTTACAATCTTGCACTGATGTAGGATATTACACACCCTCGTTAAGGACCTAACATTTTCGTCAGGGTCACACACACAGGACCAACCAACCAGGTAGTGCAAAATTTTAGATTTGGATCCTACGAGTTCAAGATGTGGCTTCTAGCGCATTCTTGGTAGAGCACTTTACCTCGCATAATACTTAGTTCTCGCATTGGCTAGTAGCCGACTCTGAATACTATTATGTTATGCCCCGAACCTAGAACTCCAAACCTGCGAGCAAAACTAGTGTTGTAAGCATAAAACAAAACTACACGAGTCTCTTTTCAACTGACTCAAAATAGTTAACTTAAATTATTTTTTATACCTACATCACCCACTTATAAATCACTCAAATTCACAATCTCTCACAGATGTGAAATATTATAGAAGGAAATATTAATCTTACAACAAAAGCCATCAAGAATTATTTTTTTTCCTAAATGCCACATTCAATTGTTAACACCATGACCTGACTTTACTCATTTTATCCGACAATAGTTCGAAAATTCATCTCCCTTTAGTAGGCTAATACACCAATCACTACACTTCGATTTATTGGATTTGTTGCTAAAACAATTTCCTTTGTTAGAGAATGGAAATCCAGAAATTAAAAAGACACACCAAAGTGTCTCTTTTATTAAACACACCATTAGTAGGCATTCAAACTCTATGTTTGAAAGCCTATACAAGTAAAAGCAACAATACACAACATTAATTAGCAAAAAAAAAAAAACACAACATTTCAGAAGTTATCCTTGTTGCCTATATTCTTTAGGCTATTCCAAACTTCTCCCTAAGCACCAAAATAAATTCATAAACCTTGTGGGAATCAGGAAGAGCCTTGGCAACACTCTCCCTCTCCATGCACCTCTTTGCCCAAGCAACAAATTTGGGGCATTCAACTTCTGTACTAAATTTGCCAAAAGTCTCATAGGCATAAAACCAGCTATAGAATCCAATCAAAGCAATATCCACAAAACCAAAAGTTTCTCCTCCAAAGTAAGGCTTGTCTCCAAGTGCCCCCTCCAACACCTTAAGGCAATCAATGAAGTCTTTCTTAGCTTGCTCCTGCTCTTCTCCTTTTGTAGTCCATAATTTACGTTGCAAATCGTATAGCTGCAAGAACACAACCCCACATTCTTTACAATCTTGACTATTTTAGGAAAATAGACACGTGCAGAAGAAAATGTAGAACATTTTATCAGTAGGAAATAAGCTACTTTGGAGGCTAAAAATAGTGGGAATGTGGGTGCCAAGTATCTTTTCAAACAAAAAATATCAAGGACGTTAAAAGTATTTTAAAATATTTTGTAAGTCGGTGAGAATTTGCAATTCCCATAACTCCACACCCCAAGACAATTGTGATGCTTTTGATTTCTATGTATTGGATGGGATAATCAATTTATGCTTCCACTATTTTGCATATACATTCAACTCATATGACCAAGAAATTCTTTTTCGTATATTAATAATATTTTCCACACTTTGTGACAATGCATTACTAATATAAAAATTACTATGCTACGTTGCTTTCCTAAAATATTGTGAATGCATGATGTACATCAAATAGGCACCATTGCAAACAGAAGCACCAGTAAAGCGTGACCACATTTTTTCTTGTCCATAGCATATTTTTGCTCCTTTTGACAAAGATCTCTTCAATTGATAGCCGCAATAAATGGGACCACACACCATGTCTTGTAGAAGAAATGAAATTGGAGTCATTAATTTACATTCTTCAATGTTTGTCTAGAATAAGCAAATCTTTTGTGCTCCCAAGAATTGAAGAAAATAAAAGAACCAAGATCTTGGAAAGTGAAGGCCGGCTAGATTGAACTATACAATAACTTATAAAGAAGATAGCTCAAATTATACAATTCATTTACTGATAAGTGTACAAGACTATAAGAGAGGAGATGTCTCGATCAACAATGATAATAAATCGTTAAATCTATATAATCAATCTATCTAATATTCAAAACTATAAAGCATTAACACTTGGAAAAACCAAAGGGAAGTCACTAATATGATCTCTTAACCATATAGTATGGACGACAAATTAATTCTCAATCTTCTAAGATGAACTTTTTAGTAGCTAAATTTATAATAGTTTGGCGTTGTTAGTTCTTACCCCAAATTCCATCCAAATTATAACGTTTTTAGCTCGAAATCAGCATGTGCGTATGTCAATTTTTAATGTAATTTAGGTGAAGACTATTAAACTTCAAATAAATTTGGATTAAGAACTAACGACATTATAAAATTGTAAGTCCAGAACTAAAAAATTTATTTTTAAATGTTACGGAATAATTTATCCTCTGATTTATAATTAAAAGACCATACAAATAATTTACCGGATACATAAATAACTAAGGAGAGCTATAATAGCTAGCTTACCTTCTTGTCAATGTAATCAGCCCAAAACCTAGCTTGAGCTCTCTCATAAGGATCAAAAGGAAGCAATGGAGCTTCTTCCTTCCAAACCTCATCAATGTATTCCACTGCAATAATCGACTCACAAACTGGCTTTCCATTGTGAATCAAAACTGGAATTTTCTTATGAATTGGGTTCATCTTCAAAAGCGTATCACTTTTGTTTCTCAAGTCCTCTTCTCTGTACTCGTACTTGATTTCTTTCTCTGCCAATGCAATTCTCACCCGCATGCCAAACATGCTAGGCCAAAAATCTAGGAGAATCACTTCATCAGCCATTTTTGGATGCTAAAACTGTTGCTCAACGGGAAAATATGCCTACTTAGAGTGATGTCCCATGTTGATAATAAAGTTGATAAATATATATAGATGTTTGGTGTATGTAATAAAGTTGCGGGCTTGAAGACAAAATTTTAGGTTTGCGTGGTTTTAGTAATCACAACGCAATTAATTTAAAGATGTTATATTATACTTCTTCATTGGTCTTCCAATTTCATAACCGCATGAACGAGAAGAATCAACTTTCAAAAGTATATTCTTTAAAAAAACATTAAATGTTGCCAAAAAAAAATTGCTACTTCCACTTTCCAGCCTAGGAATCGTTCAAATACTAATATTATTAATTATCATTAGGACTCTCACATAGATAGTCTTCGGCCAGGACTTGTATTAGGAGTCCAAACAAATTCTAACCACGTGTAAATTCTCTTGTTTCACTTGCTATTATCCCTTCCTAGATTTTATTTCTCTTACTTTTCTTATCTCTTTGTTTTGTCTTTAATTTTATAACACAACCTTATTATTACTCTTTTTTTTCCTTTTTTTTTGTGTCCGAGTTCAATATTATTTTTGGACCCAACAAAATCTATGCTTTACATATTAACTTGAAAAGAAAATAGCTTTCAGCAGGTAAATATTTAACATATATAATTGCAAAAGTTACAAATCAGATATATATTTTTTTTAATGGTCAATTACAAAAGAGATTGACTCACCCAATCTTTGTAAAATAGTTTACTGTTCTATTTCCATACAGAAAAATTCTACAAAATATCTAAGACGCTGAACGTTTCAGACTAAAATCAAGGTTCACACTGACACATATTTTCACACGCTAGAACTAGAATTACGAACGTACCCTTCTATATATGTCTTCATTTTGTCAGGGAATTGGGTGAGTTGATTCTTTCAAGGAGGTATACTAGGATTTTTCGCATTTGCTATCGAAATGTCATTTTCCATGAAGCCTACCTTTGAGTAGCTGCCTTAGGCCATTCTCAATGAGAGCTTTAAATTGAGGAGTTCTAAAATTTAATTTAGAGCTCGTAGTAATTTAGAGCTCTATATAGAGCTCTAAGTATTTTTTAGGGTATCTCCAACGATAAAAAAATTAGTTCACTATTCACAAAAACTTTATATTTTTGGTAATTTTTAGAGACTCGGGTCTCTATTTTAATTCAAATTTTCAATGGGGTCTATTACTTTTTAGAAATTTGAGTTAAAATAGAGACTCAATTTACTTTTTTAACAACAAATTTAGATACCCAAAGAGTGATTGGGTCTCTATTTTGGTTTAAATCTCTAAAAAGTGGTGGGCCCTATTAGAGATTTTAGTTAAAATAGAGACCCGGATCTCTAAAAATTACCAAAAATAGTAAGTTTTTGTGAATAGTGTAAGTCATTGGAGATACCCTTAGGGACTCTAAAAAAAATTCATCCCCAATGAGGGGCTCTATAAAATTGGGGCTCTATATTGTGTTAAATTTAATTTTACAAACTAATTTGAATATATGTTATTTTTTCTCGTGTGTTAAATTTTCTTTTGATAAATTATTATCGTCATAATTGTAACTTTTTTTTACGAACATTTGGACCAAAAAATTATTTAATTCTGATAACGATAAAAATTATTGAATTATGATGACGTTTAATTACACTCGATTTGTATTTTTTAATGAGTACAACATCGTCAATTCAGAAATTTAATGAGTACAATCGAAATTAAACTAGCTAATACAAATAATCCATGATTTAAGGCAAACTGGGACTGTATACATCATCGTCAAAGTCTATCGAACGGAAGGTCTTTCTTGCAATAATGGCCCTTTGTTGCTCAATCAGAAACGCTCTTTTTTCCGGAGTTTCGATTGTTGAAGTCTTTATATTCATAGTCTTCGTATATGCAAATTCTTCATACCTATCCATGTACTTCTTCATAAATTTTCTCATATTTCTTGCTTCTTCAACGATATAATCGACACTACCCTTACCTTTTAATTTTTTAACCTTCTTGTTCCCAATCGGCCTTGACGATGTGGGATTGCTTTGGGTTTCCGCCACTGACTCATTGGGATAATCATTATTGAGAGAATTTGGATTTTCGATTGGAGTTTTGGGTTGAGTTACTGACGCATGCGAATCATTGACATTCTATGTGGATTGAACAAAGATAATTTTTCTCTATTTTTGACCATCTTGTAAAATTTCCCAACAATGTTCCAGGGTAAAATTTTTTTCGCCGGCAGCAGAGTATACGCGTCGAGCGTCATTCAACTAAAAAACAATTCAACAAATTTATAAAAATTAATTTTTCAAAGTCTAATATATTATATAACATCTACAATATAAAATTAATAATATCTGAAAAACTCACGTTGTCAATAGTATTTGCTCCGCTCCTCGGTCTCAACTGTACTTGAGCAATACACTCCGCAAATCGTGTACAATTTTGGTTTATGGGCGACCATCGGCATTTCAGACTTTTTGATGTTATCTTTTCAGTTGGATAGTTCGGGGGGTGGAACTCTTCAAATTTTTCAAGAATTATGTTCCACATTGTTGCTATTGTTTGGTCTCGCCAGATAATAGGATCTTCACTAATTGCGATGAAGGCCCGACATAAAGCAATATCTTCTTGAATGGTGAAATTGCGACCCCTCGAAGTGCTATCGGTATATTCCATACCTTTCAAAAAAGAAAATACGATTGTTACCAAAAGTTTAAGAAAAAGAAATAAATTATTTAAACAATAAATTATCACTAAAACTTAAATGTACAAAGTGTACAAGTTGAATCCAAATTAATTTTATTAAAATTGACCCATATTATGAATTTTTTTAAAAAATTTAAAAACAAAAGGATTTAAAAATAAAAATTAATCCCAACCATTTTTTAAAAAATTAAAAACAAAGGATTTTAAAAAAATTAATCCCAACCATTTAAAAAAAATTTAAAAACAAAGGATTTTAAAAAAAATTAATCCCAACCATTTTAAAAAAAATTAAAAACAAAGGATTTTAAAATAAAATTAATCCCAACCATTTAAAAAAAATTAAAAACAAAGGATTTAAAAAAAAAATTAAAAACAAAGGATTTAAAAAAAATAATAATCCTAACCATTTAAAAACAAATTAAAAACAATGAATATTTTAAAATAACAAGTATTTAAAAAAAATAAAACCCTACATATAAAACCCAGAGCCTCCCCCATTTTCCTTTCACTTGCCGCCACCGCCGCCTCCGCCCTCCCTCCCCCGCCGCGCTTCATTTTCTCTATAACCCACCCCACCCCACCTCCCCTCTCTTCCCCTCTTTCCTCGCCGATGCAGGCACCCCACCCCACCCCACCCCACCCTACCCTACATCCTTTCTCTTCTCCCCTTCCCCATCGACACAGGCACCCCACCCCACGTCCCCTCTCTTCCCCCCTTTTCCTGCTAACGCACGCCCTTTTTTTGCTTTTTTTTTATTTATAAATGTTGATTATTTTTTCTCTGTGTGTGTGTATATATATATATATATATATATATTTGCAGGTGATTCAAGAATAAATTGCAAAAAAAGGGCAAATCTTGAGCATGAACCTTTTTTTTTTTGGCTGATGCGATTTTTTTTTTTTTTTTTCCTGTTTGGGTATATTTGCTTGAAAGGATTAATTGTTGAAGTTGGGTGTTGAATTTTTTTGCTTGAATATATAGAAAATCCAACACCTAATGGCTATATTTTTTTTGAATGTAAAAGCTGAATTGCATCGGTTGATTATTTTTTTTCAGATGTTTGTACTTTTTTTTTTAAAGTCAGATCTGACTCGTCAAATCTAACATATTAGTATGGGCTGTAAATTTTGTTGTCTTTTTCCTAGGGCTCCATTTTGTTCAACAAATTTGTTGAATAAAATGGAGCCCGGACTCTATTTTTGGTGAAATATGTTAAATTTGACACAAAAGTAACAATTTGTAACAATTTGGGGCTCTATAATAAACATTGGTGTTTCTTTTTTACTTCAAAAGGCTCTATATTTGCAAAAAATTGTAATCATTGTGTTTTAGAGCTTACATTGTGGATGAACTTACGTTAATAACAAAAATCAATGCCCTTGGACCACTATTTTTATACTTCATACCCAATACGTTTTATTTTTCTAGTAGAAATAATATTATATGTCAGTTGACGCTAGAGATGCGTAAGAGATTATGCTATGGCTGAATTAAAAAAACAGGAAAAAGGCATAAAGTATGTGATCAGAATTATTTGAATTGGAGTTGGCGTAATGATAAAGTTATCATCGTGATCGTGAAAATGGATTTGGATCTTCTCATATTTATATCATTTTATAATTATTATTGGATCTCTCTAATAACACTATAATAATATAAGATGATCCAAAACTCGTAGAAATTGCCTCTAACAAAAATACTAAGTAACGTTGTGTACAACAAACCTAGATTCAACCCTTTCTCAGATCTTATTCATAAAAAGAATTTTGTACATTGAGCTACCTTATTAGCAGACATCCAAAAGCCATGATCCATTAGATAATCTAGGCACAAATTTGCCAAGGACTCCGCCAGAAATTATACTCTGAAGCACCTACAGAAAAGGTTCGTAGGGTTGAACCCGTTAAACCCCTTCGATACTTAAGTTATCAGGAGTTTGGAAATTAAATGTAATTTTTATAAATAGCTGAGTTAGAAAGATTTTTATTACCCTTCTTGGAAAGTGTGTCTTACTATATATAATAATGTTGGATGCTATGGGATTATAACACGTGTCTTTTTGTGACTGAGGCATCCTGGGGATCGGGCCGCCCTCTGGCTTGGGGCACCCTAGAGCTCAGGGATCAGTCATTTCCAGTTGGCAATAGATCGTACCTTTGGTCTTCCGTTCATGTATCTATCCCCTCTTAATATCTTCGATTGAGCCAAAAGTCCTTTTTACCCCTATGAGGTTCTTAATTCACCCCTTATCACCTAGTATCCCTTGTCGCATGTACCATGTCGCTTGGAATAGAATTTACAAAAGAAAGGGAAACTAAAAAACTTATGATGGGAAAGGAAAACTCTGCTCCTACTTTGTTTTAAGATTATTCTAATGTTCAAAAGTAGCTCTTAGCGTGCATCGTTGCTTTAAAAAAAAAAAAAAGATTTATCTTAGACTAGTGTTCTTTAATTGGGGCCAAGAAAAATAATTTTGCATCTCAAAAAGTAAGAAAAATAAATTTTATATAGGTTTATCTTTTTGTTAACTTGTAAGATTATACTATTTTATAATTCTAATTTTGGTATTTTTTTTATTTGTAGTGATTATTTTAGTAGAAAATTTAGAATTTTTTTTATTGAGAAAAAGCCTAATTATTAAGGCCCCCATTTAGATGATCGCTCATGGTCCCCAAATTGTTTAAGAAGCCTCTGTGTGGACATGTCGTCACTATTAAATCTCTATATAAATGTATCATTATTACTAAATCTCTCTTATAAGGTTATAATATCACAAAAAAATTCAAGTTTTCAATAATTGTTATCCTTATATGGGGGTAACGTACGTAATGTCTCCCAATGAGGCGTATTACCACTTAGTGGTTGGAATAGTTTTGTATAATTGTATTGATTATGTTATTCGTTGTCATCATTGGTCCAACATTGATTTCCCTAATAATATAAGTTTTTCCACAAAAATTAGGAATGGCAGCGGTTCGGTTAACCGCGAAAAATAACAAAATCGTAGCCAAAACCGTTTAGCAAACCAATAACCAAAACCGTACGGTTTTCAAAATCAATAACCATAACTGTAACCATTAAGGATTCAAAAAACTGCGGTTAACCGTAACCGTAACCGTTTAACTAAAATATAATTAGTTTAAATAAAAAAAAACCTAAAAAAAATAAGAAAAATTAGTTTAAATGTAAAGAAACCAAAAATAAAAGAATCCGAGCCAATGATAAAACTTGAAATAAATTACATAATAATTTTATGAGCAAAAATCAAAATCAAGAAGTTATGCAAAAAAAATTCATTCCCAAGCACCGAGCGAAAAACGTCTCTTCTTTCGTTTTGGCAAGTAAAGATGACAATTCTTAAAAGTATAAGTATTGGTCTTATAAGGTTAGCCCATCTCTTTTAATTGAGTTTAGTTCACTTTTTTTTTATTTATTTAGTTTAGTTCAAATTTTTATCATTTAATTACTAATTTTAGAAGTCTTCTATTATTTTAAGTGTATATATATATGTTAGATTTTTTTATTAAATTAAGGGTAAATGTCTAGTTTAGTCCATTATGTTTATTGTAAATGACACTTTCATCCATTATCTTTCAAAATGAACCTTTTAGTCCTTTATCTTTGGTGTAAATGACACTTTCATCAATTATCTTTCGAAATGAGCCTTTTAGTCCAATATGTTTCACATCAATAACACTATTAGGCCAATATGTTTCCTCCAATATGTTTTGAAGTTGGACTAACGACGTTACTTATGTGAAACATATTAAACTAAAAGGTTTATTTCAAAAGATAATGGATGAAAGTGTCATTTACACAAAAGATAATGGACTAAAAAGTTCATTTTGAAATAAAATAGATGAAAGTGTCATTTACACCAAACATAATGGACTAAACTAGACCTTTACCCTTAAATTAATAATCGGGTTTCGAATTTCGATTTTTTTTTAACGTTAAAAACCAAAACCTATCGGTTTATCCATCGATTTTTCTTTATAAAACCCAAACCCTAACGGATTCCCCATCGATTTTTGTTATCAGGTTTTTATTAGATGGTTATTCGTTGGTTTCGGATAAAGCGGGTACCCGTTGCCATCCTTAACAAAAATGATGAGGCATGAAACGTTGAAGTTAGGTTTTTAAACGAGCTGGTCAAGTGGTTTCACGGGCAACCCGACCCATTAGATGTATGATTCCATCCTCAGCCTTACACAAGCATTTAACAAATTCATCATCAGTCTTTGAACTTCAATGCTGGAATAGAAAAAAAAGAAAAAGAAAAAAAGAAGGGCATTAAAACATTTACAAGGAAAAGATGAAAAAGAAAACATAGAAAAATAAATTCTAATGCTTAATCTTAACGCAAACAAACTTCAATGATTTATATAATAAAAATAAATAAAAATAAAAAGACATAATACAAGTCCTTGAGGTCTCAATGAAATCTCCATATGATTCAACCCAAGCTTTGGCTCACCAATTATACAAGTGATTCGTTTGTTCTCGTATTTCCTTTAGTTTATCATTGAATATAATGAACACAAAAAAAAGTATGTGAGTCAAATATACTAGTCAGCTTGTTTGCAGTGTTCTTTTTTTTTTTTTTTTTTGTTTCGTAGAACAGTTTTCGAAAATAAATTTTCAAAACAAAAAAAATATAAAATCTATTTCACGAGAATGGTTCACTGATCAAGTTTTCAAAATGAATAGGTCTTATAATTATATGAATTATTTTATTTTCTTACGTAGAAGTTTCAATTTTTTAATTATATTAATTATATAATTTAATCAACTTATTAACTAAAATTATTAATTATTTAATGTTTTATAAATTTAATATTAACTATTAATTCAAAATTTAGTTATTTGGAAATTTTTAATAAATTAATGTTATTCAATCCATAAAATAGCAAATTACTTAATAAAATTTATTATTAATAAAACTAATTATTAATTTAGTAATTGATTATTTTAAAATTTTATTAATTAATTTAATTAATAAATACTAAAAATTTTAGTTATTAAATGATTAATTAATTAATAAAAAAATTAGTCTTTATTAATTAACTAAAATTGTATTAATTATTGTTAAATAATAGTTAACTAAATAGTAATTTATAAATGTTATCAACTAAAAATTATTAATTAACTAAAATTGTATTAATTATTGATAAATAATAGTTAATTAAATAGTAATTTATAAAAGTTATTAACTAAAAATTAAATAATATTATTAATTGTTAATTCATAATTAGTTTTACTAATAATTTTTATTAATTAATTAAATTAACTTATTTTTTAATTATTAAATTAATTATTAATAATTAATTTAAAATATGTTTAGGGGTATGTGGGGATATGGGTGGGGGGTTAGAGCTAGAGAAAACAAGAACACGTGAAAACATATAAAATGTGTTTTTGTTTCTTTTGTTATCGAGAACAAATTTCAAAAAATAATTTTTTAAATTAATCACCAAAAACAATTCATGGCAATAAGTTTTTTTATTTTTTTATTTTCTAAAACAAAAAAAAATATTTTTGGAAACCCTTCCAAATAGCCCACTCTGACCTTATTCTCTATTTTAACATCTTATATGTCTTTTTTAATATTTATCTATTTTAATATTATAAGAGAACAACCATTATGTCAAATGTTAGGAAATAAGTATCCCTACATGAATAACTATACCATGTCACGTGTAAGCATTGTAAACATCCCTTATTTTGAAATAATTTTTACTTGCTATACTGCCAATGAAAGTCAATGTTCCAGAATAGGCAAAAAAAAACTCTTTGGTTATAATATTAGATGCAGTACTAGTCTTATACTCGTGCATCGTGAATACAATAAAAATATGTAAAATAAAATCTATTTCTTCAACTATATAACCATACTATCAAAAGAATATAATAATGTATATACTCTAAATACTATATTGCTAGCCTAAAATAATTAAATAAAATAAGCACATATTTTCTCAAAAATATGATAGTAAGCACCTTTTTACAAATATCAAGTCTTTCAAAAGATACATGTATCTTCTTCCATTAAATTATTGTCTCTCCAAAATTCATGTCATACTGTCCATATTTGACTTTATTATTACTCCTTTCACAAGTGATATGCTTATAAAATCATTGTTTACCATCATAAGTTTAAAGATCTACTTTAAGCATTATACAAAAACCTATAATTTGAGTATTTGACCATGAATTACATGAACATATACTTCTATAACTTATGGCTCTCCAATTGGTTAAAATTAATACAACTTTCATGGCATTGCTTTCCCTTCGCAAACCTGTCTCAGTAATGGAAATATATTAACAATATTTGAAGTAGATAAAATATATTCAAATAAGTATAGGTAAAAAATTAAAATTCGATCTAAAATTATGTTATAAATAACTAAGCTACTAATTCAATTTCTAGAGTTAACTTATATAACAATCTAAAATAGAACTCTCAATGCAAAGAAACAAAGAACATGGTGAAGAAAATTTTGGAAGAGGTATGATCTCTATTTTGGCATACTTTAGAGCGACGAAGTAAAATACCTCCTATGTATTTTATAAAAAATTATTTTTGAATGACTTTGCTTGAATGTGAATCTCTATGTAAAATCATGTCATTTCATGCACTAATCAATAGTGATGTTAGATTATGAATCGTATATGGTAGTTTGAGTGATATATTAAATTGAATAACACGTTGATAACAACCTTCAATACTAATTGAATTGTTAGCCATAGATGCTTCTTCTTAAATAAGAATATTATCTACATAATAATAAATAAAAATATAAACTTAATTATAAGTACATAGAAATAGAAAGTTATTGCAGATAACTGAATAAGATATATATGTCGATAATATTTTTAATTGCAAAAAACTGAAAAAAAAAATACTTGAAGATGCCGCACGACATGAAACATTCAATCTTATAACATTTGCATCTAGTATAAGGAAATCTTGATTTTGTTATTGAAGACAATTGTAATGGCACGATCCCTCATGGAATCAAGTCCCCGATCCCGAAAGCCCAAGGCACGAAAAACAAGAAAAACGGACGGAGTCTCCCCTGTACTTAGGCCTATCCACAATGCACTCAGAAGAATTAACACAAACAACATCCCAAAACATATATACAAGTTCCATCTCCTATTCATAAGACTATTCTAACTTTCTTTTCTTTAGACAAGTACGTACATGCATTGAGACTTAAACAAAACTAAACTAATGTCTTTACTAAGTTATCATACCACTCTAATCACCCTTCAATTTAAACTTTAATTACATCTATTTGCATAACAATTACATTCGAGATCACGAAATAAAATACAAGCCAAGATAGCTATCTACTTTACATAGGTCCATGTAACTATCTAACCAAAGAGACAAACAATCAAGGGGACACTTGATCTTCCTCTTCTACCTCTCGAGACTATCTCCGCCATGCCTGTAAAATGTTAAAAAGAGGGGTGAGCAAAACACTATTGCTCAGTGAGGGAGGGAAACAATTATCGGGAGAGTTTTGGAAAATATTTTCATGCAATGCGTATAAGCCAAAAAATCAACTAACAAAATAAAACACTCATTCAAGATAATAAAGTTAAGCAACATACTTAGAAAACTAAAATTAGACAATAACAACATATAAACAATTAAGGACCAACAAGGCAAACACAAAGGTGTCACGTAAATATGAGAGAATCAATCAATACCACGAATTTAATAACACTTAAATAAAGAGTGCAATCATAGGTAACTCTCCAATGACTTAGGGTCCAAGTGAGAGTTACTCAAAAGGATATGATGTTGATCACGAGCACGAACCACGAGCCACGAACCACGAACAAGATATAATGATGATATTGATACTGAGAACAATAAGCCGGCATCCCTATACACCAACGGGGGTACTCCGGATGTATCACTCTGTTATCTTACGACCCAACTCTCCCAGGATGGCATCCCTAACAAGAGAGGCAATAGGGCACAGAGCTAGAGCAACCAACTCTCGCAAGGCCGATGCCGCCTAGAGAGTCCCATCGTATCTTCCCCGACAATAAGGTTGCGCAACCATCGATATGAGAACACAACATAGCATATATAGGTAACAACTAACAATTCAATAGCACATAAAGAGGAACAACAAAGTAGGTTGTCTCGTACGTACATTAGAAAATAACAAGCACATAACTTAAGCAATCATACTTTACAATTCTAATTAAGCTAATACAATTAACAAACTAGCAATTAAAGACACATGAGCACAAGTATTTAATCTAGATATCAACAAACACTACTAACAACCAATTCAATTTTCTATAACTAACCCTTTGCACTTTCTAGCAATTAGACAAGTTATCTATCAACGAGAACACACTACGAGCTTACTAGACACGCCACAAACACTAATGAATCACCCCAAGCTCCCCAAAGATCACAAACACACACTCGACCCCTTTGGTGATCAATTGCACATATTCCGTTTTAACCCCAATCTAGTTAATCTAAACCTTTATCTAGCCTTATGAACACTTATGGCACAAGAATTAAACATTAAATTTAGCATTTAGCTCATAAACTACATTAACCCCTTTATGTTCAAACTCAATAAACTAAGTTCTAAGCAAGTTCTACTCATTTTAGGCATTAAATTAGTTACAATAGCACTTATGACACTTAATTTAAGCAATAGAACAAGCGTTTATCTCATCAATCCCAAACTTAGGTGAAAGTTACTATTCATCATCTTCTACATATCATCTATGCACAAAAGTTAACTAAACACTTGCCAAACTATCAAAATCTTACTCTACTAGCTATAAAAATAACCAATCTTGCAAGATCAAGCATTAGATGCAACATATATAACAATATCAACATTTTACATAAACATGATATAAACTTTAAATGCAAATAATATGTTATTCTCTCACCAATACAAGTGTAATATGCCAGGTAGAAGCTTGTGTGGCCTTTGATCACACTAAACTAGCTTGGATTGCACAAGAGATCAAGCCCTAAAAACTATTTTTCTTCCCCTTTTTCCCTCATGGAGCCAACGGCTCCTCTTTTTTCTTTTTTCTTGCTTTGTTTGCTTATTATGTGTTATATGTATATATAAGTGTATTTCTTGACTAGGCCTTGGTTTTATTTGAGTTGTGCTCACAAAGGATAGATAAGCTAAAGCAAACAAAGCCCAAAACATGCTAAGTCTCCTAGTTGGCCCAAAACACAAACTATAAATTACTATTCATGTGATACATTAACTATTTTATATCTCGCATTCCCGATATGCTATGTACGTAAAATTTATGAACGTATGCTTAGAATCAAGTGTATAATGAGGGAAAAATACAAAAATTCTCAAAATAAGATACTTTAATTTTTACCCCACGCTCAGGGCTTATTTTAAAATGATGAAAACTAATTTGTTAGATGTAGTAAAGAAATTTCACATAATACAAATATTAAAATAATAGGTTAATCATTTTATATAAATTAAATTAACATAGTTTGCACATTTTTTAAGAACATAAAAATCATGTCAAGAAATGAATATAAATCACTAAAGTAAACACATAGTTACATACAAGCACTTAAATAAACACATGAATATATGCAAATAAGTTCTATTTACTATATGATAGGTCCGGGGTGTCACAACAATATATGTATTGAGCAGAACAAAAGGCAAGAGTAAATAACAACATAAAAGTAAAATCAATAGAATGATAAGAGTGACAATTTTTGTCAATACCAATTCTATCATAGAGTCAGAATACTTTGATCAGACTCAAAGATCGACACCTTTTTTACGTAGGCAAAATTGTTGGGAAGATCTTGAAAAGTTCAAACAAACTTCATAAGATAGAAATATATTAACATAGTAATGCACAAGTTTTAAAAATATTACTCAAAGGAAAAAGTTGGAATAAATTGAGAGAATTGTCTTATCTATCCCAAACTTTGTGTTGAATGTTGACTAACTCTTAACTGTGCTATTATTCAATGTCTCTTTGGTAGATGTAAGGCTATGTCATTTAATACATAAAATAATAGATGAAGACAAATATTTTTATAAAGCTAATAATAACTCAAATTCATAACTAAGATGGTTAATTAGAATTATTAGTTAAATTATTTCTCTAACTTCCAAGTGGTACATAATAGATAAAAACAAATATAAGTTTTAATTCAAAAAAAAATTACGTTGAACCAAGCCTAACTATTTTTATGAAGCTTGGGAAATGGCCAAGAAAATCATAAATAAGTAAAAAAATAACATATGAAGAAAAAAACAAATTTTTAATTTGATTTTTAGTAATAATATCTATCACATAAATTTGTTTTCATTTCAACATTATCCTCGTGTCATTTAACACAAAAAATAAGAGATATTTAAATTTTTGAATAGAAGTAAGATTATTATTATTTTTTTGTGAGAGTACTTATTTACTTACACGTGACATGATAGTTTATCCTGGAGGGATGTTTTTTTTTTTTTTTTGATAACCCTGGGAAACATCCCCACTCAGTGGAGGGATGTTCTTTTTTTATTTTTTTATTTATAACCCTGGGAAACAACCCCACTCAGCCACCCCGCGAGATATAGAGTGGATTAGCCACCACCCACTAATATCAGATGGAAACACGTCAGCTTCCCCTCTCATGGCCTAATGGCTGAATGTGAACTGAAACCCCGTGAGTACAGGGACCCGACCCAAAGCTTGTATCAGGTAAGTCAATGTAAAATCCCAGCAGTAGAGGAGAGTCAAACCTGCATTGTACAGTTGGATGACTTCCCCACTTCTCAACTGGGATGACCATGAAGGGATGTTCTTTTGCTTACATTACATGTGGTGAAATGATTATTCTCTTATAAGATTAATAGATGTTTATGTGTAAGCAGGTTCAATAAAAAAAATTTCACCTCATTTGATGAGTCATGTTAAACATAATTGTTAGAAGTTGTGTAGCATAAGTATAGATTAATTTCAAGGTAAAATAGCAAAGTTGTTTAATTCACAGAACTCTGTGACGAATGAAAATGACTGATATAACTACTTGGTGAAAAACAATTATGTTACACGTGATGTTGCAACATTAACTGAAATACTAATTCAATCACAGACCGTTAGCAATCTGTTTCTTGTTTGATCAGTTTGTTCCACTTAATGTTCCAACATGAGTAGTAACAGTAAATAGTAGCAGAAAGATAAAGCTTGTAAAAGAAACAAAGACACCAAGATTTAACGTGGTTCAACTGTACGGTCTACGTCTAGGGGACCTCCCCTGGTCCAACAAACCTGTTCATTAAGAAACAACAAGTTACAACATCAATGGACTTACACAAGTAAAGACTCCCTCTTGACCTTTGACGTCTAGATGAAGAATTCTTTAACGAACTTTGGTTTGACGAGCTCCCATCGACTTGCAATGTTCTCTCCTGAGAACTACACCTTCTTCTCTCGAAGAATGAATAAAAGAAACAGTAAATTAATCACTCAAAAAGTCATACAATTCGCTCATGAGTCACTGTCAAAACAAACAAAGTTGCAACACTTAATACAATCAAAGACTGAAACACATATCGTGTTGCAACATCACTTGGAACAATGGATATATAATTCTCTTGTATTTTCTCTCGTTGCACTCTGTATGCCTCTCACTTTTTGCTACAACCTCTGCTTCATATTTATACCAAAATGCCTTCATATCAACACGTCTTGAGCTGTAAAAAAAACCTCTTATCACAAACCCTATTATTCATTTCCTTGTGAATATGCAATAAATGTCATTCCTTAATCAACACAAATCTTCTTCTCATATGGTAAGTTACCATAAGATTTTTCCTGCAAAATATAAAAGGTAAAAACACAAGAATGGAAATAACAAAAGTTTTGCTAAAACATAGCTAATCAAATCTCAAGTAATTTAATTGCCTAACAATCAAATCTCAATCAATTTAATTGTCTAACAATCTCCCCCTTTGGCTTTGTTTTGGCAAAACCCTTTTAGTACAAGAATGAAAACCTTTTACTGCACAAGTGCAGAAGACATGTTTCATCACTGAGGTTGTAACACGAGTACAGTAGTACCAGAGCAGTATTGGTAAAGAACAAGGTAGCAGAACAACAACACAACATAAGTTATCTCCCATTTTTTGCCACAATAAACCAAAGTACGAATCTGAAGTTCTGGCATTTGTTCTAACAATGCAGCCCCTGGATTTTTTCCAATATTTATCTCAACACACAATTAGATCGAAAATAGCAGAAACAACATCAATAACAATAATCACTAGTTCATAGTGAAAAAATTTCATCTCTTTTTCTTCCCTCTGAGTTGTTGTACATCATTGGAACTAGTAAAAATGTTATCCCCCTGAATATCTACTTTGTACTCTCCCTGCAAGAACTTTAGTCAGCCATTTGACAAATTATCACAACAATTCAGATTAACTTTTGTATCATAAAGTGTCGACACAATGTTATGAGAAAAAAATGATGATAAATAGGATTGTTTCAGATGACTGTTGCAACACAATGCAACTAAACAGAGTATTTTAACTTTAGCACCCATTCTCTCAGAAATTTGTGACTCAAAAAAAATAAAACTTTTTTTTTGTAAATAGAAAAGGAAAAAATGCATGATATGAACATGTTCTATGAATTCAACATCAAGAAAATTTACTCATTCAATAGTTAAACCAAATAAGGATTTATAACTTGAACCATGTGTGTGTGTGAAAAACTATATAAAGATTTTTCTTGAAATTCCTCAGAATCAGGGTTTGCAAGATTTAGAATTCAAAGCAACCTGTTCAAACAACCTGATCATCTAATCACATTGCAAAATTTTTTATTTTCAAAAGAATATTAGACTTGGTAGCTTTCACTCTAGAACCTTTAATCTGGTTTAGGTAGCTTTTTCCAGTCTCCACTTTTCTTTCTCTTTTTTTGTGCTTTTGTTTTGTTTTCCTTTGTTTCTCACTTTGTTTTTTTTTTTTTTTCTCTTTTTATGAGTGAATAGAGTACAAGAATGGATAAAAAGACTTTTCTTTCTATCCAAAGTCACTAGGAAGTTCAAATTCCTGCACTTGCAACCATTAAAATCAGTTTCTCAATCATATCAAAATATAGTGTGCTCAGCTAATATGTAACGCCCCGATCCCTCACGAGACCATGACTCCTATTTATTACGCTATTCTCAACCCAATTCCAAACCCCGGACACGAAATTTAAGGAAAAACAGACGGAGTTTTCCCTATATATAGGTCTATCTAGAAACCTGCCAACAGTCACATACAAGTCCTAAATCACAATCAACCATACATACAACCTAGCTTTCAAGATTCATAAAGCTAACCAGCTCCTCAAGGCCATCCGAGCCTTGGAACTCAACAACATATCACACAAGCATGCAAAATTAAATCCATTGAAGTTCTATCTTTTTAATCCACTTATCATACCGCTCTATATTATCAATCAAGCTTTCTTATAATTTGTGTCCAACCTACTAACTAGTTTTCGTCGTCCACACAAGCATGCACTACTAAGTAATAAAGTAAACCAAATAGAAGATCTTACAAGTCCATTAGTACCTAATCATCAAACAAAACTAAAACTTTAATATTACATTCCTTGATATAACATAAATACATACATGGACACAAAGTCTCAAATACAATACAAGCATATCATGATCACATTCTTCCATGTTTTACATATTGATAGAGCAAGCAGGTCACACATGAGGCAATCCAATCTTCAGCTTTTCCTGAAATATGTTAAAAAGAGGATTGAGTAACTAAGTTACTCAGTGAGGGAGGTGATGCAACATACTGGGCGTGCATTATGATATGCAGATACAAGAAATCATATATATAACTTAACAACAAGATTAAATAGCAAGTAGTTAACCATATTAAAAAGGATATGGTTCCACTTCAAGTCTTCAATCTCGAACTACGAGCCACAAACTTCACGCTAGTACCGGCAAACCCATACACCAATAGCTTGGGATACTCCGGATGTATCCCGATCCTATGACCCTTTCTCCTGAGGTAGGTCCATGCCCAGCAGGTGAACCACGCCTCTGGGGTAGTGGAGTATGCTTAGCGAGAAAGGGAATAGGCACCATGGTAGTCGAGGAAGCACGGCAAGCCCGACGCCGCCTATGTTTCTCGACGCTACGATGTCTGAAAAGGTTGCGCAACCCCGAGACAAGTCCAAAAATATTAAAATATCACATAACACGTACGAGGGTCGACAAAGTAGGCCGCCCTCACATATAAGCACAATACTAGCTCACAATAATACGAAATAGCTTTATAGTATCAAAAGTAGCAATCAACATAACTTTTCCTCACAATCAATTCAAATAGCTTTATTAAACTTTAGATGTTCAATACAATATGTGATAACTCAACAACAAGTTCCAAATGCATCAAAAATAGCCAAAACTACTTTTCCCCTTTCTTTAACCAAGCTTTCCTTCTCCTATGCACATCTCAAGGTTTCCAAACTACCTACTAATCATACTATAGTCCTAATTAAGCTAAAAGACACCTATTAAGATCAAAAAAACCCACTTCAGAAGCAAAAACTCGAGAGGGCCCCGAGTGGGTTTTAACTACAACTATACTAACCAAGCCCCAATTTCATGTAATAAAAGCACCAAAAGTACTTCTTTACCCCAAGGATACCCAAACCATAGCCCAAACGTGCCCGGATTGCACAACGAGAAAAGTCCCCTTTTTAAAGTCGACTAATTTTATAATTTTGCTCGGTTTTGGGTGATTCAACTTCACGTGGCTTCTTAATTAGCTTCACTAGGGCCTAGAGCATCTAATTGAAGTCTCAATTCAAGCTAATTAACAAATTTTATTCAAAACCCTAAAATGAGCACTATTCATCATCTACTTCCTTCAATCTCAACATTCAACCACAAACTTTGATAACAAGCTGTAAAAGTTAACTCTATAGCTTCTAATAAACATATAATAAGCATTCATAACAAGTATTATAACTATAGTCAACAAATCAAGAAAATTCAACAAAATGCAATAACTTTAAACTTTACAAAAATGAAACTCCCTCACAATTTAGAAGATAAAGATGCGAAGTAGGAGCTCCTAGTTGCCACAAATCCTCCCTAGACCAAGCCAAGAGCCAAACATTCAAGATTGATGAAGAAAATTTTCTCCTTTTTCTCCTTGAAGTGGTCGGCCAAAGGAGGGGACAAAAAGGGAATTTTTGCAATTGTTTTTGATGATCAAATATTTGTGTTGTGTTATGTTATGAATATGGATATTATATGTTAAGTTTGCTAAGTCAAAACTCATAAAAAGATTGGTCAAATAAGCTTAAACTTTAATCTAATGCTAACTAATTTCAAATCAAGGTTGTTACGTACGTAACACTATTCAAATGGCGCGAAAACTATTTTCCAAACGCATACTCCCAACTCAAAAGTCCAAAATGAAAATTTCTCGATTCCTATTATGTATCATATAACCTAGGAAAAATATTAAATTGAACTTTTAAAACATTCGAATTTCTTATGAATAGTGTTCAATAGTAAATCAAATAAACAAGAAGAGTAATGTCCATAAGATGCTCAAGTAATTCATGTAACAGTTATTTAAATGATGTGATAAAATTCCCAGGTGTCACATAATATGATTTAAGAAATAAATCGCAAGCTGATTTTATTATTAAACTTTCACAACTCTTGAGTCTCTTCACAATCATATTTCAGTTTATGATGCAACATTGAAAAATTATAAATTGCTAAATTTTTTCTCAAAGTCTCAAAACTCATAGAATTTGGTGCTTTAATAACCATATCTGTCAGTTGATTTTTTGTTGCAACATAGTTTGAAACAACCTTTTTATACTCTATTGGATAAGGTAAAACTGATTTTCTTACCCAAATTTGTTTCATTTTTTGTTGTGACAAATTTCTTTTCATTTATGGTGGCCTCCTAAAATCATCATAAAAAAAAGGTTTAACAAACTTACCTCTTTTTAGCATGTCAATGTACCTGTAGCATCGTGATTTGATGTGTCTAGGAGTGTGGCAAACATGACAAACTGACACAAACTTATTTTTCTTAAATTCTGGAATTCTACTCTCTGTTGCTGCTTTTGTTGCAACATCAATTGCGACATCAGTAGTCTTGTCATTATGTTTTGTTGCAACATTCGATTTTAGCTTTGGTCCTCCATCTTCTCTGACACAGATTTTTTTTTTTCAGATGGTTCACCTCCATAAAATTCAAGTCCCGTGTGATCACCGCTTGATTTTTGAATTGATAGCACGTAATCAAGCTTCTCAGTCCCACAATTTAGTATTTTTTACATTTCGCTGAATTTGTTTAAGCTCTTGTTGCAACATTTGAGTTTCATGTAGTCTTTCAGCAGCCAGATCTTGATGAATTTTTGCTGTCTTTTCCAGATCAGATTTTAGCATCGAGAGTTTTGTGATTCTCGCCTCCATGTCACGATTTTTCTTGCACACGATCAACCATTTTTTGTACATCTCTTTGTAAGCTTTCAAAACTTCTTCTACATCTAAATCATCATCATTTTCTGACTCTAAGCTGCGTGTTTCTTCATTTGTTGCAAGCACTGTTTACACCATCTTCTATGCTTCCCTTATCATCACTTTAGACCGTTGCAATATTTAATGCAACAATGTTGTTAGTGTACTCTTCATCACTCTTTGTATACTCTTCCAAGTCTTCATCAGTCGATATGATGTTCATGGCCTTTTTCTTATTCTTTATAATGTTTCCACATTCAGATTGTATATGTCCAAATCCTTCACATTCATGACAGTGTATTCTTTTTTTCTTCTTCAATATTTCAGAATTTGACGAGACATTTTGCTTCTCCAACAATTTCAACACTTTGTTGACATTCTTTGTGAGTGAGGCTAAAGATTCTGTGACATCATCAGAAGAGTATTGATCATCTTGATTTTTGAAACCTGTTTTTAAAACAATGCTATTTTCTTTCTTCTTTTGTTTGAACTTCATTTCAAACGTCTGAAGAGAATCCATTAACTCATCAGTCTTAATTTCATCAACTTTTTTGGACTCTTCTATTGCTACAACTTTGATAGCAAACATGTCTGGAAGTGATCTTAGTACTTTTCTTACCAACTTCGAATCTGAATATTTCTCCCCTAGGGCAAAGGCCTCATTGGCAATATCACACAACCTGGCATTAAACTCCATGATAGTTTCATCTTCCTTCATCTTCAATTCCTCAAATCATGTTGCAAGAATTTGAAGTTTTGACACCTTTACAGCTGCAGTGCCTTCATATGCTATTTCCAATATCACCCATGCATTTTTGGCTCATTCACACGTTGAAATCAATTTGAATTGGTTTATGTCAATGGCATTGAAGATGGCATTCAATGCTTGAGAATTGTAATTTGCCAATAGATCTTGTGCTTTGGTCCATTGTGTTTCAAGTTTTGGTGCAACATTGCCTTGTGCATCGGTAATTGTAGGGTACACCCAACCTGTTAGAACTGCTTTCCAAGCTTTTTCATCAATGGCCTTGATAAACGACCTCATGCGTGCCTTCCAGTATGAGTAGTTTGAGCCATTCAATAGTGATGGTTTGGTAATTGAACATCCATCCCGCAAAGTGTCTATACCTATTCCTGCAAAAACAAATTAACCTCCCAAAGATCTCACCGAGTAATTTTCAGTGATCGGCTCTGATGCCACTTATTAAAAGTTGTGCAGCATAAGTATTGATTAATTTCAAGGTAAAATAGCAAAATTGTTCAATTGACAGAACTCTATGACGAATGAAAATGACTGATGTAACTACTTGGTAAAAAACAACTATGTTACACGTGATGTTGCAACATTAACTGAAATATTAATTCAATCACAGATCGTTAGCAATCTATTTCTTGTTTGATCAGTTTGTTCCACTTAATGTTCCAACATAAGTAGTAACAGTAAACAACAACGGAAAGATAAAGCTTGTAAAAGAAACAAAGATACCAATATTTAATGTGGTTTAACCGTGCGGTCTACGTCCACGGGACCTCCCCTGTTCCAACAAACCTGTTCATTAAGAAACAACAAGTTACAACATCAATGGACTTACACAAGTAAAGACTCCCTCTTGACCTTTGAAGCCTAGATGAAGAATTCTTTAACGAACTTTGGTTTGGCGAGCTCCCCTCGACTTGCAATGTTCTCTCCTGAGAACTACACCTTCTTCTCCCGAAGAATGAATAAAAGAGACGGTAAATTAATCACTCAAAGACTCATATAATTCGCTCATGAGTCACTGTCAAAACAAACAAAGTTGCAATACTTAATACAATCAAAGACTGAAACACAGATCGTGTTGCAACATCACTTGGAACACTGAACATATAATTCTCTTGTATTTTCTCTTATTGTACTCTGTCTGCCTCTCACTTTTTGCTACGACCTCTGCTTCATATTTATACCTAACTGCCTTCATATCAACACGTCTTGAGCTGCAAGAAAAACCTCATCTCACAAACCCTATTCTTCATTTCCTTGTGAATATGCAATAAATGTCATTCCTTAACCAACACAAATCTTCCTCTCATATGGTAAGATACCATAAGATTTTTTCTGCACAATATAAAAGGTAAAAACACAAGAATGGAAATAACAAAAGTTTTGCTAAAATATGGCCAATCAAATCTCAAGTAATTTAATTGTCTAACAATCAAATCTCAATCAATTTAATTGTCTAACATTAATAAATAATAGAATTAAATCTGTCTATAGGTATATGGTTTATGACTCGATGGCGTGGTAGCTACTAGTCTTGCAACTTGAGAAACTCATTTTTCCTTACTTTCAGTTTCTGTGTCTGCTCTCATGGTCGATAGATATATGCCTGGACGGTGTCATGGTGAGCTGTATTACAGGTTATTCCTTCCAGCTCAATGGGTTTTACATAGAAAATTAACCTTTTGAGGCTGGTATATATGCATCACATTTTTCAATTATTTGTTAATTGGCCATTAAAATGTCAAACCCTAAATAAAGAACCCTGTTTGCTCTCACATGCTGTTTGTTCGCATATGTATCTAGTTGGGCAAATCTCACAAATAGTCCCTATTGTTTATAAATTTTTGACAAATAGTTCTCATTGTTTTAAAAGTCACGTAGTTAGTTCTTATTATTTATAAAAGTTTTACCAATAGTCCTCATTATTTCACAAGTCATTCAATTAGACCCTATTGTTTGTAAAAATATCTCTATTAGTCCTCATTTTTTTTTATAAAGTCTCTCCATTAGTCCTCAATGTTTGCAAATGCATTTGCAAACATTGGGTGTGACGCTCGAATTTTAGCCATGCATTCAATTACTGTTATATTTTTTGTTTGCGCATTTCTTTCTGTGCATTATTAACCGTCTTCTTAAATTACTATTCACTCCGTTTTTAACTTCATGCTATTAGCGAATTAGCATTTTTATTAAATTATATTAATTGTTAGAGTAGTGGGAAAAATGTGCATTTGAGCTAGAGGCGATAGGATAGCTCGTTTAGAAAATGATTTTTGTAGTTGTATGAATAGTGTTACGTAACATAACTTAGGGAATGAATTAGCTAGCATTCATTTTACTATCTAGGCTCGTTTTAAGCTAACTAAGCGCATTTAGTGAACCATTTAAGCAAGCAACTTAGCCCTATTTAATATATAACTCACACAACACACACATTAGCTCATAACTTAGCAAAAAAAAAAAAAAAAAAAAAAAGAGCATGCTGAAAATACTGTAGCAAATCCGAAAATTGCATAGGAGAAGAAATAGAGTGTTTTGCTCAACAAATCCTCATTCCAAGCCAAGCCAAGCTAGGTGCAAGTGGTTTAGGGTGTCTACTAGCCTCCTAGGAGCTCCTACGTGCATTGGTGAGGGATTTCACGGCTTATTTTCGCATTTTAAAATAGTTGCTATTTTCTTGATTTGTTGAAAATGTGTTCAAATGCTATTGTATTGATTATCTATGCTATTATACCTTGTATATGAGTGCTAGAGAACATATTTGAACCATTGTTTCACTTTTTAAACGGTTGGAATCGTTAGTTTAATTCATGAGGTGAATAGTGACATTTTTTCTAGGGTTTTGTGTAATTGCTTGAATTAGCTTGATTCAACACTTCTAATAGACGCCTTAGGTGCTAATGAAAGTAGTTTAATAGCCCCGTGCACTTGAATTGCTCTAAAATCGCATAAAACGTAAAATAGTCGACTTTAATAAAAGAGTTTCGGGGTTAAGACGAATCCGGGTGGATTCGGGCTCTACTTTTGGTATCCTTAGGTTACCTAGGTACTATAGAAGCTTTGCTAATCTTTGTTTGAAGCCCGGATGAGGTAGGTGTTGTGTAAAGCTATAAGAGGGAATTTGGGGCCTTCGAAGTTATTGCGGGCATCTGAATGAGTTAGAGGGTTGAAAGGGTTCCTTGAGGGTTAGTTAGAAGGTTGGTAGAGTTTCCCTTTAAATTTGAATCATTAACTTTGGTTTGGAGGAGAAATAGCTTGAATAACAAAGGGGTTTAGGTGCAATTTCGGTTATCTCGCGCTTCTAAGACCTTGGCATGACTTCTTGAATGTTTAAATGTAGTTTCAAGTTGGTTTGAAACTTTTGATGTAATTCTAATTATATCTTGTATATGCCCTTTTGTAAAACTGCTTATTTGCTTGTATAAACTGCTTATATTCTAACTGCATTGAGTCAACTTCGAGCTTAAAACTGTATTAATTGGAGAAGGATTAGGGGTTGAATTATATACCATTAGAAAGCCTTACGAGTCTAGTTTCTACAGCTTTTTACGATGCATTAATCGGAGTTGTCTAGAGCAAGTTATGATCATTTTGGTGAGATGTGTCAGAAATGCCCTGTTACGCGAGAATCTGAATTTTGTTGTTATTTTGCTATAGTAATGATATAATTCAGTTCTAATTGAATGTATTCGATCAAGACCTTATTGTGTAGTGTCCTTGGATGATTAATAACATAATGGGGCTCTTATAGTTATGTTGTTTTCATGAATTGTAATTGAAATCTAATTGCTAGTAAAGTTAATTTAAATTGAAAGCTATTCTATTCGACTGTGAATGAGAAATGCTAGTAGAGTTGTGATGGTCACCACCTTTAGACATAGGTAATGTTTCTATATATGCTAAACAATTCAACTGTTAGAATTAGTTGTTGTTATCAATGTACAACTAGTGAACACTTAGAAAGGTCAAGTAAACTATGTGGAAGAATGTGTTTAATGCTTTTTGAAACTACATGTAAGGTTAATTGTAAGTTGATAGTTGTCTATTATATGTTAAATGTAATTAACTTAAGTTAATACTAATAGTGATATGTTAGAATCTTAGCTTGAAGTATAGTTATTTTACTAAAATAGTATGTTAGTTATTAAATGGTTGATAGTTAACTTTTCTATTAGTTGATAAATGCATTTATTTCCCTATGTGCTAATGTTAGGCTATCTTCATAGAGATATTACTAACTATTGTAAGTAAAGTAGAATATGAATTAGAAGTTCATTAAAGTAGTAAAAGACTGGGTAGTGTCATTGTGAATGAATGTGTCATTTGAACATTAAAGTAACCCAATCTTTATTATCTATATATCATTTGGAGAAATTCTTTGAGTTGAGTTAATGGCTAGTTTATTGTTATGTGGAGTGAATTAATTTCTTGTACAAGTTATTAACTAAAGTAAAATGAGAAATAGTATGAGTAACTACAGGCTCAAGTGTTGATTTTAGTTAAACTAAATTCTAGCTCGATTTATATCTAGTTATAGCATGCTGGTTGAATCATTCTCATTTAAGTTTTTGAACTATCTTCTTAATTAACTTGTAGACTATTGAAAATATGGAATATATGTTAAGTTAAAGTATATAAAAGTGGTGTTTTGTTAAAAATAGAATTCTAATAGATATTGTATATATGCTAAATAAGCGAAGTTATAAGTTAGCTAACTTAGAATGAATGTTGTAGTTAAAGAGTAATTGAAGTAATGTTTGCTCATAGGTTCAAGGTGATTGGAAATGATGTGATTCAAACTTACATCTTGGAGCTCGGTAGAGGTGAGGGACCTGCATCCTTACGTGCATCATAGTTTATTTTCTTTCTAAAAGAGTATATTGTTTAGTATAATTGTGTAATTGATATATGCTTATTATTGCTAAATTGTAACTTGGTGCGAGAACAACTTACTTTGTCCTTAAATGTGTTTCCTGATTATATTGTCATTGTTATCATTCTTGCATTGCATCGTGGTTGCGCAACCTCATTGTCGCGGCGGATGCGATGGCCTCGCTGGGCAGCATCAGGCTTGCCAGTGTTGGTTGCCTTAGCTCCGTCTGCTATTCCCTCACTCACCTGGTCCGGAGATTGCCAGGGGGTGTTGGGTCGTAGGATCGGGTACATCCGGAGTACCCATTGGTGTAAGGGATGCCGGCATATCGAGATCGAGATCGTGGTTCGTGGATTGGGGATCGAAGATTTGGAGTGATAAGGGTTATCGATTGTATCCTTTTAAAATGTGGTATTAGAATTGTTATTCATTGTTTATCTATTGTATTAATTGTGTTAAGTTGCTGCATTGCACGTCCCCGGTAGACCTTATCCCTCACTGAGCAATTGTGATTGCTCATACCTCACTAAACATGTTTCAGGAAGTGCTGAGGGTGAACCCCAACTAGTTGAGGTGCTAGTGGAAGAGGAAGAAGTTCAGGCTGAGCCTTTGCCCTAGTTGTTGTGTGTTTGTTGTCTAAGGTGGATTTTCCTTCTTGTTGTTACATGGTGTACTTGTATTGCTATAGCATGATCTATTTTGTGGCCTTAAGGCTATGTATATTCTTGTAGTTGCAAGTTGAAAGCTGTTGGTTGTAATGTTAGCTTTGAGATATTATGGTTTGTAATAACTTTTAATTCTCCTTTTAGTTCTTGCATGCATGGGGGTGTATGTTTAGATGTGTTGATTTCATCTTCTAAAATTGCTCTAATGTTATCATAGGATGGCATGTTAAAAAGGTTTAATGAAAAGTTAAGTTGGGTGCATGCATGTGTGATTTGGAGCTGTTGTTTGTCTCCTGGCTTGGATGACCTTGAACCTTTGAATTTTAATTATAAAAGCTTGTTTTAGTATATTGTGGCTATTTTGAGCATTTACAGGTTTGAAAAATGTCCGCGGTACAGAGGAAACTCTGTCCGTTTTTCCCTAAAATTTTGTGACCGGGTTTGGTATTGGGTTGAGAATAGCATGGTTATTAGAGCCTCCGGTCTCGTGAGGGATCGGGGCGTTACAGGTGGTATTAGAGCTTAGTTAGCTTTCAGTCGGGATAGGGTCCTCGGTCTGTCAGGTAGTAATCCTTGTGTGTGTGCTTGTTAAGTGTGTCTTGAAAGTGTGTGCTTGAATGTGTGATTGTATGTCTTGAATTGATTGTGTGCACCTATGTGATATAGTTATGTGTTATGTCTTAAATGTGTGCTGAGTGAAGTGAAGTTGCATCGAATTGACCTCGTGAATCGTTATCTGCTTGAATTATTGATTGTACTGTATGTACTTGAGCATTTTGAATTAAGTTTTGTTGTGAATTGAATTGGTTTTGTTATGATTCGCACTTGAATGATTTTGTTGCTTACATTGCTTTATATGCTCTTTTATAATCATGCTTGCATAATAGTTTAAAGAATGTTTATACATATGCAATAGTTTGGCATTCATACATAGTCCGTCGAATGGTAAGAAAAACTTCTTCCTCCCCTGAAGAGAGGTGATTAGTGGCTGGCCTTTCAAGTTATGTGGATTAGTAGGAACGTGAAGCGGTTGATCAACTCTTTTATTTGGGAATTGGTGTTGTAGGCAGAGCTCAGTTATTGGGATTCTTCTAAGGCCTTCTTTAGTGCTTAATGGTCATAAATGAGTAGCTTTTTTTGGGGTTTCTATATGACAGTTCTCTGGAGCATATTCTTGGTATTTTTTTTATCAGGTATTCTTTTGTCGGCATCTCTCGGAAAAAAATTGGTATATGGATTCTTTTCAGCCTTATTATCTGGTATTATTTACAATACTCCTGCTCGGAACTTCTATTGGTATTTTCTCGCCGCTCTTAGTTGGGATTCCATTCTTCTATGGTATTCATGCCAGCGGGATTCTTATTTGGATTTCGAAGTAGCATCTTTATTGGAGCCTTTATTTGGCCTTATTAAGTGAGGTTCGCAGACAATACTACTGGGATTTCTTAATGAGCTCCCACAAGAATTCGTATATGGTATTCTTGCTTAGCAACTGATGACGAATAATCGGAGTTGGTTTTCAGTTGATGCGGAGTTCTCTTGTGAAGAAGAATTGCGTGGACGCAATTAGTTTAAGGGGGAGAGGATGTGACGCCCGAGTTTTAGCCATGCATTCAATTACTGTTGCATCCCTTGTTTGCGCATTTCCTTCTGTGCATTATTAACTGTCTTCTTAAATTACTATTCACTCCGTTTTTTACTTTATGCTATTAGCAAATTAGCATTTTTATTAAATCATATTAATTGTTAGAGTAGTGAGAAAAATGTGCATTTGAGCTAGAGGCGATAGGAGAGCTCGTTTAGAAAATGATTTTTGTAGTTGTATGAATAGTGTTATGTAACATAACTTAGGGAATGGATTAGCTAGCATTCATTTTACTATCTAGGCTCGTTTTAAGCTAACTAAGCGCATTTAATGAACCATTTAAGCAAGCAACTTAGCCCCATTTAATATATAACTCACACAACACACACATTAGCTCATAACTTAGCAAAACAAAAAAAAAAGAAAAAAAGAGAGCATGCTGAAAACACTGTAGCAAATCCGAGAATTGCATAGGAGAAGAAATAGAGTTTTTTGCTCAACAAATCTTCATTCCAAGCCAAGCCAAGCTAGGTGCAAGTGGTTTAGGGTGTCTACTAGCCTTCTAGGAGCTCCTACGCGCATTGGTGAGAGATTAAAAAATAAAATAAAATACTAATACTAATAATAATAAAGTAAAATAATAATGATAAAAAATAAAAAATAATAATAGTGATTAAAATAATATTAATAATAATAATAAAATACTAATACTAATAATAATAAAGTAAAATAATAATGATAAAAATAAAAAATAAAAAAATAATAATACCAATATAATAATGATAAGAATAAAAAAATAAAAAAATAGTAATACCAATATAATAATAATAATAATAATATTAATATTATTATTATTATTATTTTTTATTTTTGTTGTTGTTATTATTATTATTTTTATTTTGTTATTATTATTATTTTTATTTATTGTTGTTGTTGTTATTATTGTTATTATTATTATTTATGCTTATATTGTTTACGATTATGTTTATCTTTATTTTTATTTTTAATATTATAATAATAAAATGACAATTCTATCATATTATACAAGTCATTCATATTACTATTCTTAATTCCTATAGAATATACCAAACATGTCATTCTCATTCCCAAGTTTATTCCATTTCTTGGCTCATTCTATTTCTGCCCAAATTCATTTCAGTGTATCAATCGCTACCTTAACACCATTCAGCTCCAAGTCAATTCAATTTAGTTCGTGTAATTCGTAACCATCGTTCGAGGAAAGAACCTATATTACAAGTGTAACGCCCCGATCCCTCATGAGACCGGAGCCCCAACCCAAACCCGAGGCATGAAAATATGAGGGAAACGGGCGGAGTTTCCCCTGTTTATAGGATAATCCAACACCTGTTCTAGAGGAATTAACACACAGAAACTACACAAATAGCATAAGACATTGAAATTCCCAAGATAACGCTAGTTATCTAGTCTTAGCAAAATAGTCTATAGAATTTTAGATTAGATAGCTAACAGTCTTAATGTCATCCAAAAAATATTACAGACCGCTAGCCTAGGTGAACTTTAGCTTAGTTACATATTTACATTTATTAAATATTTACAAGACACACAGGCCTCAAAAGATTACATATAACTACTACATTTACAGGAACTACCACACAACACCGTACAAGAACTCAAAGAGACTCTCGTGCCTCTTCGTCCGTCTCCAGAGGAACTGAGCTTGCCTCGCCTGAAATAGTTAAAAAAAAGAGGAAGGAGTATACATTAAGAGTATACTCAGTGAGGGAGCTGTACAAATTCTCTGAGAGGTTTTCACAAGGTTTTCATGCAATATAGATAAGCAAGTATATCATGTAGCTCAAGTAACAATAAGACTAAGTGATAAAATCAATTGTAAGACTAAATGCTAAGTCAAAAAAATAAAGCTACAAGCTTACTTCAGAAAATTTTAGCTCGGAAACAAATCATGAACAGCAGAAGAACATCTCACACATTAACAACAACTCAACATTTATCAACAGTTTTACTAGGAATACAATTATAAGTAACAATCATATTAAAAAGGATACAGTTCATCTTCTTGCTTTTAATCTTGAACCACGAGGCACGTTCTTCAAGCAATTGCCGGCAAAGCCTTACTCCAACAAGTTGGGATACTCCGGATGTATCCCGATCCTACGACCCTTTCTCCTGAGGTAGGTCCATGCCCAGCAGGTGAACCACGCCTCTGGGGTAGTGGAGTATGGCTCAGTGAGAAGGGAATAGGCACCATGGTAGTCGATGGAGCACGGAAAGCCCAATGCCGCCCGTGTTTCTCGACGCTACCATGTCCGATAAAGTTGCGCAACCCCGAAATCAATCACAAATACCACATACAAGCATGGAATGACAATTTGATAACAAGAGGGGGGGGGGGGGGGGAGGAAATAACAAAGTAGGTTATCCTTGCCCTTAGACAATGAATAGTCAATAACAATCACAAACACTTATCAAGTTCAAATATATTAAGCTCAAATTATTATTCATATATCAAGTAAACTTAATTCATAAAAGTCTAATAAAATGCTATTTTACTTATTTTTATTCTTTACCAAATAGTTTTAGCTATGTTCAAGATTTTGGTTATCTAACTAATTACTTTATTGAGCAAGTACACCTCCACGTTAGGAATTACAAGTCAAAATAGATAAGTCACATGCTAATCTCTAATCCTCAACAACAATTAATTTATTCGATCAATTTTACCTACTCAACTTAATTGCAAAACTCTTACACGATGTTTTATAGCTAAATAATCTTATTTCAATCCACTTTACTAAACATAAATAAAACTAAACTTTCATATTCTAAACATACCTTAGACCAACCTACATCAAGGATTTTGAATTCTTTTTGGTCAAACCTGCCACCCAATCTATCTATGTTGTAACCACGAAATTTCTGGTTATAAGTAAACTAATGAACTTGCAAACCACATAACACGACACTCTGATATACTATACATTACTAGTATAAACCTAGTTTAGCATACAACCAACTCAAGGCAAAGAGAGAAAAGAAAAAAAACGCTGGCCGAAACTGTCCAGCTTACGCCTATTTACGTGTCTCTCGGAAATCATCTGAAAACGAGTACTTAGAGCTAGAATTTGGCCAAGCCTTAGAAATACACTTTTGTTCTACTATGAGTCTACTACAATATATCCAAAATTAAGATAATTTCATCAACATTTTCTAGGTCAAATCGGTCTTACAACTCAGGCATGCAACTCTGTCTGAATTTCCAGATTTTTCAAATTTCATGCTTTTGCAATTACTTTACTATAAAAACTAATTTTAAGACTTTACCACAACAACCTGTTCTCATATCACAAGTTAGATGAGAGCTTCCATTTAACACTTCAAGACACAGCTTCCTACACACAATCTTGCCGCATTTGGTAACATAAATTTGGGGTCAGTATGAAGGGTCAAGCCACGGCAAGGGACTGTCGTGGCTGAAGCTTCTCCAGACTGTCCAGTGTCGGTTGGACAGTCTGGTCGACACACACACACACTCCCAGATTCACACACACTCACACATACAAGCATTAGATATATTTCCTTATTACTTGCTTACTTGACAAATGGTTATACACTTAGTTTTATCATGATTAGCATTGATTCAATTCTTAGAAGCCTTTCATCAAACATAACAAGATCATTAACTAGCAAGATATCATATTAATAACAACTTCTTATTACACTTTGTGAGTCTTATAATGAGAACATCTAAATAAAGAACAAGCTAAAGATCATGCTATCAAACACTCACAAACTTTAGATTATAAATTTATTTTCGAATTAACAATAAAGAAACTTAAATACATACAACAAATACAAGTAAGCCATATATCCCTCACTTGTTCAAATTCCCTCTTCGGATCTGGTTCCTACCCCTTTTGTCGGGCTTGCCGTCGGATGGAGAGGCTTTGAGCCCTAATTAAAATGTTATCTTTTCTTCACCAAAGCTGCTGCCTCTCTCTCTCTCACCGCGGCTGCTACAATTCTGCCCAACTTTTCTTCTTCTTTCCCTGATGCCCTCTCTACCCGACGGTAGTGGTGTAGTGGGAGATGAAAGGTGAGGTGAGAGCTGTTTTATTTGTTTTGTGGGTGCAGATCGTGCGAGAGATGAAAATCTGAGTGGATTTGGTGAGTTTGTATGGCCATGTGAGTGGTGAGTACATAAGAGTAGGTAAGATATTCATTTTTGTGGCTTGGTATGCAGCCGTGTGTGTGTGTGATTCATCTTTCTTTTTTTTTTCTTTTTTTTTTTTTCATCTTCGGTCCACTAGACTTTAGATCATTTCCTTTGTTTTTGTTTGCTTCTGCCGAAAACTACCCCAACTTGATTCATTACTTTGTTATTTCGGTCCAATCATCAAAGACACCAACTCCAATTTTGTTTGTTTGTTGATTTGCCTCAGCTTGCTTTCCATTAAGTCCATTCTTTTATTTGCTAAACTTATTCCTTAAAACTAATACCAACTATTGAAACCAATCATAAAGCCATCGAATCCACTATCTTGTAATTCTTTTTCTTTGCTTTATAAAATAGTTGTTGGCTAGCTGAATTATATAAAAGCTAACCTAATATATCTGATAAAGCTGATGCTAAATTGAAGTAAAACCAAGCCCAACTGAAAATAAGCCTAAGTCCCGAATAGCTCAAAATTACGTAATCCTACCCTCATGGCATACAATGCACAAAAGTGACACTGAACGAATTCACGTAGTAAAAGAATTAAAACAAATATGCAAAAAGATAAAATAAAATAAATAAAATAAAAGAGAATCAACTCCGGCTTTGAAAAAAAATTCAAGTCAATTAAATATAAATAGATAATAAACATAAGATAATCATCCCTGATAATTAGATGTAATACAAATAAATACAATTATTATTAAAAATATTAAGAAAACCCGTTCAGTTCCGACCAATTAAGTAAATATAATCATTAAATATAATAATCTAATTCGTTCGGGTTCAAACAATTCAATAAATATAACTATTAAAATATTAAACTAACTCGTTCGGGTCCGGGCTTCTCGTTCGAACAATAAAACAAATTAGGTTAAATAGAAATAGATTAAGATTAAATCAATAAAGTGGTAAACTAGTTGTCCCGGGTAAGTCATTAACATAATAGAATTCAATTAACTAAAATACAAATAAAGTAAATTCTAATAACTTAAAAGAATAAGGAAATTTCTAAGAATATGCAATTTAATTTAAGTCTATATGCTAAGTCTGGGCGTTACAACAATGATTCATTAGCAGTAACTATCGAAAATTAGACTTCATCTGAGTATGCAAGATGCTGGTAAAGACTAATTACAAAGTGAAAGGGTCTATTCTTTTCTAACAACTTTAAAATACAAAGGTCATTACGTGGTCACTTAATATGGTATAGAACAGTCTACACTTTTCTAATAGTTTGAACTTTAAAATATTGTGCTCATAAGTGGTTACTTAATATAGTAATAAACAGTCTGCTCTTTTATAACAATTTAAACCTTAAAATACAGTGGTGATCATTTAATAGTTGTCTCCAAAAATAGAGTTATGAGATGGGTCTAATGGCATCCTCAATGGAGGCTCTAAAATGCAAAACTTTTTAGATTTGGGTGTTTTTAGAGTCTCATGACCCAAAAAGCAACAGTATTCATGGTAAAAGTGCTGGATAACAAAAGTACGTAGGGTCCACCACTTTTACCATGAATAGTGTTTCTTTTTGGGCCATGGGACTCTAAAAATGCCTAAATTTGAAAAGTTTTACATTTTAAATCTCCCATTGAGGATGACCTAAGTGGTTACAGTGATCCTTTTATTATCAAAATTGAAACTCAAAGTTTAAATTTCTTTCATTATAATTAATGAAGATCACAATTTCACCGCCATACAACCATGGATTTTGAAAGCCCAATTAATACAAGGCTCTCAGGATCTCTTTAAAAAAAGGACGAAAATGGAAAGCAAAATACAACACTTTTAAAAAATATATATATATGACAAGAATCTGACTTTAAGTAGGGCCACATTTGATTCACTTCAAGACTATAAATGTAATAATGCGGCTGAGCACCAGAACACATGTTTCAGCTCAGTAAATAGCCAAACAATATATGTAATAGGAGAAAATTTTTACTCACAACGAGTTACTATCCGACCCACTATTAGGGCCGGAAAATACATCTCAGAGGAAAAATCCTTCTGTCTATACCTTAGTCCAAGCTTCTCCCTCATTTACAGCCTGCAAAACATATTCATAGATTCTTTGGATTTAGGAAGAGCTTTTCCCTTCGCATAGACCTCATAGCCCACACAAATATTTTGGGGCATTCAACCTTTGTACTAAATTTGTCAAAAGCCTAATGCAATAAGAACAATATCATCAAACCCAAAAGTCTCCCTTCCAAAGGCTTGTTTCCAAGTGCCCCCTCCAACACCTTAACACAACCAATGAAATCTTTCTTAGCTGCCTCTTGTTCTTCTCCCTTTGTAGCCCATATTTTACTCCCATATTCAAATAGCTGCAATTGTAACCCCCAATCCCCCACGGAACCGGGACTTCTATTAACCAAACTATACTCATCCCAAATCCAAACTTTGGCACAATATTTTAGGAAAAACGGACGGAGTTTTCCCTATTTATAGGACTATTTGGAAACTTGTAAACTACAACATATAACCACAAGACCATAATCCACAACTTCGATCTGTTTCATCCCTATCAGCATGCAAGCCAACTAAACAGAAGAGTAAACAATTGAAGTTATTACAAACCACTAGTACCTAACTATTACCCAAGACTAAAATTTAATATTACATTTCTTAAGATAACACAAATACATACATGACCATAAGGTCTCAAATAGTATACAGGCATATAATGTACACATTCTTCCTTGTTTTACTCACTGATAAAGCAGGCAGCCCACACAGGAGGCAATCTCATTTCCAGCTTATAGCACTGATCCTGAAAGGGGTTAGAAACGAGGGTGAGTATACAACATGTATACTCAGTGAGGGAGGTGATGCAGCATACCGGGGCATGCAATATGATATGCAACAGGATAATAACATATTCTACATCAAATAACACAACAAAGTAAGCAAGTAATTAACCACATATAAAAAGGATATGGTTCCATGTTTGTCTTCAATCATGAGCCATGAGCCAAGATATTCAAGTAAGTACTAGCAAACCCTTACTCCTCCAAATATGGGGTACTCCGGATGTACCCCGATCCTACGACCCTTTCTCCTAAGGTAGGTCCATATGCCCAGCAGGTGAACCACGCTTCTGGGGTAGTGGAGTATACTCAACGAGAAAATGAATAGGCACCATGGTAGTCGAGGGAACACGGCAAGCCCGACGCCACCCGTGTTTCTAGACGATACCATGTCCGAAAAGGTTGCGCAACCCGACACGAATTCAAGAATTTATGAGGTAATATCAAACAAACACAAGTAACCACGAGAGCCAAGTATATCAAATATCACATAAGAGGAACGACAAAGTAGGCCATCCTCGCAGTTAATCACAAATAACATAAGAAAACACAAGATAGCGAGTAATTAGTACATATAAACTATTTCAATTACTAAAGAATACAATCTAGAAACAGTAAAATAAGTTAAAATGCACAGAAGAGATGAAGATTCCCTCACCTTTACCAAGTAGCTAAAGGATACAAGAACTAGCATCAGTCTACTTTCAACGCCTTGGTTTGGCTCAATGGATCAACCATAGCATGTAATAGAATATATACTTATCACAAAGAATCTCCTAGAGACATTCGTAACCAACACAATAAAATCACATTAATGGCTCAACTCACAAACTTCTCCAAGTAGATAAGCACTCCACACAAATGTAGTTACTTATTAGTTGACCAATTCCAAGACACTAACATGTAATAAGAACAGTACAACCATATAGACAAGATACAACATATTCTCACATAATACTATGCAAGTAACTTTAAATCATTTCTTTGATCTTGCAATTGACATTTACTACACTAGAATTCTAACTGCCTAGGTAATAAATCATTTCACCTCATATCAACAAAAGTGACTACACTTTAAACTTATAATATAATACAATTATCATGTACCTCTCATTCTCTAGCATGCATTTAACTCATTAATGCCCTCACATATAGTTACAATTTAGAAATAATATAACAATACAATCAAAATATGCTCATATCCCAACAAGGTAGCTAAGCAACTCAAATCACAAACCTCACCAATAAGGTTTACACATGCTATACAAATGTATATAAACACCTAATCAATCAATTAGAAAGCAATCTCCAACATTTAATTAAACTTTAACACTATTTTTCCTTTGACAACTAAGCAATTTTACTTACATACGAAATTTAAGGTTCTAATCCCAAAAGAGGCAAACAATTTATCTTTTCACACAACCTTCTCAAATAGCTCAATTACACTTTAGATAACCATATAAGTACATACAATACATCTACAAGCACTATACGCACCAAAGTAGCCAAGATACGTTTTTTCTCCTTTCTTTAGCCAAGCTTTTCTTCTCCTATGTGTATTTCAAAGTTACAAAACCACAACCTAATCATACTACATTCCTAATTAAGCCAAAAGACACCTATCAAGACCATGAAAACCCGTTTTAGAAGCAAAAGTTTGGAAAGGCCCCGAGCGGGTTTTAACTACAACTACCCTATCCGAATCCCAAATTCACGCAACGAAAGCACCAAAAGTGCTTCCATGCCCCAAGGATACATATTCCAAAGCCCAAACGTGCCCGAATTGCATAACGTGAAAAATTTCCTTTTTAAAGTTAGCTAATTTTGTCATTTAGCATAGTTTCGGGTGTTTCAACTTCAAGTGGCATCCCAACTAGCTTCACTAGAGTCTAGAGCACCTAAAGAAAGCCTCAATTCGATCTAATTAGCAAGTTTTATCAAAACCCTAAGTTCAAGCACTATTCATCATCTTCTTCGGGTGATTCAAGCTTCTAGCCATGAAAAGTGTTATCTAGCAACAAAAGATAGTTCTGAAGGCTCTAATGATCATATAACAAGCATCCAAGACAAGCTATATAGCTATATTCAACAAATCACAAGATTTAAAAAGATAGCATAAACTTTAAAAGTCATGAAAATGCAAACTCCCTCACAATTTTGATGATACAACCAAGAGGTTGAAGCTCCCAAGTGCATTAGAAGCCTTCTATTGCAAGCCAAGAGATCAAATCCAAGGTTTGATGAAGAATTTTTCCCTCTTTTTGGCCCCTAGGGCTGTTGGGTTCATGGGGGGGCTTTTGGGGATTTTTTTGTTTTATTTTTATGAGTCTTTTGCTTATATGAGTAGTGTATTGTATATATGTATGAGTAGGTTTTATTATGTTAGGTCAAATGTTACTAATACATGGTCAAACAATCTCAAAATCAACCCAAATGCTAACTAGTTTAAAAACAATGTTTATGTTACGTAACACTATTCATACGAAGTACAAACTAATTTCCAAACGCATACTCTCGGGCTCTAAAGTCCAAAATAATAAGTTTCCTATTCATTTTATGTGTTATATGATTTAGGAAAAATATTAAATCGCACATCCTAGACAATAAATTTTCTTATGAATAGTAGCCTCAAAATAAAACAATTAAGCAAGAAAAGAAATGCACAAAAAAATGCTCAAAAAGATATGCAACGGTTATTTAACAAGATGTGAGGAAATTCCCAGCGTTACAGCAATTGCATACATATTCTAATCAATTAGTTAATACCAACAGAAGAAAAAAATATACAGCTGTAACTTAATTTTCACTTAATTGTACATGTTTATGAAACTTGGAAAACAAGGATACACGTAGATATACAAAGCAACGATAATAATATAATATTTTTAATGTGGTTCGACTTTTTACTTACCTCCACGATTTCACCTTTGGATCTATTCATCAATAATGATTACAAATCAATGATTTTTTTGCGCACAAAAAATATCTAAATACTTGCTCATATGATTTTATGGACCAAAAAATCTAGAACTTCGCATACCTGACTTTGTTAGCAAAAGTACAAAAAATTCTCTCACATGGTTACAAATTTTTACACGGACAAAATATTAAAAAAAAGCTCCTCTCACTCTCTTAGACTTATACCAACACCAACATCTTCGTGAGTTGTGACCTTCGATCAACTAATTATTAGTTAAAAAGTATTATTTATAGAAAATTCTTTCTAAGTCTACTCTTATTAGGATTGGACTTTCACTTATTTTCGTATGGACTTTGAGCCGAAACCAACAACTCTTTTGTTTTGTTTGGGATTATCGAGATGATATGTTTTGTACAGAGTAAATTATTTTAAGGACTAATAAGCTATTTCGCCAGTTTTGTTTTTGACCATTGATAAGAGCATCTAGCTTGTAAATACAAGTTATAAATCATCTAAATAAGAGCATAGGGCTATAGATACAATGACAATAGATATAATATACCAAAATCAAGTTTTTATGACCAAACATAGAGAACTATTTTGGTCAGTTCAGACTGACCATCAACCCACACACATATAAATAGATCCCACAATATGTGTGACTCACCTCATATGATAGTACTGTAGGACCCACTCCATACGTCTAGAGCTAATAATCATCCCGGATTGTTCTAAGAATTTTTAGCACATAACTAAGAAGCCACATTAACTTACTGTCTTGTTAATGTAATCAACCCAGAACCAAGCTTGAGCTCTCTCACAAGGATCACAGGGAAGCAATGGAACTTTCTCCTTCCAAACCTCATCAATGTATTCCACTGCGATGTTAGACTCACAAACTGGTTTTCCATTGTGAATCAAAACTGGGATTTTCTTATGAATTGGATTCATTTTCAGGAGCAGTTGACTCTTGTTCTTCAAATCCTCTTCCTTGTATTCATACTTGATTCCCTTTTCTGCTTGTGCAATTCTGACCCTCGTGCCATACTTGCTAGCCCAAAAATCCAATAAAGTTGCTTCATTCTCCATTTTTTGAGCTAAAACAATTCTCAACATGAAAAATAACAAATGCTTATTGATGATGGGTGTACAAATGTTAGAAGAGGTAGGTTCATTTGTTTGCCATAAAATATTTTTTTAATTTTTCAGTATTTGGTAACATAAAAAAATTAGTCAATTGAAAAATATTTTATAACCAACAATTGCAGCTACTTTTGCTTAATTTTTCGGTGTTTTGTAATATCAAAAAATTGGTCAACTAAAAAATATTTTTCGGTTAATAATTGTAGCTAATACAAAATTTAAAAAAAATATTTTCATGTCCTTTGGGGCAAGAAAATATTTTACGGCAAATAAACGAAATCCAAAAAAATATTTTATTTAAAAAAAAAATATTTCTCATTAAAAATATATTCTACAAATAAATTATTTTATGGCAAACAAAGGAAGTCATAGTTGAAGAGGGAGTCAGCATGCCTTGTTTGACTTGTCGTGCTCATGGTGATTTTAGATACTCTATGGAACCTTCGAGAGGTCAAAGTATCTTTTTGACTTGATATTCTTTATGAGAAATTTATTTTAGAAAAAATCATATTGATTTATTGTAAAATTATAAATTTTGTTGTATAATTGCACAAACTAACATAAATTATTAAGAATCAAGTAATATTTATGATAAAATGACATAAATTTACACAATAAATCACTGACCCATTGATTTTTATATTTAAAATAGAATTGAAAATAATTTGTGAGAGTTGGCCCTCCATAATTTATAGTGTGATAAAAGTGAATCCCTACTAAGAATCGTTTCAACAAAGTATTTCCATGCTATTCACGGGTATCATACTCTATTGGAGTTATTCTATGGAAGGAGTTTATAACAATTAACATAATAAGACAAAAAAAAAAAAAAAATCTACTACAAAATAGTATGAACAATATTTAGGCCTTTATCTTTAAGACTATACTATTTGCTAATGAATATTATGAAGTAATAGAATGTGCAATTAGTTGATGTTAGGAGGGAATATTAATCTTACCGCAAAAGCCATCAAAATTATTTTTTCCCTAAATGCCACAAAATTGGATAAATAGTCCATACTATTTATAAATTTTGGACAAATAAGTCCTATTGTTTTAGAAGTCGCAAGGTTAGTCCCTATTGTTTGTAAAAATCTCACAAGTAATCCCAATTGTTTCAAAAGTCACTCATTTAATCCCTGTTGTTTGTAAAAGTCTCTTTATTAGTCTCTAATATTTGCAAATATCTCACCATTAGTGGTGAAACTTTTGCAAACAATAAGAACTAATGTTGAGACATTTGGAAACAATGAGGATTAATGGTGAGATTTTTACAACTAATGTGGACTAACCACATGACTTCTGAAATAATATAGACTATGGTGAGACTTTTGTAAATAATAGAGACTAACTACACGCGCGTGACTTCTAAAACAATTAGAACTATTTGTCTAAAACTTGTAAACAATAAGAACTAATTATGAGATTTGCCATTCATTTGTTAACACCATGACCTGATTTCACTCATTTTATGCAACAATAGTTTTGAAAATTCCGTAGTAATGAATTATATACACACAATATATTTATTTTCTTTTCCAAATTGAATCGAGACGAAGTTCCTTAAAAACCTCCACCTTCTTTAAAAATTATACATTCGATTTACCTATGGACGAGAATATGCAAGCATAGCCATTAAATATATAAGAAGCGATGGAAACGTTGTAACCTGAAAGCAAGTTGCAATTTCCTTTGTTATAGAATGGAAATCCAGAAATTAAAAAGAGACACTTAGACGCACAAAAGTGTCTCTTTTATTAAACACACCATTATTAGGGCATTCAAACTCTATGTTTGAAAGCCTATACAAGTAAAAGCAACAATACACAACATTAATTAGCAAAAAAAAAAAAACAATACACAACATTTCAGAAACTATCCTTGTTGCCTATATTCTTTAGGCTATTCCAAACTTCTCCCTAAGCACCAAAATAAATTCATAAACCTTGTGGGAATCAGGAAGAGCCTTGGCAACACTCTCCCTCTCCATGCACCTCTTTGCCCAAACAACAAATTTGGGGCATTCAACTTCTGTACTAAATTTGCCAAAAGTCTCATAGGCATAAAACCAGCTATAGAATCCAATCAAAGCAATATCCACAAAACCAAAAGTTTCTCCTCCAAAGTAAGGCTTGTCTCCAAGTGCCCCCTCCAACACTTTAAGGCAATCAATGAAGTCTTTCTTAGCTTGCTCCTGCTCTTCTCCTTTTGTAGCCCATAATTTACGTTGCAAATCGGATAGCTGCAAGAACACAACCCCGCATCGTTTACAATCTTGACTATTTTAGGAGAATAGACACGTGCAGAAGAAAATTTATAACATTTTATCAGTAGGAAATAAACTACTTTGGAGGCTAAAAATAGTGGGAATGTGGGTGCTAAGTATTTTTTCAAACAAAAAATATCAAGGACGTTAAAAATATTTTAAAATGTTTTGTGGAGGCTAAAAATAGTGGGAATGTGGGTGCTAAGTATTTTTTCAAACAAAAAATATCAAGGACGTTAAAAATATTTTAAAATGTTTTGTGGGTCGGTGAGAATTTGCAATTCCCATAACTCCACACCCCTAGACAATTGTGATGCTTTTGATTTCCATGTATTGAATGGGATAATCAATTTATGCTTCCACTATTTTGCATATACATTCAAGTACTCATATGACCAAGCAATTCTTTTTCGTATATTAATAATATTTTCCACACTTTGTGACAATGCATTACTAATATAAAAACTACTATGCTACATTGCTTTCCTAAAATATTGTGAATGCATGATGTACATCAAATAGGCACCATAGCAAACAGAAGCACCAGTAAAGCGTGACCACATTTTTTCTTGTCCATAGCATATTTTTGCCCCTTTTGACGAAGATCTCTTCAATTGATAGCCACAATAAATGGGACCAAACACCATGTCTTGTAGAAGAAATGAAATTGGAGTCACTAATTTCCATTCTTCAATGTTTGTCTAGAATAAGCAAATCTTTTGTGCTCTCAAGAATTGAAGAAAATCAAAGAACCAAGACTTTGGAAAGTGAAGGCCAGGCTAGATTGAACTATACAATAACTTATAAAGAAGATAGCTCAAATTATACAATTCATTTACTGATAAGTGCACAAGACTATAAGTGAGGAGATGTCTCGATCAACAATAATAATAAATTGTTAAATCTACATAATCGATCCATCTAGTATTCAAAACTATAAAGCATTAACACTTGGAAAAACCAAAGTGAAGTCACTAATATGATCTCTTAATCATATAGTATGGAGGACAAATTAATTCTCAATCTTCTAAGATGAATTTTTTAGTAGCTAAATTTATAATAGTTTGGCGTTGTTAGTTCTTACCCCAAATTCCATCCAATTTATAACGTTTTTAGCACGAAATCAGCATGGGCGTATGTCAATTTTTAATGTAAATTAGGTGAAGACTATTAAACTTCAAATAAATTTGGATTGAGAACTAACGACATTATTAAATTGTAAGTATAGAACTAAAAGGTTTATTTTTAAATGTTACGGAATAATTTATCCTCTGATTTATAATTGAGAGACCATACAAATAATTTACCGGATACATAAATAACTAATTAAGGAGCGCTATAATAACTAGCTTACCTTCTTGTCAATGTAATCAGCCCAAAACCTAGCTTGAGCTCTCTCATAAGGATCAGAAGGAAGCAATGGAGCTTTTTTCCTTCCAAACCTCATCAATGTATTCCACTGCAATAATCGACCCACAAACTGGCTTTCCATTGTGAATCAAAACTGGGATTTTCTTATGAATTGGGTTCATCTTCAAAAGCAATTCACTTTTGTTTCTCAAGTCCTCTTCTCTGTACTCGTGCTTGATTTCTTTCTCTGCCAATGCAATTCTCACCCGCATGCCAAACATGCTAGGCCAAAAATCTAGGAGAATCACTTCATCAGCCATTTTTGGATGCTAAAACTGTTGCTCAACAGGAAAATATGCCTACTTAGAGTGATGTCCTACGTTGATAGGGTTGATAAATATATATAGATGTTTGGTGTATGTAATAAAGTTGCGGACTTGAAGACAAAATTTTAGGTTTGCGTGGTTTGATGCGTTCGATGCTTTTTTCCACATATTCTATGGTATCTAATTCGAGAGGTCCAATGTTGACAAAAAAAAAAATTCGAGAGGTCCAAGATTTTGGTCAAGATATGTTGAAAATGTGTTGCTTTCGTCACACTTGTATTAAACACGTTATATTATCACGTTATGAATAAAATTTTATAACGTAATATGAGCTACTATTCCATTACGAGCTAGATCCTTTCCCCTTGGATGAAGCAAGTAACCAATAAAGAATTTCTCAATACTATCGTGGTAGACAGATATTTATCCTCAGTATAATTAATGGTGTTTGAACGGTTTAATCTGCTATGAAATTATTGGGGTAGATAGATCTTTATCCTCAATATAATTTGTGATTATAGTAGAATTTTTTAAAATTAATAGTCGATAAATTAATAATTTTTTTAAATAATAAAAATATTCAGTCCTCATTTAGAACCAGTATAAAAAATTAATAATTTTAATAAAATTATAAGATAATACATTTAAAATATTTTCTTTGTATTTTATCACTCCAAATATTTCATAAATTAATAATTAACTAAAACTTACATAATAAATTGACTATGAGATTAGAGAAACTTCTTCTAATCTTAATCGTAATACGAGATTAGAGAAATTCAAAAAAAATTAAAAATATCTTGATAAATTATTAATTTATCAATAAATTAATATCTTATTAAATTAATAAAATTTAATAGTCACAACGCTATTAATTTAAAAATGTTATATTGTACTTCTTCATTGATCTTCCAATTTCATAGCCGCATGAACGAGAAGAATCGACTTTCAAAAGTGTATTCTTGAAAAAAAAAAACTTAAATATTACCACGAAGAGATTGCTAGTTCCACTTTCCAGCCTAGGAATCGTTCAAATACTAATATTATTAATTATCATCAGTACTCTCACATAGATAGTCTTTGGCTAAGACTTGTATTATGAGTCCAAACAAATTCTAGCCACGTGTAAATTCTCTTGTTTCCTTGCTATTATCCCTTCCTAGATTATATTTCTCTTACTTTTCTTATCTATTTGTTTTGTCTTTAATTTTATAACACAACCTTATTATTACTCTTTTTTTTTTCTTTTTTTTTTGTGTCCGAGTTCAATCTTATTTTTGCACCCAACAAAATCTATGCTTTACATATTAACTTGAAAAGAAAATAGCTTTCAGCAGGTAAATATTTAACATATATAATTGCAAACGTTACAAATCAGATTTTTTTATTTTTATTTTATTTTTTATGGTCAATTACAAAAGAGATTGACTCACCCGATCTTTGTAAAATAGTTTACTGTTCTATTTCTATATAGAAAAATTCTACAAAATATCTAAGACGCTGAACGTTTCAACTAAAATCGAGGTTCACACTGACACATATTTTCATACGCTAGAATTAGAATTACGAACATACCCTTCTATATATGTCTTCATTGTGTCAGGGAATTGGTGAGTTGATTCTTTCAAGGAGGTATACTACTTGGATTTTTCGCATTTGCTATCGAAATGTCATTTTCCATGAACTAACGATAATGGACTAACGACGAACGTACCCTTCTATATATGTCTTCAATATGTTTCAGATCAATGACGTCATTAGTCTAATATATTTCTTTCAATATATTTTGAAGTTGGATTAACGACGTTACTTATGTGAAACATATTGAATTCGAAAGATAATAGATGAAAGTGTCATTTACATCAAAGATAATGGACTAAAAGGTTCATTTTGAAAGATAATGGATGAAAGTGTCATTTACACCAAACATAATGGACTAAACTAGACCTTTACCATTAAATTAATAATCAGGTTTCGAATTTCGATTTTTTTTTAACGTCAAAAATCAAAACCTATCAGTTTACCCATCGATTTTCCTTTGTATAACCCAAACCCTAACGGATTCCCCATCGATTTTTGTTATCGGATTTTTATCAGACGGTTATTCGTCGATTTCGGATAAAACCGGTACCCGTTGCCATCCTTAACGAAAATGATAAGGCATGAAATGTTGAAGTTAGGTTTTTAAACGAGCTGGTCAAGTGGTTTCACGGGCAGCCCGGCCCATTAGATGTATGATTCCATCCTCAGCCTTACACAAGCATTTAACAAATTCATCATCAGTCTTTGAACTTCAATGCTGGAATAGAAAAACAAAAAAAAAAAAAAAAGAAGGGCATTAAAACATTTACAAGGAAAAGATGAAAAAGAAAAAATAGAAAAATAAATTCTAATGCTTAATCTTAATGTAAACAAACTTCAATCATTTATAAAAATAAAAAGACATAATACAAGTCCTTGAGGTCTCAATAAAATCTCCATACGATTTAACCCAAGCTTTGGCTCACCAATTATACAAGTGATTCATTTGCTCTCGTATTACCTTTAGTTTATCATTGAATATAATGAACACACAAAAAGCATGAGAGTCAATTATACTAGTGGGCCTGTTTGTAGTGTTTTTTTTTTTTCGTAGAACAGTTTTCGAAAATAATTTTTCAAAACAAAAAAAAACATAAAATCTATTTCACGAGAATAGTTCACTGATCAAGTTTTCAAAATGAATACGTCTTATAATTATATGAATTATTTTATTTTCGTATGTAGAAGTTTCAATTTTTTAATTATATTAATTATATAATTTAATCAATTTATTAACTAAAATTATTAATTATTTAATGTTTTATAAATTTAATAGTAACTATTAATTAAAAATTTAGTTATTTGGAAATTTTTAATAAATTAATGTTATTCAATCCATAAAATAGAAAATTACTTAATAAAATTTATTATTAATAAAACTAATTATTAATTTAGTAATTTATTATTTTAAAATTTTTAATTAATTAATTTAATTAATAAATACTAAAAATTTTAGTTAATAAATGATTAATTAATTAATAAAAAAATTAGTCTTTATTAATTAACTAAAATTGTATTAATTATTGACAAATAATAGTGAACTAAATAGTAATTTATAAATGTTATCAACTAAAAATTATTAATTAACTAAAATTGTATTAATTATTGATAAATAATAGTTAACTAAAAAGTAATTTATAAATGTTATCAACTAAAAATTATTAATTAACTAAAATTGTATTAATTATTGATAAATAATAGTTAATTAAATAGTAATTTATAAAAGTTATTAACTAAAAATTAAATAATATTATTAATTTTTAATTCATAATTAGTTTTACTAATAATTATTATTAATTAATTAAATTAACTTATTTTTTAATTATTAAATTAATTATTAATAATTAATTTAAAATATGTTTAGGGGGTGGGGGGTTGGAGCTGGAGAGAACAAGAACACGTGAAAGCATATAAAATGTGTTTTTGTTTCTTTTGTTATCGAGAACAAATTTCGAAAAATAATTTTTTAAATTAATCACCAAAAACAATTCATGGCAATAAGTTTTTTTATTTTTTTATTTTTGAAAACAAAAAAAAATAACTATTTTTGGAAACCCTTCCAAATAGCCCATTCTGACCTTATTCTCTACACATATTTTAACATCTTATGTGTCTTTTTTTAATATTTATCTATTTTAATATTATAAGAGAACAATCATTATCCCAAATATTAGGAAATAAGTATCCTTCCAGGAATAACTATACCATGTAACGTGTAAGCATTGTAAACATCCCTAATTTTGAAATAATTTTTACTTGCTATACTGCCAATGAAAGTCAATGTACCAGAATAGGCAAAAAAAAAAACTCTTTGGTTATAATATTAGATGCAATACTAGTCTTATACTCGTGCATCGTGAATACAATAAAAATATGTAAAATAAAATCTATTTCTTCAACTATATAACCATACTATCAAAAGAATATAATATGTATATACTCTAAATACTATATTGTTAGCCTAAAATAATTAAATAAAATAAGCACTATTTTCTCAAAACTATGATAGTAAGCACCCTTTTACAAATATGAAGTCTTTCAAAAGATACATGTATCTTCTTCCATTAAATTATTGTCTCTCCAAAATTCATGTGATACTATCCAAAATTGACTTTATTATTACTCCTTTCACAAGTGATATGCTTATAAAATCATTGTTTACCATCATAAGTTTAAAGATCTACTTTAAGCATTATACAGAAAACCTATAATTTGAGTATTTGACCATGAATTACATGAACATATACTTCCATCACTTATGGCTATCCAATTGGTTAAAATTAATACAACTTTCATGTCATTGCTTTCCCTTCGCAAACCTATCTCAGTAATGGAAATATACTAACAATATTTGAAGTAGATAAAATATATTCAAATAAGTATATGTAAAAAATTAAAATTCGATCTAAAATTATGTTATAAATAACTAAGGTACTAATTCAATTTCTAGAGTTCCCATATATAACAATCTAAAATAGAACTCTCGATGCAAAGAAACAAAGAACATGGTGAAGAAAATTTTGGAAGATGTATGATCTCTATTTTGGCATACTTTAGAGCGACGAAGTAAAATACCTCCTATGTATTTTATAAAAAAATTATTTTTGAATGACTTTGCTTGAATGCGGATCTCTATGTAAAATCATGTCATTTCATGCACTAATGAATAATGATGTTAGATTATGAATCGTATATGATAGTTTGAGTGATATATAAAATTGAATAACACGTTGATAACAACCCTCAATACTAATTGAATTGTTAGCCATGGATGCTTCTTCTTAAATAAGAATATTATCAACATAATAATAAATAAAAATATAAAATTAATTATAAGTACATAGAAATAGAAAGTTATTGCAGATAACTGAATAAGATATATATGTCGATAATATTTTTAATTGTAAAAAACTGAAAAAAAAATACTTGAAGATGCCGCACGACATGAAACATTCAATCTTATAACATTTGCATCTAGTATAAAGAAATCTTGATTTTGTTATTGAAGACAATCGTAACGGCACAATCCCTCACGGAATCAAGTCCCCAATCCCGAAACCCCAAGGCACGAAAAACAAGAAAAAACGAACGGAGTCTCCCCTGTACTTAAGCCTATCCACAATGCACTTAGAAGAATTAACACAAACAACATCCCAAAACATATATACAAGTTCCATCTCCTATTCATAAGACTATTCTAACTTTCTTTTCTTTAGACAAGTACGTACATGCATTGAGACTTAAACAAAACTAAACTAATGTCTTTACTAAGTTATCATACCACTCTAATCACCCTTCAATTTAAACTTTAACTACATCTATTTGCATAACATTTACATTCGAGATCACAAAATAAAATACAAGCTAGGATAGCTATCTACTTTACATAGGTCCATGTAACTATCTAATCAAAGATACAAACAATCAAGGGGATTCTTGATCTTCCTCTTCTACCTCTCGAGACTATCTCCGTCATGCCTGTAAAATGTTAAAAAGAAGGGTGAGCAAAACACTATTGCTTAGTGAGGGAGGGAAAAAGTTATCGGGGGAGTTTTGAAAATATTTTCGTGCAATGCGTATAAGCCAAAAAATCAACTAACAAAATAAAACACTCATTCAAGATAATAAAGTTAAGCAACATACTTAGAAAACTAAAATTAGACAATAACAACATATAAACAATTAAGGACCAACAAGGAAAACACAAAGGTGTCACGTAAATATGAGAGAATCAATCAATACCACGAATTTAATGACACTTAAATAAAGAGTGCAATCATAGGTAACTCTCCAAGGACTTAGGGTCCAAGCGAGAGTTACTCAAAAGGATATGATGTTGATCACGAGCACGAACCATGAGCCGCGAGCCACGAACCACGAACAAGATATAATGATGATATAGATACTGAGAACAATAAGTCGGCATCCCTATACACCAACGGGGGTACTCCGGATGTATCACTCTGTTATCTTACGACCCAACTCTCCCAAGATGGCATCCCTAACAAGAGAGGGAAAAGGGCACAGAGCTAGAGCAACCAACTCTCGCAAGCCCGATGCCACCTAAAGAGTCCCATCGTATCCGCCCCAACGATAAGGTTGCGCAACCATCGATATGAGAACACAACATAGCATATATAGGTAACAACTAACAATTCAATAGCACATAAAGAGGAACAACAAAGTAGGTTGTCTCGTACGTACATTAGAAAATAACAAGCACATAACTTAAGCAATCATACTTTACAATTCTAATCAAGCTAATACAATTAACAAACTAGCAATTAAAGACACATGAGCACAAGTATTTAATCTAGATATCAACAAACACTACTAACAATCAATTCAATTTTCTATAACTAACCCTTTGCACTTTCTAGCAATTAGACAAGTTATCTATCAACGAGAACACACTACGAGTTTACTAGACACGCCACAAACACTAATGAATCACCCCAAAGATCACAAACACACACTCGACCCCTTTGGTGATCAATTGCACATATTCCGTTTTAACCCCAATCTAGTTAATCTAAACCTTTATCTAGCCTTATGAACACTTATGGCACAAGAATTAAACATTAAATTTAGCATTTAGCTCATAAACTACATTAACCCATTTATGTTCAAACTCAATAAACCAAGTTCTAAGCAAGTTCTACTCATTTTAGGCATTAATCTAGTTACAATAGCACTTATGACACTTAATTTAAGCAATAGAACAAGCGTTTATCTAATCAATCACAAACTTAGGTGAAAGTTACTATTCATCATCTTCTACATATCACCCATGCACAAAAGTTAACTAAACACTTGCAAAACTATCAAAAGCTTACTCTACTAGCTATAAAAATAACCAATCTTGCAAGATCAAGCATTAGATGCAACATATATAACAATATCAACATTTTACATAAACATGATATAAACTTTAAATGCAAATAATATGTTATTCTCTCACCAATACAAGTGTAATATGCCAGGTAGAAGCTTGTGTGGCCTTTGATCACACTAAACTAGCTTGGATTGCACAAGAGATCAAGCCCTAAAAACTATTTTTCTTCCCCTTTTTCCCTCATGGAGCCAACGGCTCCTCTTTCTTTTTCTTTTTTTTTTCTTGCTTTGTTTGCTTATTATGTGTTATATGTATATATTATGTATATATAAGTGTATTTCTTGACTAGGCCTTGGTTTTATTTGAGTTATGCTCACAAAGGATAGATAAGCTAAAGCAAACAAAGCCCAAAACATGCTAAGTCTCCTACTTGGCCCAAAACACAAACTAGAAATTACTATTCATGCGATACACTAACTATTTTATATCTCGCGTTCCCGATATGCTATGTACATAAAATTTATGAACGTCTGCTTAGAATCAAGTGTATAATGAGGGAAAAATACAAAAATTCGCAAAATAAGATACTTTAATTTTTACCCCACGCTCAGGGCTTATTTTAAAATGATGAAAACTAATTTGTTAGATGTAGGAAAGAAATTCCACATAATACAAATATTAAAATAATAGGTTAATCATTTTATATAAATTAAATTAACATAGTTTGCACATTTTTTTAAGAACATAAAAATCATGTCAAGAAATGAATATAAATCACTAAAGTAAACACATAGTTACATACAAGCACTTAAATAAACACATGAATATATGCAAATAAGTTATATTTACTATATGCTAGGTCCGGGGTGTCACAACAATATATGTATTGAGAAGAACAAAAGGCAAGAGCAAATAACAATATAAAGGTAAATTCAATAGAACGATAAGAATGACAATTTTTGTCAATACCAATTCTATCATAGAGTCAGAATACTTTGATCAGACTCAAAGATCGACACCTTTTTTAAGTAGGCAAAATTGTTGGGAAGATCTTGAAAAGTTCAAACAAACTTCGTAAGATAGAAATATATTAACATAGTAATGCACAAGTTTTAAAAACATTACTCAAAGGAAAAAGTTGGAATAAATTGAGAGAATTGTCTTATCTATCCCAAACTATGTGTTGAATGTTGACTAACTCTTAACTGTGCTATTATTCAATGTCTCTTTGGTAGATATAAGGCTATGTCATTTAATACATAAAATAACATATGAAGATAAATATTTTTTTAAAGCTAATAATAACTCAAATTCATAACTACGATGGTTAATTAGAATTATTAGTTAAATTATTTCTCTAACTTCCAAGTGGTACATAATAGATAAAAACAAATATAAGTTTTGACTCAAAAAAAAATTACGTTGAACCAAGCCTAACTATTTTTATGAAGCTTGGGAAATGGCCAAGAAAATCATAAAAAAGTAAAAAAAATAACATATGAAGAAAAAAACAATTTTTTAATTTGATTTTTAGTAATAATATCTATCACCTAAATTTGTTTTCATTTCAACATTATCCTCATGTCATTTAACACAAAAAATAAGAGATATTTAAATTTTTGAATAGAAGTAAGATTTTTTTTTTTTTTTGTGAGAGTACTTATTTACTTACACATGGCATGATAGTTTATCCTACATGGATGTTTTTTTTTTTTTTTTGATAACCCTAGAAAACATCCCCATTCAACCACCCCGCGAGATATAGATTGGATTGCCACCACCCACTAACATCAGATGGAAACACGCAAGCTTCCCCTCGCATGGCCTAATGGATGAATGTGAACTAAAACCCTGGGAGTATAGGGACTCGACCCAAAGCTTGTAGCTGGAAAGTCAATGTAAAATCCCAGCAATAGAGGAGAGTCGAACCTGCATTGCATGGTTGGACGACTTCCCCACTTCCCAACTGGGATGACCCTGGAGGGATGTTCTTTTGCTCACATTACATGTGGCGAAATGATTATTCTCTTATAAGATTAATAGATGTTTGTGTAAGCAGGTTCAATAAAAAAAATTTCACCTCACTTGATGTGTCATGTTAAACATAATAAATAATAGAATTAAATTTGTCTATAGGTATATGGTTTATGACTCGATGGCGTGGTAGCTACTAGTCTTGCAACTTGAGAAACTCTTTTTTCCTTACTTTCAGTTTCTGTGTCTGCTCTCATGGTCGATAGATATATGCCTAGACGGTGTCATGGTGAGCTGTATTACAGGTTATTCCTTCCAGCTCAATGGGTTTTACATAGAAAATTAACCTTTTGAGGCTGGTATATATGCATCACATTTTTCAATTATTTGTTAATTGGCCATTAAAATGTCAAACCCTAAATAAAGAACCTTGTTTGCTCTCACATGCAGTTTGTTCGCATATGTATCTAGTTGGGCAAATCTCACAAATAGTCCCTATTGTTTATAAATTTTTGACAAATAGTTCTCATTGTTTTAAAAGTCACGTAGTTAGTCCCTATTGTTTGCAAAAATTTCACCAATAGTCCTCATTGTTTCACAAGTCATTCAGTTAGTCCCTATTATTTGCAAAAGTCTCTCCATTAGTCTTCATTGTTTGCAAAAGTCTCTCCATTAGTCCTCAATGTTTGTAAATGCATTTGCAAACAATGGGGACTAATAGAAATACTTTTGCAAACAATAGGGACTAACTGGGTGACTTTTGAAACAATTGGGACTATTGATGGGACTTTTACAAACAATAGAGACTAACCGCATGACTCCTAAAACAATAGGGACTATTTGTCCAAAACTTGTAAACAATAGGGACTATTTGTCCAATTTGCCCTATCTAGTTTATAGAAGTCACCATTTTAGCTGCAAAAAGGTGCATGGAAAAAGAGAGTGTTTCCAAGTCTGTTGTTGATCCTCAAAAGGTTTATGACTTTGTTTTGCAAATGAAGAAGAGGCTCGAATCGAGTAGCAAAATGTGTCAGAGAAAAGTTGCGACAAATTATCGATAGTTGATGGTTTCTTGACTTAGTTGGTTGTGTACTCGATTTCTCTTGTAATGTTGTATGTTACAAGGTGGTCCAAATCCGTGTGTAATTTATTTTTTTGGATCAATAAAGGAGGACTGCATGTTTTCCTAGAATAGTAGTAAATCACATGTATATATTTAACATATTCATACTTAAATAATTTTTCACAAAGGGGTGATGGAGCGTATAATTTGTACAAATCTTTTCATTTATTAGCTTTGGCAAGAGCAATGAGGCGAGGAAATATATTACTTTTGCTCATAATTTACTGGGTAAACTAAAGATAGACAGCATTGCAGTAGAATTTGATACATGGGGATAGCATAAGCTATTGACACAATTTTTTTCTAGCAAAATGAGGCTGCATTTAGATATAGATATTGACATACTCGCTTCGAAGCCTCACTTGAAGAAGATTCGGGTAAAATTTGTACTTTTTAAAAATACATTTATTTTTATTTGAAAATTTTCTACTCTAACAGTTTTATGTAAATAATAAATAACGATTTATTGTAATTAGGCTATATTAAAGCAGTTGTGAGAAAGTAATTTCATTTACAACTATTAACATGAAGTGATAAAAGAAGTTAATCATTGCAAAAAGTTATAATTTATACAATTGTTGAAAAATTGTTACAGTAAAACATCTATTATAATAGTTTTCCCATTTCTTAATTAGCATGTTGTAAAAGTGTTAAAATTTTATAGCGTACATTAATTTCTATTTTTTTTTAATGTAAAAAGACATAGCTCACCATGATAACACTAATTTTTCTTTTCAAAAGTTAGTTAGCCTCCACTAACCAAATATCTTAAATCCGCTTCTATTTACACTTATAGATTTTCTAACAAGGTTTCAACAATAATTTTTAAACACTTTTTGGAAAACAAAAAATTCAGATTCCATCCTATTACGATGACCTAGATGATTGAGGACAATTGCTTCCACATTTTAGGCAGTGATTGGTATATGGGAATGAGTTGAGAATGGAATGACATTCTCAATTCTATTTTAATTCTCATATTTGGTATGAAGGAATGAACTTGACAATCTCATTTCCAAAGGAATCTCATTCCCACATATATGAGAATAGTCATTCCAGACCAAATACATGAGAATAACTTATTCCCATGTGTTTGGGAATATGGGAATAAACTTAACTACCATATCCCTATATAACATAAATTTTATAAATAATTTGTTTTACAATAATAACAATAATAATAATTAAAAAATATAATAATTATTATTTTTATTATAAAATAATTATTATTCTTATTATGAAAATAAAAATAAAAATAAAAATAAATATAAAATAATAATAAAAACAAAAAATAATAATAATAGTGATTAAATAATAATAATAATAAAAAAATAATAATTAAAAAAATATAATAATATTATTATGAAAATAATAATTATTATAATAATAAAAAAAAAAAATAAAAATGATCATAATAATAATAATAAATAAATAAAATAAAATAAAAAATAATAATAGTGATTAAAATAATAATAATAATAATAAAATACTAATACTAATAATAATAAAGTAAAATAATAATGATAAAAATAAAAAATAAAAAAATAATAATACCAATATAATAATGATAAAAATAATAATAATAATAAAATAATAATATTATTATTATTATTATTATTATTGTTATTATTATTATTATTATTATTATTATTATTATTATTATTATTATTATTATCATTTATTGTTGTTGTTGTTATTATTATTATTTTTATTTTGTTATTATTATTATTATTGTTTATTGTTGTTGTTGTTATTATTGTTATTATTATTATTTATGCTTATATTGTTTACGGTTATGTTTATCTTTATTCTTATTTTTAATATTATAATAATAAAAGAGCAATCCTTTCATATTATACAAGTTATTCATATTATTATTCTTAATTCCTATAGAATATACCAAACATGTCATTCTCATTCCCAAGTTCATTCTATTTATTGGCTCATTCCATTCCTGCTCATATCTATTTTAGTGTATCAATCGCTACTTTAACACCATTCAGTTCCAAGTCAATTCAATTTAGTTCGAGTAATTCGTAACCATCGTTCGAGGAAAGAACCTGTATTACAAGGATTCATTAGCAGTAACTATCGAAAATTAGACTTCATCTAAGTACGCAAGAAGCTGGTAAAGACTAATTACGGAGTGAAAGGGTCTATTCTTTTCTAACAACTTTAAAATACAGAGGTCATTACGTGGTCACTTAATATGGTATAAAACAATCTACACTTTTCTAATAGTTTGAACTTTAAAATATTGTGCTCTTAAGTGGTTACTTAATATAATAACAAACAGTCTGCTCTTTTATAACAATTTAAACCTCAAAATACAGTGGTGATCATTTAATAGCTGTCTCCAAAAATAGAGTTATGAGATGGGCCTAATGACATCCTCAATGGAGGCTCTAAAATGCAAAACTTTTTAAATTTGAGTGTTTTTAGAGTCTCATGACCTAAAAAGTAACAGTATTCATGATAAAAGTAGTGGATAATAAAAGTACGTGGGGTCCACTACTTTTACCATCTTTTTGGCTAGAATAGAGCTCTGGACTCTATTTTCTTCAACAGTAGAGCTTGGGACTCTATTTTGGCCAAAAAAGATGGTAAAAGTAGTAGACTCCACATACTTTTGTCATGAATAGTGTTATTTTTTGGGCCATGGGACTCTAAAAATACCTAAATTTGAAAAGTTTTACATTTTAAATCCCTCATTGAGGATGATCTAAGTGGTTACAGTGATCCTTTTATTACCAAAATAGAAACTCGAAGTTTAAATTTCTTTCATTATAATTAATAAAGATCACAATTTCACCACCATACAACCATGGATTTTGAAAGCCCAATTAATACAAGGCTCTCAAGATCTCTTAAAAAAAAGGATGAAAATGGAAAGCAAAATACAACACTTTTAAAAAATATATATATATATGATAAGAATCTCACTTTAAGTAGGGCCACATCTGATTCACTTCAAGACTATAAATGTAATAATGCGGCTGAGCACCAGAACACATGTTTCAGCTAAGTAAATAGCCAAACAATATATGTAATAGGAGAAAATTTTTACTCACAACGAGTTACTATCCAACCCACTGTTAGGGCCGGAAAATAGATCTCAGAGGAAAAATTCTTCTATCTATACCTTAGTCCAAGCTTCTCCCTTATTTACAGCCTGCAAAACGTATTCATAGATTCTTTTGGATTCAGGAAGAGCTTCTCCCTTTGCATCCACCTCATAGCCCACACAAATATTTTGGGGCATTCAACCTCTATACTAAATTTGCCAAAAGCCTAATGCAATAAGAACAATATCCACAAACCCAAAAGTATCCCCTCTAAAGGCTTGTTTCCAAGTGCCCCATCCAACACCTTAACACAACCAATGAAATTTTTCTTAGCTGTCTCTTGTTCTTCTCCCTTTGTAGCCTATATTCAAATAGCTGCAATTGTAACGCCCCAATCCCTCACGGAACCGGGACTTCTATTAACCAAACTATACTCAATCCAAATCCAAACACGGGCACAACATTTTTGGAAAAACGGACGGAGTTTCCCCTATTTATAGGACTATTTGGAAACCTGTAAACTACAACATACAACCACAAGACTATAATCCACAACTTCAATTTGTTTCATCCCTATCAGCACGCAAGCCAACTAAACAGAAGAGTAAACAATTGAAGTTATTACAAACCACTAGTACCTAACTATTACCCAAGACTAAAACTTTAATATTACATTTCTTAAGATAACACAAATACATACATGACCATAAGGTCTCAAATAGTATACAGGCATATAATGTACACATTCTTCCTTGTTCTACACACTGATAGAACAGGCAGGCCACACAGAAGGCAATCTTATTTCCAGCTTATAGCACTGATCCTGAAAGGGGTTGAAAACGAGGGTGAGTATACAACATGTATACTCAGTGAGGGAGATGATGCAGCATACCGGGGCATGTAATATGATATGCAACAGGATAATAGCATATTCTACATCAAATAACACAACTAAGTAAGCAAGTAATTAACCACATATAAAAAGGATACGGTTCCATGTTTGTCTTCAATCATGAGCCATGAGTCAAGATCTTCAAGCAAGTGCCAGGAAACCCTTACTCCTCCAAATATGAGATACTCCGGATGTACCCCGATCCTACGACCCTTTCTCTTGAGGTAGGTCCATATGCCTAGCATGTGAACCACGCCTCTGGGGTAGTGTAGTATACTCAGCGAGAAAGGGAATAGGCACCATGGTAGTTGAGGGAGCATGGCAAGCCCGACGCCACCCGTGTTTCTCGATGCTACCATGTCCGAAAAGGTTGCGCAACCCGACATGAATTCAAGAATTCACAAGATAATATCAAACAAACACGAGTAACCAAGAGAGCCAAGTATATCAAATATCACATAAGAGGAACGACAAAGTAGGCTGTCCTCGCAGTTAATCACAAATAACATAAGAAAACACAAGATAACAAGTAATTAGTACATATAAACTATTTCAATTACTAAAGAATACAATCTAGAAACAGTAAAATAAGTTAAAATTCACAGAAGAGATGAAGACTCCCTCACCTTTACCAGGTAGCTAAAGGATACAAGAACTAGCGTCAGTCTACTTTCAACACCTTGGTTTGGCTCAATGGATCAACCCTAGCATGTAATAGAACATATACTTATCACAAAGAATCTCCTAGAGACATTCGTAACCAACACAATAAAATCACATTAATGGCTCAACTCACAAACTTCTCCAAGTAGATAAACACTCCACACAAGCGTAGTTAATTATTAGTTGACCAATTCCAAGACACTAACATGTAATAAGAACAGTACAACCATATAGACAAGATACAACATATTCTCACATAATACTATGCAAGTAACTTTAAATCATTTCTTTGATCTTGCAATTGACATTTACTACACTAGAATTCTAACTGCCTAGGTAATGAATCATTTCACCTCATATCAACAAAAGTGACTACACTTTAAACTTATAATATAATACAATTATCATGTACCTCTCATTCTCTAGCATGAATTTAACTCATTAATGCCCTCACATATAGTTACAATTTAGAAGTAATATAATAATACAATAAAAATATGCTCATATCCCAACAAGGTAGCTAAGCAACTCAAAGCACAAACCTCACCAATAGGGTTTACACATGCTATACAAATGCATATAAACATCTAATCAATAAATTAGAAAGCAATCTCCAACATTTAATTAAACTTTAACACTATTTCCCCTTTAACAACTAAGCAATTTTACTTACATACGAGATTCAAGGCTCTAATCCCAAAAGTGGCAAACAATTTATCTTTTCCCACAACATTCTCAAATAGCTCAATTACACTTTAGATAACCAAATAAGTACATACAATACATCTACAAGCACTATACGCACCAAAGTAGCCAAGATACGACTTTTCTCATTTCTTTAGCCAAGCTTTTCTTCTCCTATGTGCATTTCAAAGTTACAAAACCACAACCTAATCATACTACATTCCCAATTAAGCCAAAAGACACCCATAAAGGCTATGAAAACCCATTTTAGAAGCAAAAGCTCGAAAAGGCCCCGAGCGGATTTTAACTACAACTACCCTATCCGAACCCCAAATTCACGCAACGAAAGCACCAAAAGTGCTTCCATGCCCCAAGGATACCTATTCCAAAGCCCAAACGTGCTCGGATTGCATAACGTGAAAAATCCTCTTTTTAAAGTTAGCTAATTTTGTCATTTAGCATAGTTTCGGGTGTTTCAACTTCAAGTGGCATCCCAACTAGCTTCACTAGAGTCTAAAGCATCTAAAGGAAGCCTCAATTCGATCTAATTAGCAAGTTTTATCAAAACCCTAAGTTCAAGCACTATTCATCATCTTCTTCAAGTGATTCAAGCTTCTAGCCATGGAAAGTGTTATCTAGCAACAAAAGATAGTTCTAAAGGCTCTAACGATCATATAACAAGCATCCAAGACAAGCTATATAGTTATATTCAACAAATCACAAAATTTGAAAAGATAGCATAAACTTTAAAAGTCATGAAAATGCAAACTCCCTCACAATTTTGATGATGCAACCAAGAGGTTGAAGCTCCCAAATGCACTAGAAGCCTTCCAATGCAAGCCAACAGATCAAATCCAAGGTTTGATGAAGAATTTTTTCCTTTTTTCGCCCCTAGGGCTGTGGGGCTCATGGGGGGGCTTTTGGGAATTTTTTTGTTTTATTTTTATGAGTCTTTTGCTTATATGAGTAGTGTATTGTATATATGAATGAGTAGGTTTTATTATGTTAGGTCAAATGTTACTAATACATGGTCAAACAAGCTCAAAATCAACCCAAATGTTAACTAGTTTAAAAACAATGTTTATGTTACGTAATACTATTCATACGAAGCACAAACTAATTTCCAAACGCATACTCCCGGGCTCTAAAGTCCAAAATGATAAGTTTCCTATTCCTTTTATGTGTTATATGACTTAGGAAAAAATTAAATCGCACATCCTAGACAGTAAATTTTCTTATGAATAGTAGCCTCAAAATAAAACAATTAAGCAAGAAAAGAAATACACATAAAAATGCTCAAAAAGATATGCAACAGTTATTTAACAAGATGTGAGGAAATTATGGGCGTTACAGCAATTGCATACATATTCTAATCAATTATTTAATACCAACAGAAGAAAAAAATATACAGCTGTAACTTAATTTTCACTTAATTGTACATGTTTATGAAACTTTTCTTGGAAAACGAGGATACATGTACATATACAAAGCAACGATAATAATATAATATTTTTAATGTGGTTCGACTTTTTACTTACCTCTGCGATTTCACCTTTGGATCTATTCATCAATAGTGATTACAAATCAATGATTGCACAAAAAATTTCTAAATACTTGCTCATATGATTTTATGCACTGAAAAATCTAGAACTTCGCATACCTGACTTTGTTAGCAAAAGTACAAAAACTTCTTTCACATAGTTACAAATTTTTACACGGACAAAATATTAAAAAAAGCCCCTCTCACTCTCTTAGGCTTACACCAACACCAACACTAACACCAACACCAATATCCTCGTGAGTTGTGACCCTCTATCAACTAATTACTAGTTAAAAAGTATTATTTATAGAAAATTCTTTCTAAGTCTACTCTTATTAGGATTGGACTTTCACTTGTTTTCGTAAGTGAGGCTTGGACTTTGAGCCGAAACCAACAACTCTTTTGTTTTGTTTGGGATTATTGAGATTATATGTTTTGTATAGAATAAATTATTTCAAGGACTAATAAGCTATTTCGCCAGTTTTGTTTTTGACCATTGATAAGAGCATCTAGCTTGTAAATACAAGTTATAAATCATCTAAATAAGAGCATAGGACTATAGATACAATTACAATAGATATAATATACCAAAATCAAGTTTTTTATGAGCAAACATAGAGAACTACTTTGGTCAGTTCGGACTGACCATTAACTCACACACATATAAGTGGACCCCACAGTATGTGTGACTCACCTCATATGATGGTACTGTAGTACCCACTCCATACGTCTAGAGCTAATAATCATCCCGAATTATTCTAAGAACTTTTAGCAAATAACTAAAAAGCCACATTAACTTACTGTCTTGTCAATGTAATCAACCCAGAACCAAGCCTGAGCTCTCTCACAAGGATCACAGGGAAGCAATGGAACTTTGTCCTTCCAAACCTTATCAATGTATTCCACTGCGATGTTAGACTCACAAACTGGCTTTCCATTGTGAATCAAAACTAGAATTTTCTTATGAGTTGGATTCATTTTCAGGAGCAATTGACTCTTGTTCTTCAAATCCTCTTCCTTGTATTCATACTTGATTCCCTTTTCTGCTAGTGCAATTCTGACCCTCATGCCATACTTGCTAGCCCAAAAATCCAATAGAGTTACTTCATTCTCCATTTTTTGAGCTAAAACAATTCTCAACATGAAAAATAGCAAATGCTTATTGATGATGGGTGTACAAATGTTAGAAGAGGTAGGCTCCATTTGTTTGCCGTAAAATATTTTCTTAATTTTTCAGTGTTTGGTAACATCAAAAAATTAGTCAATTGGAAAATATTTTCTAATCAACAATTGCGGCTGCTTTTGCTTAATTTTTCAATGTTTGATAATATCGAAATATTGGTCAACTAAAAAATATTTTTCGGTTAATAATTGGAGCTAATTCAAAATTTTAAAAAATATTTTCATGTCCTTTGGGACAAGAAAATATTTTATGGCAAACAAACAGAGCTAAAAAAAATGTTTTACTTTTTAAAAAAATATTTTTTATAAATAAATTATTTTATGGCAAACAAACGAAGTCATAGTTGAAGAGGGAGTCAGCATGCCTTGTTTGACTTGTCGTGCTCATGGTGGTTTTAGATACTCTATGGTACCTTCGAGAGGTCAAAGTACCTTTTTGACTTGATATTCTTTTCGATAAATTTATTTTAGGAAGAATCATAATGATTCATTGTAAAATTATAAATTTTGTAATATAACTGTGCAAATTAATATAAATTATTAAGAATCAAGTAATATTTATAATGACATGACATAAATTTACACAATAAATCACTAACCCATTTATTTTTATATTTAAAATAGAATTGAAAATAATTAGTGAGAGTTGGCCCTCCGTAATTTATAGTGTGATAAAAGTGAATCCCTACTAAGAATCGTTTCAACAAAGTATTTCCATGCTATTCACGGGTATCATACTATATTGGAGTTATTCTATGGAAGGAGTTTATAACAATTAACATAATAAGACAAAAAAAAAAATCTACTACAAAATAGTTTGAACAATATTTAGGTCTTTATTTTTAAGACTATACTATTTGCTAATGAATATTATGAAGTAATAGAATGTGCAATTAGTTGATGTTAAGAGGGAATATTAATCTTACCACAAAAGCCATCCAAATTATTTTTTCCCTAAATGCCACAAAATTGGATAAATAGTCTATATTGTTTACAAATTTTGAACAAATAATTCATATTATTTTAGAAGTCGCAAGGTTAGTCCATATTATTTGCAAAAATCCCACAAGTAGTCCCAATTATTTCAAAAGTCACTCATTTAGTCCCTATTGTTTGTAAAAGTCTCTCTATTAGTCCCTAATGTTTGCAAATATCTCACCATTAGTAGTGAGACTTTTGCAAACAATAAGAACTAATGGTGAGACACTTGGAAACAATAAGGACTAATTGTAAGATTTTCGCAAACAATGTGGACTAACCACATGACTTCTGAAATAATATAGACTAATGGTGAGACTTTTACAAATAATAAGGACTAACTGCACGCGCGTGACTTCAAAAACAATCAGAACTATTTGTCTAAAACTTATAAACAATAAGGACTAATTATGAGATTTGCCCATCATTTGTTAACACCATGACCTGATTTCACTCATTTTATGCAACAATAGTTTTGAAAATTCCGCAGTAATGAATTATATACACACACAATATATTTCTTTTCTTTTCCAAATTGAATCGGGACGAAGTTCCTTAAAAACCTCCACCTTATTTAAAAATTATATATTCGATTTACCAATGGACAAGAATATGCAAGCATAGCCATTAAATATATAAGAAGCGATGGAAACGTTGTAACCTGAAAGCAAGTTGCAATTTCCTTTGTTATAGAATGGAAATCCAGAAATTAAAAAGACACACCAAAGTGTCTCTTTTATTAAACAAACCATTATTAGGGCATTCAAACTCTATGTTTGAAAGCCTATACAAGTAAAAGCAACAATACACAACATTAATTAGCAAAAAAAAAAAACAATACACAACATTTCAGAAACTATCCTTGTTGCCTATATTCTTTAGGCTATTCCAAACTTCTCCCTAAGCACCAAAATAAATTCATAAACCTTGTGGGAATCAGGAAGAGCCTTGGCAACACTCTCCCTCTCCATGCACCCCTTTGCCCAAGCAACAAATTTGGGGCATTCAACTTCTGTACTAAATTTGCCAAAAGTCTCATAGGCATAAAACCAGCTATAGAATCCAATCAAAGCAATATCCACAAAACCAAAAGTTTCTCCTCCAAAGTAAGGCTTGTCTCCAAGTGCCCCCTCCAACACTTTAAGGCAATCAATGAAGTCTTTCTTAGCTTGCTCCTGCTCTTCTCCTTTTGTAGCCCATAATTTACGTTGCAAATCGTATAGCTGCAAGAACACAACCCCACATCGTTTACAATCTTGACTATTTTAGGAGAAGAGACACGTGCATAAGAAAATCTAGAACATTTTATCAGTAGGAAATAAGCTACTTTGGAGGCTAAAAATAGTGGGAATGTGGGTGCTAAGTATTTTTTCAAACAAAAAAATCAAGAATGTTAAAAGCATTTTAAAATGTTTTGTAGGTCGATGAGAATTTGCAATCCCCATAACTCCACACCCTAGACAATTGTGATGCTTTTGATTTCTATGTATTGGATGGGATAATCAATTTATGCTTCCACTATTTTGCATATACATTCAACTCATATGACCAAGCAATTCTTTTTCGTCTATTAATAATATTTTCCACACTTTGTGACAATGCATTACTAATATAAAAACTACTATGCTACATTGCTTTCCTAAAATATTGTGAATGCATGATGTACATCAAATAGGCACCATGGCAAACAGAAGCACCAGTAAAGCGTGACCACATTTTTTCTTGTCCATAGCATATATTTTTGCCCCTTTTGACAAAGATCTCTTCAATTGATAGCCACAATAAATGGGACCACACACCATGTCTTGTAGAAGAAATGAAATTGGAGTCATTAATTTACATTCTTCAATGTTTGTCTAGAATTAAGCAAATCTTTTGTGCTCCCAAGAATTGAAGAAAATCAAAGAACCAAGACCTTGGAAAGTGAAGGCCGGCTAGATTGAACTATACAATAACTTATAAAGAAGATAGCTCAAATTATACAATTCATTTACTGATAAGTGTACAAGACTATAAGTGAGGAGATGTCTCGATCAACAATAATAATAAATCGTTAAATCTACATAATCAATTGATCTAGTATTCAAAATTATAAAGCATTAACACTTGGAAAAACCAAAGTGAAGTCACTAATATGATCTCTTAACCATACAGTATGGAAGACAAATTAATTCTCAATCTTCTAAGATGAACTTTTTAGTAGCTAAATTTATAATAGTTTAGCGTTGTTAATTCTTACCCCAAATTCCATCCAAATATAACGTTTTTAGCACGAAATCAGCATGTGCGTATATCAATTTTTAATGTAATTTAGGTGAAAACTATTAAACTTCAAAAAAATTGAGATTGAGAACTAACGACATTATTAAATTGTAAGTCCAAAACTAAAAGGTTTATTTTTAAATATTACGGAATAATTTATCCTTTGATTTATAATTAAAAGACATACAAATAATTTACCGGATACATAAATAACTAAGGAGAGCTATAATAGCTAGCTTACCTTCTTGTCAATGTAATCAGTCCAAAACCTAGCTTGAGCTCTCTCATAAGGATCAGAAGGAAGCAATGGAGCTTTTTCCTTCCAAACCTCATCAATGTATTCCACTGCAATAATCGACTCACAAACTGGCTTTCCATTGTGAATCAAAACTGGGATTTTCTTATGAATTGGGTTCATCTTCAAAAGCAATTCACTTTTGTTTCTCAAGTCCTCTTCTCTGTACTCGTACTTGATTTCTTTCTCTGCCAATGCAATTCTCACCCGCATGCCAAACATGCTAGGCCAAAAATCTAGGAGAATCACTTCATCAGCCATTTTTGAATGCTAAAACTGTTGCTCAACAGGAAAATATGCTACTTAGAGTGAATATGTCCTATGATGATGAGGTTGATCAATATATATAGATGGTTGGTGCATGTAATAAAGTTGCGGCTTTGAAGACAAAATTTTAGGTTGGCGTGGTTTGATGTGTGCGATGATTATTTCCACATATTCTATGGTATCTAATTCGAGAGGTCTAAGATTTTGGTCAAGATATGTTGAAAATGTGTCGCCATTGCTTTCGTCACACTTGTATTAAAGATGTTATGTTATCAGGTTATGAATAAGATTTTATAACGTAATATGAGCTACTATTCCATTACGAGCTAGATCCTTTCCCCTTGGATGAAGCAAGTAACCAATACTATCGTGGTGGACAGATATTTATCCTCAGTATAATTAATGGTGTTTAAATGGTTCAATCTGTTATGAAATTATTGAGGTAGATAGAAATTTATCCTCAATATAATTTGTAATTACAGCAAAACTTCTTTAAATTAATACTTAATAAATTAATAATTTTTTTTTAAATAATAAAAATATTATGTCCTAACTTGGGACTAGTATAAAAATAAATGTGAAGTGTACCAGACCTCTTTATACTTTAGCGAAAGTGCACAATACCCCCCTATAGTTTAAAAACTCCCTGAACTAGTCCCTATGTTTTTTAAAAGTGCACAACACCCCCCTACAGTTATAAAATCCGTCATATTTAATGGATTTTGTAAAAAAGTCGTAAATACCCTCATTTTTTTTTCATTTCTCTCTTTTGCCATTTCGTCTTTTGTTTAGGCAAAAAAAAATGGTAATTTGGTCAATTCATATAATTATTTAATGAATAAATTCGTTAAAAATAAAAAAAAATCTCACTTAACGTGCGTGAAGTAGACTCTCTGTTAAATTTAACGGATTTTTTAACGGTAGGGAGGTGTTGTGCACTTTTGAAAAACTACAAGGACTAACTTAGGGAGTTTTTAAACTATAGGGGGTATTGTGCACTTTCGCTAAAATACAAGGGGGTCTAATACACTTCACCCAAAAATTAATAATTTCGATAAAATTATAAGATAATACATTTATAGTATTTTCTTTGTATTTTATCGCTCCAAATGATGTATCCATATTTTCAGTACTCAAGCCGTGTAATTTAATCTACATTTGCATTTTAATTTGAGACATAAATGCTATATTTCATTTAAATTTGATGTAATGTAAGTTGAACGAAAAAAATAAAAAAAATAGACATAAATTACTATTTCACGATACAAGTCAACAAGGAAATGAGATAATTGACATAGACCCACGTGTTCCCATGCTTTGTTACTTTTCAATTCATCTAAACTTCAAAGTTTGAAGATGCCATGTGATTCTCTGCAGATGGCACATATTATACTCAAAGCAAAATGTGCATTTGCTGGAAAGAAGAAAAAAACGTGGTGTGCAGAGTTTGAAATCAGCAAAGTAGATCAACCTTGCATTATTTAAATCAAAGTTATCCATGTTGATCTGGTTGGCACATTCAAAAAGTTAGCATTTTGAGTTAACAAAGAATGTTCTGTAAACTTTGGCAGATCATACATGTTGGTGTGCATTTTGCTAATAAAAAATTGGCAACAACAAAAGAAGAAAGAAGAAAGAAGAAAGAAGAAAGCATTACAGATATCAGTTCAGTGCCTATAAATTCCTTTTCTCTCGAAGCATTTGTGAGGAATCAGAATATTCAACAGAGAGCCAAGTTCTCTGTTCCTTTGCTTCTTTCATTTATTTTATTTTGTAAATAGTTAAGTTTAGATTAGTCCTTTTATTTTGTATTTAGTCTAATTGTTTTGGGTGTAATACGGAGGAGGTAATGCTCGAATTACGGAGCGGAAGAGGAACAAAATCTCGTAGCTGTGCTCGTGAATCTTACCTTGAATCTGTCATTTTCAACATACGAATCCCCATTTATGGGGAGCATCTTTTTAATCTGTTTTATGTTTGAATTTCATATTTATTTCTATTATGCTCGTGTTTTTTGTGTTTATAATTATGTAATAATGGTCTTTTGATTTATCGGTCTCGGATCTGGACTGATTTGATTTAATGTTATATGGCTTGATCTATTTATTTTCTAATTACTCGTCATTTTATTATATTTGTAGTTAATAATTTGATCGGTATTCTTTTGTGTCATATATTCATGCTTTAATAGTGAGAGTACTGGTTATACCATATTTTTCATGAAATTATAGGTTGTACTATAATTTCTACATTCAAAATTATTAATTGCTATTTTTAGTTATTTAGCCTGGTTACTTATGCTTGTGTGGACAAATCTATACTCCGGCTAGATAAAGGAAACGGGAATAGAATTGCACCTATAATCAATGTCAAACCGGTAATTTACTAGACTTGGGTAATTAATCGGTTTAAGAGCTTGTAGTCTAATCCCAACAATATTAAATTAGAGAATCCTATTTCCGAATCTAACTCATTTGCCTTAATACTAATCCGAACTTTAAAATATTTTCTTGTATTTGTAGTCCTAAATCTAGATTAATTAACATTTCTTTCTTTATTTTATTTAATCCAAAACCAAGAATCTATCGTGTTTTTGTTTCCAACAATCACTTAGGCACTGTCACACACTTGCACCGAAATATTCTTAGGAGTCTCCCTGTGAATTCGACCTCGCACTCAAGCACACTACACTGCATTAATCCATGCACTTACGAGTTTAAACTTGGTTAATTTTGCACTCATTTTACATACCGACCGAGTTACGATCACCAAATATTACATAAATTAATAATTAGCTAAAACTTACATAATAAATTGATTATGAGATTAGAGAAATTTGTTCTAATCTAATCCTAATATCAGATTAGAGAAACTTGTTCTAATCCTACTAAATTAGATTCTTATTTTTTTTTATTATCATTAGACTTTTCTACTTGTTTTTTTAAATTGAACTAAAAAAATATAAGTCATTTTTCAAAAAAAGATACCATAAATATAATATGTTTACTAATAAATCAAAAAAATTAAAAATATCTTGATAAATTAATAATTATTAATTTATTAATAAATTAATATCTCTCTAAATTAATAAAATTTAGTGGTCTTAATGTTATTAATTTAAAAAAAATATACTGTATTTCTTTATTGGTCTTCCAATTTCATAACTGCATGAACGAGAAAAATCAACTTTTTAAAATATATTCTTGAAAGAAAACTTAAATATTGCTACTTCCACTTCCCAACCTAGGAATCCTTCAAATACTAATATTATTAATTTTCATCTGTACTCTCACATGGATAATCTTTGGCTAAGACTTGTATCCTGAGTCCAAACAAATTCTAGCCACGTGTAAATTCTCTTGTTTCCTTGCTATTATCCCTTCCTAGATTATATTTCTCTTACTTTTATTATCTCTTTGTTTTGTCTTTAATTTTATAACACAACCTTATTATTACTCTTTTTTTATTTGTGTCCGAGTTCAATCTTATTTTTGCACCCAACAAAATCTATGCTTTACATATTAACTTGAAAAGAAAATAGCTTTCATCAGGTAAATATTTAACATATATAATTGCAAAAGTTACAAATCAGATTTTTTAAAATTTTTTTTTAGGGTGAATAGTCCCGAATCCCTCTGTGGTTAAGCGAAACTAGTTATAACTTCTCTATGGTCCAAAAAATATAGTCGGATCCCCTTGTGGTTCACCCGTTGATGCACACCACCCCCTTCCGTCAAATTTTCCGTCAAAACTAACGGAAAGTGTACCACACGAGCGTAAAATATAACTTTTATTAGTTTTTAACGTATTTAATAATAAAATAATATTAGTAATTAAAAAAATTAATTTTTTCTTTTTTCTTTTCATGTTCACCTATTTTTTTATTTATTACTAAATAAAAAAATATATATATTATTTTATTACTAAATACGTTAAAAATTAATAAAAATCATATTTTACGTGCGTGTGGTACACTTTCCGTCAGTTTTGACGAAAAATTTGACGGAGGGGGGTAGTGTGCATCAACGGATGGACCACAAGAGGGTCTGATTATATTTTTTGGACTACAAGAGAATTATAACTAGTTTCGCTTGACCACAGAGAGGTCCGAGACTATTCACCTTTTTTTATGGTCAATTACAAAAGAGATTGATTCACCCGATCTTTGTAAAATAGTTTACTGTTCTATTTCTATATAGAAAAATTCTACAAAATATCTAAGACGCTGAACGTTTCAGACTAAAATCGAGATTCACACTGATACATATTTTCACACGTTAGACTTAGAATTACGAACGCACCCTTCTATATATGTCTTCATTTTGTCAGGGAACTGGGTGAGCTGATTCTTTCAAGGAGGTATACTACTTGGATTTTTCGCATTTGCTATCGAAATGTCATTTTCCATGAAGCATACCTTTGAGTAGCAGCCTTACGTTAATAACAAAAATCAAATCTTTATACTTCATACCCAATATGTTTTATTTTTCTAGTAGAAATAATATTATATGTCAGCTGACGCTGGAGATGCGTAAGAGATTATGCTATGGCCGAATTAAAAAAACAGGAGAAAGGCATAAAGTATGTGATCGGAATTATATGAATTGGAGTTGGGATAATGATAAAGTTATTATCATGATCGTGAAAATAGATTTTGATCTTTTTATATTTATATCATTTTATAATTATTATTAGATCTCTCTAATAACATTATAATGATATAAGATGATTCAAAACTCGTAAAAATTACTTCTTACAAAAATACTAAGTAACGTTGTGTACAACAAACCAAGATTCAACCCTTTCTTAGATCTTATTCATAAAAATAATTTTGTACTCTGAGCTACCTTATTAGTAGACATCCAAAAGCCATGATCCATTAGATAATCTAGGCACAAATTTGCCAAGGACTCCGCCAGAAATTTATACTCCGAAGCGCCTACAGAAAAGGTCCGTAGTGTAACGCCCTGAACGCAACTTCCACGCCTGCAGGATACCCCCTGGGACATAGGCCCAAGCGAGCACCGAGGCCATGGCGAGCAGCCCCAGAAACACACTATGCACGTATTGTCCGCTTTAGGGCCCATACTCCTCACGATTTTGTTGCCTCCCAGTCACTGTCAGGAAAACGCGTGTGCACAGATAGTCCAAGACATCCCTTATATCCAGTAGTCCCAGCATTTCTCCTTCCGATGTGGAATGGGGTTACCACATCCGCCCCCCCTTAAGGAGGCCTAGCGCATTCGCGGGCCACTAGCGCAAAAGAAGGCCCGCTCTGATACCACTTTGTAACGCCCCGAATCCAACTCCCATGCCTGCAGGATACCTTCTAGGACTTAGGCCCAAGCGAGCACCGAGGCCATGGCAAGTAGGCCCAGAAACGTACTATGCACGTATTGTCCACTTTGGGGCCCATACCCCTCACGGTTTTGTCGCCTCCCAGCCACTACCAGGAAAACGCGCGTGCATGGATAGTCTAGGACATCCCTTATATCCAGTAGTCCCAGCGATTCTCCTTCCGATGTGGGATGGGTTACCACGTCTGCCCCCACTTAAGGAGGCCCAGTGCCCTCGCGGGCCACTAGCGCAAAGGAAGGGCCGCTCTGATACCACTTTGTAACTCCCCGAACCCAACTCCCACGCTTGCAGGATACCCCCTTGGGACTTGGGCCCAAGCGAGCACCAAGGTCATGGTGAGTAGGCCCAGAAACGCACTATGCACGTATTGTCCGCTTTGGAACCCATACTCCTCACGGATTTGTCGTCTCCCAGCCACTTCCAGGAAAACGCGCGTGCACGAATATTCGGGACTTCCCAATATATTCAATAGCCTAGAGACCTAGCCAGTCGATGTGGGATATTACACCCGTCCCCCCTTGGAGACCCAGCGTCCTCGCTGGCCAACGACCAGCTCGGCTCTGATACCACTTTGTAATGCCCTGAACCCAACTCCCACGCCTACAGGATACCCCCTGAGACTTGGGCCCAAGCGAGCATCGAGGCCATGGCGAGCAGGCCCAGAAATGCACTATGCACGTATTGTCTACTTTAGAGCCCATACCCTTCACGGATTTGTCGCCTCCTAGCCACTGCCAGGAAAACGCGATGCACGGATAGTCCAGGACATCCCTTATTTCCAGTAGTCCCAGCGTTTCTCCTTCCATGCACGCGCATTTTCCTGGCAGTGGCTGATAGGCGACAAATCCGTGAGAAGTATAGGCTCCAAAGCGGACAATACGTGCATAGTACGTTTCTGGGCTTGCTCGCTATGGCCTCGGTGCTCGCTTAGGCCCAAGTACCAGGGGGTATCCTACAAGCGTGGGAGTTGGGTTCGGGGCGTTACACGTAGGGTTGAACCCGTTAAACCCCTATGATACTTAAGTTAACAAGAGTCTAGAAATTAAATGTAATTTTTATAAATAGCTGAGTTAGAAATATATTTATTACCCTTCTTGGAAAGTGTGCCTTACTATATATAGTAATGTTGGATGCTATGAGATTATAACACGTGTCTTTCTGTGACCGAGGCATCCTGGGGATCGGGGCGCCCTTTGGCTTGAGGCACCCTGGAGCTCAGGGATCAGTCATTGCCAGTTGGCAATAGATCGTACATTTGGTCTTTCGTACATGTATCTATCCCCTCTTAATATCTTCGATTGAGCCAAAAGTCCCTTTTACCCCTATGAGATTCTTAATTCACCCCTTATCACCTAGTATGCCTTATCGCATGTACCATGTCGCTTGGAATAGAATTTACAAAAAAAAGGGAAACTAAAAAACTTATGATGGGAAAGGAAAACTCTGCTCCTACTTTGTTTTAAGATTATTCTAATGTTCAAAAGTAGCTCTTAGCGTGCATCGTTGCTTTAAAAAAAAAAGGTTTATCTTAGACTAGTGTTCTTTAATTGGAGCCAAGAAAAATAATTTTGTATCTCAAAAGGTAAGAAAAATAATTTTTATATAGATTTATCTTTTTGTTAACTTATAATATTATGCTATTTTATAATTCTAATTTTGGTGTTTTTTTTTTATTTGTAGTGATTATTTTAGTAGAAAATTTAGAATTTTTTATTAAGAAAATGCATAATTATTAAGGCCCTCATTTAGATGATCGTCTAAGGTCCCCAAATTGTTTGAGAAGCCTCTGTGTGGACATATCGTCACTATTAAATCTCTATATAAGTGTATAATTACTGCTAAATCTCTCTTATAAGGTTATAATATCACAAAAAAATTCAAGTTTTCAATAATAGTTATCCTTATATGGGGGTAACGTACGTAACGTCTCCCAATGAGGCGCATTCCCACTTAGTGGTTAACATAGTTTTGTATAATTGTATTGATTCTGTCATTCGTTGTCATCATTGGTCCAACATTAATTTCCCTAATAATATCAGTTTTTCCACGGAAATTAAGAATGACTGCAGTTTAGTTAACTGTGAAAAATAACAAAATCGTAGCCAAAACCATTTAGCAAATCAATAACCAAAACCGTACGGTTTCAAAATCAATAACCATAACCGTAACCATTAAGGATTCAAAAAACCACGGTTAACTGTAACCGTAACCGTAACCGTTTAACTAAAAAATAATTAGTTTAAATTTAAAAAAAAAACCTACAAAAATATAAGAAAAATTAGTTTAAATGTAAAGAAACCAAAAATAAAATAATCCGAGCCAATGATAAAACTTGAAATAAATTACATAATAATTTTATGAGCAAAAATAAAAATAAAAAAGTTATGCAAAAAAAATTCATTTCCAAGCACCGAGTGAAAAATGTATCTTCTTTCGTTTTGGATAGAAAATATGACAATTCTTAAGAGTTTAAGTATTGGTCTAATAAGCTTAGCCCATCTCTTTTAATTGAGTTTAATTCACTTTTTTTTTAATTGAGTTTAGTTCAAATTTTTATCATTTAATTACCAATTTTAGTTAGTCTTCTATTATTTTAAGTGTATATATATATATGTTAGATTTTTTTATTAAATTAATAATCGGGTTTTTAAATTTTGATTTTTTTTTAATGTCAAAAACCAAAACCTATCGGTTTACCCATCGGTTTACCCATCGGTTTCCTTTTATAAAACCCAAACCCTAATGGATTCCCTATCGATTTTTGTTATCGGGTTTTTATCGGGTAATTATTTATCGGTTTCGGATAAAACGGGTACCCGTTACCATCCCTAATGAAAATGATGAGGCATGAAACGTTGAAGTTAGGTTTTTAAACGAGCTGGTCAAGTGGTTTCACGGGCAGCCCGGCCCATTAGATGTATGATTCCATCCTCAGCCTTACACAAACATTTAACAAATTCATCATCAGTCTATAAACTTTAATGCTGGTACAGAAAAAAAAAAAAAAAAAAAAGAAGAAGGGCATTAAAACATTTACAAGGAAAAGATGAAAAAGAAAAAATAGAAAAATAAATTCTAATGCTTAATCTTAATGTAAACAAACTTCAATCAATTATATAATAAAAAAATAAAAATAAAAAGACATAATACAAGTCCTTGAGGTCTTAATGAAATCTCCATACTATTTAACCCAAGCTTTGGCTCACCAATTATACAAGTGATTCGTTTGCTCTCGTATTACCTTTAGTTTATCATTGAATATAATGAACACAAAAAAAGCACGAGAGTCAAATATACTAGTGGGCTTGTTTGCAGTGTTCTTTTTTTGTTTTTTTTGTTTCGTAGAATAGTTTTTGAAAATAATTTTTCAAAACAAAAAAAACATAAACTCTATTTCACGAGAATAGTTCACTGATCAAGTTTTCAAAATGAATAGGTCTTATAATTATATGAATTATTTTATTTTCTTATGTTGAAGGTTTAATTTTTTAATTATATTAATTATATAATTTAATCAATTTATTAACTAAAATTATTAATTATTTAATGTTTTATAAATTTAATATTAACTATTAATTCAAATTTTAGTTATTTGGAAATTTTTAATAAATTAATGTTATTCAATCCATAAAATAAAAAATTACATAATAAAATTTGTTATTAATAAAACTAATTATTAATTTAGTAATTGATTATTTTAAAATTTTTAATTAATTAATTTAATTAATAAATACTAAAAATTTTAGTTAATAAATGATTAATTAATTAATAAAAAAATTAGTCTTTATTAATTAACTAAAATTGTATTAATTATTGTTTAAAAATAATTAACTAAATAGTAATTTATAAATGTTATGAACTAAAAATTATTAATTAATTAAAATTGTATTAATTATTGATAAATAATAGTTACTTAAATAGTAATTTATAAAAGTTATTAACTAAAAATTAAATAATATTATTAATTGTTAATTCATAATTAGTTTTACTAATAATTTTTATTAATTAATTAAATTAACATATTTTAAATTAATTATTAATAATTAATTTAAAATATGTTTAGGGGTATGTGGGGATATGGGTGGGGGGTTGGAGCTGGAGAAAACAAGAACACGTGAAAACATATAAAAGGTGCTTTTGTTTCTTTTGTTATCGAGAACAAATTTTGAAAAATAATTTTTTAAATTAATCACCAAAAACAATTCATGGCAATAAGTTTTTTTATATTTTTATTTTCGAAAAAAAAAAACTATTTTTGGAAACCCTTCCAAATAGCCCATTCTGACCTTATTCTCTACACATATTTTAACATCTTATATGACTTTTTTTAATATTTATCTATTTTAATATTATAAGAGAACAACCATTATGCCAAATATTAAGAAATGAGTATCCCTACATGAATAACTATACCATGTCACGTATAAGCATTGTAAACATCCCAAATTTTGAAATAATTTTTACTTGTTATACTGCCAATGAAAGTCAATGTACCAGAATAGGCAAAAAAAAAAAAAACTCTTTGGTTATAATACTAGATGCAGTACTAGTCTTATACTCGTGCATCGTGAATAAAATAAAACTTTGTAAAATAAAATCTATTTCTTCAACTATATAACCATACTATCAAAAGAATATAATATGTATATACTCTAAATACTATATTGTTAGCCTAAAATAATTAAATAAAATAAGCACATATTTTCTCAAAAATATGATAGTAAGCACCTTTTTACAACTATCAAGTCTTTCAAAAGAGACATGTATCTTCTTCCATTAAATTATTGTCTCTCCAAAATTCATGTCATACTATCCAAATTTGACTTTATTATTACTCATTTCACAAGTGATATGCTTATAAAATCATTGTTTACCATCATAAGTTTAAAGATCTACTTTAAGCATTATACAAAAACCTATAATATGAGTATTTGACCATGAATTACATGAACATATACTTCTATCACTTGTGACTCTCCAATTAGTTAAAATTAATACAACTTTCATGTCATTGCTTTCCTTTCGCAAACCTGTCTCAGTAATGGAAATATACTAACAATATTTGAAGTAGATAACATATATTCAAATAAGTATATGTAAAAAATTAAAATTCGATCTAAAATTATATTATAAATAGCTAAGCTACTAATTCAATTTCTAGAGTTCTCATATATAACAATCTAAAATAGAACTCTCGATGCAAAGAAACAAAGAACATGGTGAAGAAAACTTTGGAATATTTATGATCTCTATTTTAGCATACTTTAGAGCAACGAAGTAAAATACCTCCTATGTATTTTATAAAAAAAATATTTTTGAATGACTTTGCTTGAATGCGGATCTCTATGTAAAATCATGTCATTTCATGCACTAATGAATAATGATGTTAGATTATGAATCGTATATGGTAGTTTGAGTGATATATAAAATTGAATAACACATTGATAACAACCTTCAATACTAACTGAATTTTTAGCCATAGATGCTTCTTCTTAAATAATAATATTATCTACATAATAATAAATAAAAATATAAAATTAATTATAAGTACATAGAAATAGAAAGTTATTGCAGGTAACTGAATAAGATATATATGTCGATAATATTTTTAATTGCAAAAAACTGGGAAAAAAATACTTGAAGATGCTGCACCATATGAAACATTCGATCTTATAACATTTGCATCTAGTGTAAGGAAATCTTGATTTTGTTATTGAAGATAATTGTAATGACACGATCCCTCATGGAATCAAGTCCCCAATCCCGAAACCCCAAGGCACGAAAAATAAGAAAAAACGGACGGGAGTCTCTCGTGTACTTAGGCCTATCCACAATGCACTCAGAAGAATTAACACAAACAACATCCCAAAACATATATACATGTTCCATCTCCTATTCATAAGATTATTGTAACTTTCTTTTCTTTAGACAAGTACATACATGCATTGAGACTTAAACAAAACTAAGCTAATGCATTTACCAAGTTATCATACCACTCTAATCACCCTTCAATTTAAACTTTAATTACATCTATTTGTAAAACAATTACATTCGAGATCACAAAATAAAATACAAGCCGGGATAGCTATCTACTTTACATAGGTCCATGTAACTATTTAACCAAAGATACAAACCATCAAGGGGACACTTGATCTTCTTCTTCTACCTCTCGAGGCTATCTCCGCCATGCCTATAAAATATTAATAAGAGGGATGAGCAAAACACTATTGCTCAGTGAGGGAGGGAAACAGTTATCCGGAGAGTTTTGAAAATATTTTCATGCAATGCATATAAGCCAAAAAATCAACTAACAAAATAAAACACTCATTCAAGATAATAAAGTTAAGCAGCACACTTAGAAAACTAAAATTAGACAATAACAACATATAAACAATTAAGGACCAACAAGGCAAACACAAAGGTGTCACGTAAATACGGGAGAATCAATCAATACCACGAATTTAATAACACTTAAATAAAGAGTGTAATCATAAGTAACTCTCCAAGGAGTTAGAGTCCAAGCGAGAGTTACTCAAAAGGATACGATGTTGATCACGAGCACGAACCACGAGCCGCGAGCCACGAACCACAAACAAGAGATAATGATGATATTAATAATAAGAACAATAAGTCGGCATCCCTATACACCAAACGGGGGTACTGTGGATGTAACACCCTGTTAATCCTACGACCCAACTCTCCTAGGGCGGCATCCCTAATAAGAGAAGGAATACGGCACGAAACTAGAGCAACCAACTCTCGCAAGCCCAATGCCGCGTAGAGAGTCCCATCGTATCTACCCCAACAATAAGGTTGTGCAACCATCGATATGAGAACACAACATAGCATATATAGGTAACAAAATTCAATAGCACATAAAGAGAAACAACAAAGTTGGTTGTCTCGCATGTACATTAGAAAATAACAAGCACATAACTTAAGCAATCATACTTTAAAATTCTAATCAAGCTAATACAATTAACAAACTAGAAATTAAAGACACATGAGCACAAGTATTTAATCTAGATATCAACAAACACTACTAACAACCAATTCAATTTTCTATAACTAACCCTTTACACTTTCTAGCAATTAGACAAGTTATCTATCAACGAGAACACACTACGAGCTTATTAGACACGCCACAAACACTAATGAACCACCCCAAGCTCCCCAAAGCACACAAACACACACTCATCCCCTTTGGTGATCAATTGCACATATTCCATTTTAACCCCAATCTAGTTAATCTAAACCTTTATCTAGCCTTATGAACACTTATGGCACAAGAATTAAACATTAAATTAGGCATTTAACTCATAAACTACATTAACCCCTTTATGTTCAAATTCAATAAACTAAGTTCTAAGCAAGGTCTACTCATTTTACGCATTAATCTAGTTACAATAGCACTTATGACACTTAATTTAAGCAATAGAACAAGCGTGTATCTTATCAATCACAAACTTAGGTGAAAGTTACTATTTATCATCTTCTACATATCACCCATGCACAAAAGTTAACTAAACACTTGCAAAACTATCAAAAGCATACTCTACTAGCTATAAAAGTAACCAATCTTGCAAGATCTAGCATTAGATGCAACATATATAACAATATCAACATTTTACATAAATATGATATAAACTTTAAATGCAAATAATATGTTATTCCCTCACCAATACAAGTGTAATATGCCAGGTAGAAGCTTGTATGGCTTTGATTGCCCCAAACTTGCTTGGATTGCACAAGAGATCAAGCCCTAAAAACTATTTTTCTTCCCCTTTTTCCCTCATGGAGCAGATGGCTCCTCTTTTTTTTTCTTTTTGTTTTTGCTTTGTTTGCTTATTATGTGTTATATGTGTATATTATGTATATATAAGTGTATTTCTTGACTAGGCCTTGGTTTTATTTGAGTTGTGCTCACAAAGGATAGATAAGCTAAAGCAAACAATGCCCAAAACATGCTAAGTCTCCTAGTTGGCCCAAAACACAAACTAGAAATTACTATTCATGCAATACACTAACTATTTCATATCTCGCGTTTCCGATATGCTATGTACTAAAATTTATGAACGTATGCTTAGAATCAAGTGTATAATGAGGGAAAAATATGAAATTCACAAAATAAAATACTTTAATTTTTACCCTGCGCTCAGGGCTCATTTTAAAATAATGAAAACCAATTTGTTAGATGTAGGAAAGAAATTCCACATAATACAAATATTAAAATAATAGGTTAATCATTTTATATAAATTAAATTAATATAGTTTGCATATTTTTTTAAGAACATAAAAATCATGTCAAGAAATGAATATAAATCACTAAAATAAACACATAGTTGCATACTAGCACTTAAATAAACAAATGAATATATGCAAATAAGTTCTATTTACTATATGCTAGGTCTGGGGTGTTATAACAATATATGTATTGAGCAGAACAAAAGGCAAGAGTAAATAATAACATAAAAGTAAATTCAATAGAACGATAAGAATGACAATTTTTGTCAATACCAATTCTATAATAGAGTCAGAATACTTCGATCAGACTCAAAGATCGACACCTTTTTTAAGTAGGCAAAATTGTTGGGAAGATTTTGAAAAGTTCAAACCAACTGCATAAGATAGAAATATATTTACATAATAATGCACAAGTTTTAAAAACATTACTCAAAGGAAGAAGTTGGAATAAATTGAGAGAATTGTCTTATCTATGCCAAACTATGTGTTGAATGTTGACTAACTCTCAACTGTACTATTATTCAATGTCTCTTTGGTAGATATAAGGCTATGTCATTTAATACATAAAATAACAGATGAAGACAAATATTTTTATAAAGCTAATAATAACTCAAATTCATAACTAAGATGGTTAATTTGAATTATTAGTTAAATTATTTCTCTAGCTTCCAAGTGGTACATAATAGATAAAAACAAATATAAGTTTTGACTAAAAAAAAATTATGTTGAACCAAGCCTAACTATTTTTATGAAGCTCGGGAAATGGCCAAGAAAATCATAAATAAGTAAAAAAAAAAACATATAAAGAAAAATACAATTTTTTAATTTGATTTTTAGTAACAATATCTATCACCTAAATTTGTTTTCATTTCAACATTATTCTCATGTCATTTAACACAAAATATAAGAGATATTTAAATTTTTGAATAGAAGTAAGATTTTTTTTTTTTTTGCGAGAGTACTTATTTACTTACACGTGGCATGATAGTTTATCTTGGAGGGATGTTCTTTTTTTTTTTTTTGATAACCGTGGGAAATATCTCCACCCAGCCATCCCACGAGATATAGACTGGATTAGCCACCACCCACTAACATCAGATGGAAACACGTCAACTTCCCCTCTCATGGCCTATTGGCTTAATGTGAACTAAAACCCCGGGAGTACAAGGACTCAACCCAAAGCTTGTATCAGGTAAGTCAATGTAAAATCCCAGCAGCAGAGGAGAGTCGAACCTGCATTGCACGGTTGGACGACTTCCTCACTTCCCAACTGGGATGACCCAGGAGGGATGTTCTTTTGCTTACATTACATGTGGCGAAATGATTATTCTCTTATAATATTAATAGATGTTTACATGTAAGCAGGTTCAATAAAAAAAATTTCACCTAACTTGATGAGTCGTGTTAAACATAATAAATAATAGAATTAAATCTGTCTATAGGTATATGGTTTATGACTCGATGGCGTAGTAGCTATTAATCTTGCAACTTGAGAAACTCTTTTTTCCTTACTTTCAGTTTCAGTGTCTGCTCTCATGGTCGATAGACATATGCCTGGACGGTGTCACAGTGAGCTGTATTACAAGTTATTCCTTCCAGCTCAATGGGTTTTACATAGAAAATTAACCTTTTGAGGCTGGTATATATGCATCACATTTTTCAATTATTTGTTAATTGGCCATTAAAAAGTCAAACCCAAAATAAGGATCCCTGTTTGCTCTCACCTGTTGTTTGTTCGCATATGTATCTAGTTGGGCAAATCTCACAAATAATCGTTATTGTTTATAAATTTTTGATAAATAGTTCTCATTATTTTAAAAGTCACGCAGTTAGTCCCTATTGTTTGCAAAAGTTTTATCAATAGTCCTCATTATTTCACAAGTCATTCAGTTTGCCTTTATTATTTGCAAAAGTTTCTCCATTAGTCCTTATTGTTTGCAAAAGTCTCACCATTAGTCCACAATGTTTGCAAATATATTTGTAAACATTGAGGACTAATGGAGAAACTTTTACAAATAATAGGGACTAACTGAGTGACTTTTGAAACAATGGGGACTATTGGTGGGACATTTACAAACAATGGGGACTAAGCGCGTGAGTCTTAAAACAATAGGGACTATTTGTCCAAAACTTGTAAACAATAGGGACTATTTGTCCAATTTGCCCTATCTAGTTTATAGAAGTCACCATTTCAGCTGCAAAGAGGTGCATGGAAAATGAGAGTGTTTCCAAGTCTCTTGTTGATCCTCAAAAGGTTTATGACTTTGTTTTGCAAATGAAGAAGAGGATCGAAATCGAATAGGAAAATGTGTCAAGGAAAAGTTGCGACAAATTATCGATAGTTGATGGTTTCTTGACTTAGTTGGTTGTGTACTCGATCTCTCTTGTAATGTTGTATGTTACGAGGTGGTCTAAATCCGTGTGTAATTTATTTTTTTAGATCAATAAAGTACTGCATGTTTTCCTAGAATAGTAGTAAATTACATGTATATATTTAACATATTCATACTTAAATAATTTTTCACAAAGTGGTGACGGAGCGTATAATTTGTACAAATCTTTTCATTTATAAGCTTTGGCAAGAGTAATGAGGCAAGGAAATATATTACTTTTGCTCATAATTTACCGGGTAAACTAAAGATAGACAGCATTGCAGTAGAATTTGATACATGGGGATAGCATAAGCTATTGACACAATTTTTACTAGCAAAATGAGGCTGCATTTAGATGTAGATATTGACATATTTGCTTCGAAGCCTCACTTGAAGAAGATCCGGGTAAAATATGTACTTTTAAAAAAAGACATTTACTTTTATTTGAAAAATTTCTACTCTAACAGTTTTATGTAAATAATAAATAATAATTTTTTGTAATTAGGCTATATTAAAACTGTTGTGAGAAAGTAATTTCATTTACAACTATTAACATGAAGTGATAAAAGAAGTTAATCATTACAAAAAGTTATAATTTATACAATTGTTGAAACACTGTTACAGTAAAACACCTATTATAATAGTTTTCCCATTTCTTAATTAGCATGTTGTAAAAGTGTTAAAATTTTATAGCGTACATTAATTTCTTTTTTTTTTTATGTAAAAAGACATAGCTCACCATGATAACCCTAATTTTCCTTTTCAAAAGTTAGTTAGCCTCCACTAACCAAATATCTTAAATCCGCTTCTATTTACACTTATAGATTTTCTTACAAGGTTTCAATCATAATTTTTAAACACTTTTTGGAAAACAAAAAATTTAGATTCCAACCTATTAGGATGACCTAGATGATTGATGACAATTGCTTCCACATTTTAGGTAGTGATTGATATGTGAGAATGAGTTGAGAATGAAATGACATTCTCAATTCTATTTTAATTCTCATATTTGGTATGATAGAATGAACTTGATAATCTCATTCCCAAGGGAATCTCATTCCCACATGGATGAGAATAGTCATTCCAGACCAAATACACGAGAATAACTTATTCTCATGTGTTTGGGAATATGAGAATAAACTTAACTATCATATCCCTATATAACATAAATTTTTTAAATAATTTGTTTTTCAATAATAACAATAATAATAATTAAAAAATATAATAATAATTATTTTTATTATAAAATAATTATTATTCTTATTATGAAAATAATAATGAAAATAAAATAATAATAAAAAAATAAAAAAATAATAATAGTGAGTAAATAATAAAAATAATAAAAAAATAATAATTAGAAAAATAAAATAATAATATTATGAAAATAATTATTATTATAATAATAAAAAATAAAAATAAAAATGATAATAATAATAAATAAATAAATAATAAAATAATAAAACAAAAATAAAAAATAATAATAGTGATTAAAATAATAATAATAATAATAATAATAATAATAATAATAATAAATACTAATGCTAATAATAATAAAGAAAAATAATAATGATAAAAATAATAATAATACCAATATAATAATGATAAAAATAAATAAATAATAATAATACCAATATAATAATGATAATAAATAATAATAATAATAATAATAATAATAATAATAATAATAATAATAACAACAACAATAAATAATAATAGTAATAATAATAATAATAATAATAATAATAATAATAATAATAATAATAATAATAACAAAATAAAAATAATAATTAATAAATAATAATAATAAGAACAACAACAATAAATAATGATAATAATAATAATAATAATAATAATAATAATAATAATAATATTATTATTATTATTATTATTATTATTATTATTATTATTATTATTATTATTATTATTATTATTATTATTTATTGTTGTTGTTCTTATTATTATTATTTATTAATTATTATTTTTATTTTGTTATTATTATTATTATTATTATTATTATTATTATTATTATTATTATTATTATTATTTATTGTTGTTGTTGTTATTATTGTTATTATTATTATTTATGCTTATATTGTTTACGGTTATGTTTATCTTTATTCTTATTTTTAATATTATAATAATAAAAGGGCAATCCTATCATATTATACAAGTCATTCACATTACTATTCTTAATTTCTATAAAATATATCAAACATGTCATTCTCATTCCCAAGTTCATTCCATTCCTGCCCAAATTCATTTAAGTGTATCAATCGCTACCTTAACACCATTCAGTTCCAAGTCAATTCAATTTAGTTCGCGTAATTCGTAACCATCGTTCGAGGAAAGAACCTGCATTACAAGGATTCATTAGCAGTAACTATCGAAAATTAGACTTCATCTGAGCACGCAAGAAGCTGGTAAAGACTAATTACGAAGTGAAAAGGGCTATTCTTTTCTAACAACTTTAAAATACAAAGGTCATTACGTGGTCACTTAATATGGTATAAAACAGTCTACACTTTTCTAATTGCTTGAACTTTAAAATATTGTGCTCATAAGTGGTCACTTAATATAGTAACAAATAGTCTGCTCTTTTATAACAATTTAAACCTTAAAATACAGTGGTGATCATTTAATAGTTGTCTCCAAAAATAGAGTTATGAGATGGTCTAAGGGCATCCTCAATGGAGGCTCTAAAATACGAAACTTTTTAAATTTGGGTGTTCTTAGAATCCAATGGCCCAAAAAGAAACACTATTCATGGTAAAAGTGGTGGATAACAAAAGTACATGGGGTCTACCACTTTTACCATCTTTTTGGCCAAAATAGAGCTCTGGACTCTATGTTCTTCAACAATAAAGCTCGGGACTCTATTTTGACCAAAAAGATGGTAAAAGTGGTAGATCCCACATACTTTTGTCATGAATAGTGTTACTTTTTGGGTCATGGGGCTTTAAAAATACTTAAATTTGAAAAGTTTTACATTTTAAATCCTCCATTGAGGATGACCTAGGTGGTTACGGTGATCCTTTTATTACCAAAATAGAAACTCAAAGTTTAAATTTCTTTCATTATAATTAATGAAGATCACAATTTCACCACCATACAACCATGGATTTTGAAAGCCCAATTAATACAAGGCTCTCAAGATCTCTTAAAAAAAAGGATGAAAATGGAAAGCAAAATACAACACTTTTAAAATATATATATATATATATATGATAAGAATCTCACTCTAAGTAGGGCCACATCTAATTCACTTCAAGACTATAAATGTAATAATGCGGCTGAGCACCAGAACACATGTTTCAGCTCAGTAAATAGCCAAACAATATATGTAATAGGAGAAAATTTTTACTCACAACGAGTTACTATCCAACCCACTGTTAGGGCCGGAAAATAGATCTCATAGGAAAAATCCTTCTGTATATACCTTAGTCCAAGCTTCTCCCTTATTTACAGCCTGCCAAACGTATTCATAGGTTCTTTTGGATTCAGGAAGAGCTTCTCCCTTTGCATCCACCTCATAGCCCACACAAATATTTTGGGGCATTCAACCTCTATACTAAATTTGCCAAAAGCCTAATGCAATAAGAACAATATCCACAAACCTAAAAGTATCCCCTCTAAAGGCTTGTTTCCAAGTGCCCCCTCCAACACCTTAACACAACCAATGAAATCTTTCTTAGTTGTCTCTTGTTCTTCTCCCTTTGTAGCCTATATTTTACTCTCATATTCAAATAGCTGCAATTGCATACATATTCTAATCAATTATTTAATACCAACATAAGAAAAAAATATACAGCTGCAACTTAATTTTCACTTAATTGTACATGTTTATGAAACTTTTCTTGGAAAACGAGGATACACGTACATATACAAAGCAACGATAATAATATAATATTTTTAATGTGGTTCGACTCTTTACTTACCTCCACGATTTCACCTTTGGATCTATTCATCAATAATGATTACAAATCAATGATTTTTTTGCACAAAATATATCTAAATACTTGCACATATGATTTTATGCACCGAAGAATCTAGAACTTCGCATACCTAACTTTGTTAGCGAAAGTACAAAAAATTCTCTCACATGGTTACAAATTTTTACATGGACAAAATATTAAAAAAAAGCTCCTCTCACTCTCTTACACCAACACCAACACTAACACCCTCGTGAGTTGTGACCCTCGATCAACTAATTACTAATTAAAAAGTATTATTTATAGAAAATTCTTTCTAAGTCTAGTCTTATTAGGATTGGACTTTCACTTGTTTTCATAAGTGAGGCTTGGACTTTGAGCCGCAACCAACAACTCTTTTGTTTGGTTTGGGATTATTGAGATGATATGTTTTGTATAGAATAAATTATTTTAAGGACTAATAAGCTATTTCGCCAGTTTTGTTTTTGACCATTGATAAGAGCATCTAGCTTGTAAATACAAGTTATAAATCATCTAAATAAGAGCATAGGACTATAGATACAATTACAATAGATATAATATACCAAAATCAAGTTTTTTATGAGCAAACATAGAGAACTACTTTGGTTAGTTCGGACTGACCATCAACCCATACACATATAAATGGATCCCACAGTATGTGTGACTCACCTCATATGATGGTATTGTAGGGCCCACTCCATACGTCTGGAACTAATAATCATCCCGGATTGTTCTAAGAATTTTTAACACATAACTAAGAAGCCACATTAACTTAATGTCTTGTCAATGTAATCAACCCAGAACCAAGCTTGAGCTCTCTCACAAGGATCACAGGGAAGCAATGGACCTTTGTCCTTCCAAACCTCATCAATGTATTCCACTGCGATGTTAGACTCACAAACTGGCTTTCCATTGAGAATCAAAACTAAGATTTTCTTATGAATTGGATTCATTTTTAGGAGCAGTTGACTCTTGTTCTTCAAATCCTCTTCCTTGTATTCATACTTGATTCCCTTTTCTACTAGTCAATTCTAACCCTCATGCCATACTTGCTAGCCCAAAAATCCAATAGAGTTACTTCATTCTCCATTTTTTGAGCTAAAACAATTCTCAACATGAAAAATAGCAAATGCTTATTGATGATGGGTGTACAAATGTTAGATGAGGTAGGCTCCATTTGTTTGTCGTAAAATATTTTCTTAATTTTTCAGTGTTTGACAATATCAAAACATTAGGCAACTGAAAAATATTTTCTAATCAATAATTGCGGCTGCTTTTGCTTAATTTTTTGGTGTTTGGTAATATCGAAAAATTGGTCAACTAAAAAATATTTTTCGGTTAATAATTGTAGCTAATACAAAATTAAAAAAATATATATTTTCATGTCCTTTGGGACAAGAAAATATTTTACGGCAAACAAACGGATCCCAAAAAAATATTTTATTTTAAAAAAAAATATTTCTCACTAAAATTTTTTTTTATAAACAAATTATTTTATGACAAACAAACGAAGTCATAGTTGAAGAGTGAGTCAGCATGCCTTGTTTGACTTGTCGTGCCCATGGTGGTTTTAGATACTCTATGTACCTTCAAGAGGTCAAAGTACCTTTTTGACTTGATATTCTTTACGAAAAAATTATTTTAGGAAGAATCACATTGATTTCTTATAAAATTATAAATTTTGTTGTATAATTACACAAACTAACATAAATTATTAAGAATCAAGTAATGAAATGACATAAATTTACACAATAAATCACTAACCCATTAATTTTTATTTTTAAAATAGAATTGAAAATAATTAGTGAGAGTTGGCCCTCCATGATTTATAGTGTGATAAAAGTGAATCCCTACTAAGAATCGTTTCAACAAAGTATTCCACGCTATTCACGGGTATCATACTATATTGGAGTTATTCTATGGAAGGAGTTTATAACAATTAACATAATAAGACAAAAAAAAAATCTACTACAAAATAGTATGAACAATATTTAGGCCTTTATCTTTAAGACTATACTATTTGCTAATGAATATTATGAAGTAATAGAATGTGCAAAAAGGTGATGTTAGGAGGGAATATTAATCTTACCACAAAAGCCATCAAAATTATTTTTTCCCTAAATGCCACAAAATTGGATAAATAGTCCATATTATTTTCAAATTTTGGACAAATAATTCCTATTGTTTTAGAAGTCGCAAGGTTAGTTCCTATTGTTTGCAAAAATCTCACAAGTAGTCCCAATTGTTTCAAAAGTCACTCATTTAGTCCCTATTATTTGTAAAAGTCTCTCTATTAGTCCCTAATGTTTACAAATGACTCACCAGTGGTGAGACTTTTATAAACAATAGGAACTAATGGTGAGACATTTGGAAACAATGATGACTAATGGTGAGATTTTTGCGAACAATGTGGACTAACCACATAACTTCTGAAATAATATGGACTAATGGTGTGACTTTTACAAATAATAGAGACTAACCGTTTGCGCGTTACTTTTTAAACAATGAGAACTATTTGTCCAAAACTTATGAACAATAGGGACTAATTATGAGATTTGCCCTTCATTTGTTGACACCATGATCATGACCTGATTTCACTCATTTTATGCAACAATAGTTTTGAAAATTCCGTAGTAATGAATTATATACACACACAATATATTTCTTTTCTTTGCCAAATTGAATCAGGACGAAGTTCCTTAAAAACCTCCACCTTCTTTAAAAATTATATATTCGATTTACCTATGGACGAGAATATGCAAGCATAGCCATTAAATATATAAGAAGCGAAGGAAACGTAGTAACCTGAAAGGAAGTTGGAATTTCCTTTGTTATAGAACGGAAATCCAGAAATTAAAAAGACACACAAAAGTGTCTCTTTTATTAAACAAACCATTATTAGGGCATTCAAACTCTATGTTTGAAAGCCTATACAAGTAAAAGCAACAATACACAACATTAATTAGCAAAAAAAAAAAACAATACACAACATTTCAGAAACTATCCTTGTTGCCTATATTCTTTAGGCTATTCCAAACTTCTCCCTAAGCACCAAAATAAATTCATAAACCTTGTGGGAATCAGGAAGAGCCTTGGCAACACTCTCCCTCTCCATGCACCTCTTTGCCCAAGCAACAAATTTGGGGCATTCAACTTCTGTACTAAATTTGCCAAAAGTCTCATAGGCATAAAACCAGCTATAGAATCCAATCAAAGCAATATCCACAAAACCAAAAGTTTCTCCTCCAAAGTAAGGCTTGTTTCCAAGTGCCCCCTCCAACACCTTAAGGCAATCAATGAAGTCTTTCTTAGCTTGCTCCTGCTCTTCTCCTTTTGTAGCCCATAATTTACGTTGCAAATCGTATAGCTGCAAGAACACAACCCCACATTCTTTACAATCTTGACTATTTTAGGAAAATAGACACGTGCAGAAGAAAATCTAGAACATTTTATCAGTGAGAAATAAGCTATTTTGGAGGCTAAAATTAATGGGAATGTGGGTGCCAAGTATCTTTTCAAACAAAAAATATCAAGAACGCTAAAAGCATTTTAAAATGTTTTGTGGGTCGGTGAGAATTTGCAATTCCCATAACTCCACAACACTAGAAAATTGTGATGCTTTTGATTTCTATGTATTGGATGGGATAATCTATTTATGATTCCACTATTTTGCATATATTCAACTCATGATCAAGCAATTCTTTTTCGCATATTCATAATACTTTCCCTACTTTGCGATAATGCATTACTAATATAAAAATTACTATGCTACATCGCTTTCCTAAAATCTTGTGAATGATGTACATCAAATAGGCACCATAGCAATTAAACAGAAGCACCAGTAAAGGGTGACCACATTTTTTCTTGTCCACAGCATATTTTTGCCCCTTTTGACAAAGATCTCTTCAATTGATAGCCACAATAAATGGGACCACACACCATGTCTTGTAGAAGAAATGAAATTGGAGTCATTAATTTACATTCTTCAATGTTTGTCTAGAATAAGCAAATCTTTTGTGCTCTCAAGAATTGAAGAAAATCAAAGAACCAAGACTTTGAAAAGTGAAGGCCAGGCTAGATTGAACTATACAATAACTTATAAAGAAGATAACTCAAATTATAAAATTCATTTACTGATAAGTGTACAAGACTATAAGAGAGGAGATGCCTCGATCAACAATAATAATAAATCGTTAAATCTACATAATCGATCGAAGACTATAAAGCATTAACACTTGGAAAAACCAAAGTGAAGTCACTAATATGATCTCTTAACCATAGTATGGAGGACAAATTACTTCTCAATCTTCTAAGATGAACTTTTTAGTAGCTAAATTTATAATAGTCTGGCGTTCTTTGTTCTTACCCCAAATTCCGTCCAAATTATAACGTTTTTAGCACGAAATCAGCATGTGCATGTCAATTTTTAATGTAATTTAGGTGAAGACTATTAAACTTTGAATAAATTTGGATTGAGAACTAACGACATTATTAAATTGTAAATTTAGAATTAAAAGATTTATTTTTAAATATTACGGAATAATTTATCCTCTAATTTATAATTAAGAGACCATACAAATAATTTATCGGATACATAAATAACTAAGGAGAGCTATAATAACTTACCTTCTTGTCAATGTAATCAGCCCAAAACCTAGCTTGAGCTCTCTCATAAGGATCAGAAGGAAGCAATGGAGCTTTTTCCTTCCAAACCTCATCAATGTATTCCACTGCAATAATCGACCCACAAACTGGCTTTCCATTGTGAATCAAAACTGGGATTTTCTTATGAATTGGGTTCATCTTCAAAAGCAATTCACTTTTGTTTCTCAAGTCCTCTTCTCTGTACTCGTGCTTGATTTCTTTCTCTGCCAATGCAATTCTCACCCGCATGCCAAACATGCTAGGCCAAAAATCTAGGAGAATCACTTCATCGGCCATTTTTGGATGCTAAAACTGTTGCTCAACAGGAAAATATGCCTACTTAGAGTGATGTCCTATGTTGATAAGGTTGATAAATATATATAGATGTTTGGTGTATGTAATAAAGTTGCGGGCTTGAAGACAAAATTTTAGGTTTGCGTGGTTTGATGCGTTCGATGCTTTTTTCCACATATTCTATGGTATCTAATTCGAGAGGTCTAAGATTTTGATCAAGATACGTTGAAAATGTGTCATTTAGGTCATTGCTTTCGTCACACTTGTATTAGACACGTTATGTTATCACGTTATGAATAAAATTTTATAGCGTAATATGAATTACTATCCCATTACGAGCTAGATCCTTTCCCTTTGGATGAAGCAAGTAACCAATAAAGAATTTCTCAATACTATCGTGGTAGACAGATATTTATCCTCAGTATAATTAATGGTGTTTGAATGGTTTATTCTGTTATGACATTATTGGGATAGATAGATATTTATCATCAATATAATTTATGATTAAAACAGAACTTTTTTAAATTAATACTCAATATATTAATAATTTTTTTAAAATAATAATAATATCCAATCCCGATTTAAGATCAGTATAAAAAATTGATAACTTTAATAAAATTATAAGATAATACATTTAAAATATTTTCTTTTTATTTATCGCTTCAAATATTTTATAAATTAATAATTAACTAAAACTTACATAATAAATTGACTATGAGATTAGAGAAATTTCTTCTAATCCTAATCCTAATACGAGATTAGAGAAACTCAAAAAAAAATTAAAAATATCTCGATAAATTATTAATTTATCAATAAACTAATATCTCGCTAAATTAATAAAATTTAGTAGTCATAACGCTATTAATTTAAAGAAGTTATATTATACTTCTTCATTGGGCTTCCAATTTCATAACTGCATGAACGAGAAGAATCGACTTTCAAAAGTATATGCTTGAAAAAAAACTTAAATATTGCCACGAAGAGATTGCTACTTCCACTTTCTAGCTTAGGAATCGTTCAAATACTAATATTATTAATTATCATCAGTATTCTCACATAGATAGTCTTTGGCTAAGACTTGTATTATGAGTCCAAATAAATTCTACCCACGTGTAAATTCTCTTGTTTCCTTGCTATTATCCCTTCCTAGATTATATTTCTCTTACTTTTCTTATCTCTTTGTTTTGCAAAAGAAAATAGCTTTCAGCAGGTAAATATTTAACATATATAATTGCAAAAGTTACAAATCAGTTTTTTTATTTTTATTTTTTATGGTCAATTACAAAAGAGATTGACTCACCCGATCTTTGTAAAATAGTTTACTGTTCTATTTCTATATAGAAAAATTTTACAAAATATCTAAGACGCTGAACGTTTCAGACTAAAATCGAGGTTCACACTGACACATATTTTCACATGCAAGAATTAGAATTACGAACGTACCCTTCTACATATGTCTTCATTTTGTCAGGGAATTGGGTGAGTCGATTCTTTCAAGGAGGTATACTACTTGGATTTTTCGCATTTGCAATCGAAGTGTCATTTTCCATGAGGCCTACCTTTGAGTAGCTGCCTTGCGTTAATAACAAAAATCAATGCCCTTGGACCATTATCTCTATACTTCATACCCAATATGCTTTATTTTTCTAGTAGAAATAATATTGTATGTCAGCTGACGCTGGAGATGCGTAAGAGATTATGCTATGGCCGAATTAAAAAAACAGGAGAAGGCATAAAGTATGTGATCGGAATTTTTGGAATTATTTGAAGTGGAGTTGGCGTAATGATAAAATTATTATCATGATCGTGAAAATAGATTTGGATCTTTTTATATTTATATTATTTTATAATTATTATTGAATCTCTCTAATAACATTATAATGATATAAGATTATCCAAAACTCGTAAAAATTGTTTTTTACAAAAATACTAAGTAACGTTGTGTACAACAAACCTAGATTCAATCCTTTCTCAGATCTTACTCATAGAAAGAATTTTGTACTCTGAGCTACCTTATTAGCAAACATCCAAAAGCCATGATCCATTAGATAATCTAGGCACAAATTTGCCAAGGACTCCGCCAGAAATTTATACTCCGAAGCACCTACAAAAAAGGTCCGTAGGGTTGAACCCGTTAAACCCCTCCGATGCTTAAGTTAGAGGGAGTCTAGAAATTAAATGTAATTTTATAAATAGCAGAGTTAGAAAGATTTATATTACCCTTCTTGGAAAGTGTGTCTTACTATATATAGTAATATTGGATGCTATGAGATTATAACACGCGTCTTTTTGTGACCGAGGCGTCCTGGGGATTTGGGAGCCCTCTGGCTTGGGGCACCCTGGAGCTCAGGGATCAGTCATTGCCAGTTGGCAATAGATCGTACCTTTGGTCTTCCGTACATGTATATGTCCCCTCTTAATATCTTCAATTGAGCCAAAAGTCCCTTTTACCCCTGTGAGGTTCTTAATTCACCCCTTGTCACCTAGTATGCCTTATCGCATGTACCATGTCGCTTGGAATAGAATTTACAAAAGAAAGGGAAACTAAAAAACTTATGATGGGAAAGGAAAACTCCCGCTCCTACTTTGTTTTAAGATTATTCTAATGTTCAAAAGTAGCTCTTAGCGTGCATCGTTGCTTAAAAATAAAATAAATAAATAAATTTTTGAAAAAAACATTTCTATGATTCACTTTTTCTGAGAAAAATAAAGCACGACTACTAATAGATTCATATCTAACAAATTTTCAAATGTATTTCAGTTGATATTTTCGTATCATATATTGTTATAAGAGATATTAATAGTGATGATATATTCAAATCACTTTATGATAATTATGTGAACACAGGGTCAGCCCAAGCTAAGGGCAGCTTAGGCCTGTGCCCAAGGCTCCCTTAGCCCAGGGGCCCATTTTTTATTTGTAGAGATTATTTTAGTAGAAAATTTATAGTTTTTTTATTGAGAAAAAACCTAATTATTAAGGCCCTCATTTAGATGATCGTCCAAGGTCCCCAAATTGTTTGAGATACCTCCATGTGGACATATCGTCACTATTAAATCTCTATATAAATGTATCTTTACTACTGAATCTCTCTTATAATGTTATAATATCACGAAAAAATTCAAGTTTTCAATAATAGTTATCCTTATATGGGGGTAACGTACGTAACGTCTCCCAATGAGGCGCATTACCACTTAGTGGTTGGCATAGTTTTGTATAATCATATTGATTATGTTATTCGTTGTCATCATTGGTCTAACATTGATTTCCCTAATAATATCAGTTTTCCCACGGAAATTAAGAATGGTTGAGGTTCGGTTAACTGCGAAAAATAATAAAATCGTAGCCAAAACCGTTTAGCAAACCAATAACCATAACTGTAATTAAAATCTAACAGTTTTCAAAATCAGTAACCATAACCGTAACCGTAACCGTTAAGGATTAAAAAAACAGCGGTTAACCGTAATCGTAACCGTTTAACTAAAAAATAATTAGTTTAAATAAAAAAAACCTAAAAAAATATAAGAAAAATTAGTTTAAATGTAAAGAAACCAAAAAAAAAATCCGAGCCAATAATAAAACTCGAAATAAATTACATAATAATTTTACGAGCAAAAATCAAAATCAAAAAGTTATGCAAAAAAAATTCATTCCCAAGCACCGAGCGAAACACGTCACCTCTTTTGTTTCGGCAAGTAAAAATGACAACTCTTAAGAGTATAAGTATTGGTCTAATAAGCTTAGTCCATCTCTTTTAATTGAGTTTAGTTCAAATTTTTATCATTTAATTACCAATTTTAGTTAGTCTTCTATTATTTTAAGTGTATATATATATGTTAGATTTGTTTATTAAATTAATAATCGGGTTTCGAATTTCGTTTTTTTTAACATCAAAAACCAAAACCTATCGGTTTACCCATCGATTTCTCTTTATAAAACCCAAACCCTAACGGATTTTCCATCGATTTTTATTATCGGGTGGTTATTCGTCAGTTTCGGATAAAGCGGGTACCCGTTGCCATCCCGAAAATGATGAGGCATGAAACGTTGAAGTTAGGTTTTTAAACGAACTGGTCAAGTGGTTTCACGGGCAGCCCGGCCCATTAGACGTATGATTCCGTCCTCAGCATTACACAAGCATTTAAAAAATTCATCATCAGTCTTTGAACTTCAATGCTGGAATAGAAAAAAAAAAAAAAAAGGGCATTAAAAAATTTACAAGGAAAAGATGAAAAAGAAAAAATAGAAAAATAAATTCTAATGCTTAATCTTAATGTAAACAAACTTCAATCATTTATATAATAAACATAAAAGAAAAAAATTAAAAGACATAATACAAGTCCTTGAGGTCTCAATGAAATCTCCATACGATTTAACCCAAGCTTTGGCTCACCAATTATACAAGTGGTTCGTTTGCTCTCGTATTACGTTTAGTTTATCATTGAATATAATGAACACAAAAAAAAGCATGAGAGTCAAATATACTAGTGGGCCTGTTTGCAGTTTTTTTTTTTTTTTTTGTTTCATAGAAAAGTTTCGAAAATAATTTTTCAAAACAAAAAAAATAGAAAATCTATTTCACGAGAATAGTTCACTGATCAAGTTTTCAAAATAAATAGGTCTTATAATTATATAAATTATTTTATTTTCTTATGCTGAAGTTTCAATTTTTTAATTATATAATTTAATCAATTTATTAACTAAAATTATTAATTATTTAATGTTTTATAAATTTAATATTAACTATTAATTCAAAATTTAGTTATTTGGAAATTTTTAATAAATTAATGTTATTCAATCCATAAAATAACAAATTACTTAATAAAATTTATTATTAATAAAACTAATTATTAATTTAGTAATTGATTATTTTAAAAAATTTAATTAATTAATTGAATTAATAAATACTAAAAAATTTATTTAATAAATGATTAATTAATTAATAAACAAAATTAGTCTTTATAAATTAACTAAAATTTTATTAATTATTGATAAATAATAGTTAACTAAATAGTAATTTATAAATGTTATCAACTAAAAATTATTAATTAACTAAAATTGTATTAATTATTGATAAATAATAGTTAATTAAATAGTAATTTATACAAGTTATTAACTAAAAATTAAATAATATTATTAATTTTTAATTCATAATTAGTTTTACTAATAATTTTAATTAATTAATTAAATTAACTTATTTTTTAGTTATTAAATTAATTATTAATAATTAATTTAAAATATGTTTAGGGGTATGTGGGGGATATGATCACGTCGTTTTGCGCTAAAAAATAGTAAGGTTAAATGATTGAAAATATTGCTTACCTTGAATTACCTCTAGCTGTGGTTAGTAGAGGATCGATCCACAGAGATTGGGTTATCAAATTAATTTAAGTCCATAATTTCGAATTGTTTGACTATTTCCTGTCACGGATAAGTTTGATTAAGTCCAAAAGTCCAAAAGTCCAAAAATATGGAAGTACAGAAAATTAAGTCCAAGAAATATCCACAAAATATCCAAAGATACAGTAGTAACAAAATCCAAAAGTGAATTAAACAAATGTATTAAATTGAAGAATCAGAACACAAAACAATGAAAATCCAAAGGGGTAATGATTCAGGGTGTTATATCTCGGTATACGCAAGTACAAAGTTAATGATTCAGATTTAAAGTTAAGTCCTTCAGAAATAGGGCTACAAGGTCCCACTACTGAAATAAGCCTTTAATTACGTAAGTGATAAGATTAATTAATTAACAGGACTGGATGTGTTGGTACAACCTAACGATAGCCAAGTTCTCAATTAATCTGTTACTTATGTAAGCTGGAGGTGTCAGTACAACCAGATTAGAATTCATCCGAGGTAGTCTCGTATTATCATTGGTTTACAAAACAGGGCTTATATGTACTTTTAGTTAAATATAACATAACTACAAGTATGCGTATAATTAATCAAAGAATACTTGGAAATAAAAATACGAGACTTTAATAAATTTGAATCAAAATATTTGTACAAGAATAACCTCACACATACCACCCCGAATCTTGGGTCTAGTGTGCCATGATAAACTTTAAAGTATACAAATTCATAACGAAAAGAAAAATCAAAGAATACTTATCGTATTTGAACGGATTTCGGTAGACCGGTATGACTTTGATATGCTGATAGCTCACGAGACCCTTCCCTCGAAATTATAACTTTGCACACAACTAAATATAATAATTAAAACACTCACAACTCACTTCACAAACACAAGAATAGCATAAATTATGTTAGGAGAGAAAATGGTATGATTTTGTTGCTGAAAATTGCGTCTTTTATAGGTAAAAATTCAGGAGGGCGCTCAAGCGCCAGTCAGGTGCACTCGAGCGCCCTTTTGCACTTTTGATTTTTATATTTTTTCTAATGTTTTCGGTCTGCATTCTGCCCCTTAATTGTCAACCTTTTTCAAAAAGTGGCGCTCGAGCTCGGAAAATGGGCGCTCGAGCGCTACTTTAACTGTGGTAGGTAAACTTTGACTCCAAACATTGACTTTGACAGGCTCGGTTTGACTTTGACCATTGACCAAAAAGTTGACCAAGTCTATTTCAAGGTTTTTCAGCGTCCTAAATCCATTTCCGCACTCAGTTTGGCCAAATTCAATCTCGAATTGCTCGTTTTGAAGTTGTTCTACCATTCTTCACTAGTGTCATGTTGAGTTTCTTGTTCAAATATTGGTTTTTGTGGCCGGTTTTGCTATTTCTTCTTTAAAACCTATATTGCACTAAAATTGTGTAAAATATACAATTAAGCTTGAAATAATAATGTAATATACATGATTCAATAGATTAAAGTTACTAAAAATATTGATTTATCAACCTCCTCAAACTCATTCTTTGTTTGTCCTCAAGTAAAGGCATCAATTACTTCATAGATTCAAAAATATTAAATTTAAGCAGTCAATGTATTCATACAGTTATATTTTATAAAATACATGATTAACAGTGAGTTTGAGTTCCAAACAATTCCACCCCAAGAAATCGTTTTGTATCTAGAAGAAATGAAACCAAGTTAATTACAAAAAAAAATCATTTGAGTCTTTCTAAGCACTTGTAGCTCAACTAAGAGGTAAGAAAATTAATCACGCAAAATTTGTAAAATTGAAAATATTTTCTATGGATAGTCATGAAATGTTAAAACTCAATTACCTTCCAAATCGTGTAATACTCTCTTAGATTATATATATATATATATTAAATATAGATGACTCGGGTGATAGATGTTGGTTGACTCACTGATTTCTGAAATTTTATCTTTCATTGGTTGAATTGTATTTGGTAAAAGAAGGCTTGTCTAGCAAGATTTGTATTGATAATTTTTTCATAACAAAAATGGTCAAAAATGGTTAAAAGAAAGCATTTGTTATGGATTTCTTTTTGCCTCTTTTTTTTTTTTTTAATCAACACTTTTAATATTTGAATGATGTTGAGCAAGTCATCTACACATTTTTTTTTTCAAAGGAGTATACCGATCTAGAAAAATAAGTCAAATTTTAATAAAACACAACATCTCACATTGAAAACATCTCAATCTACTCCTTTTTTGATAATTAATCAAAAATTTCTAATTGAATCATGTGATGTTGCTGGGATGTAATAATAGTTAACAATGTTTCAAAAAAATCTAGATACAAACTCAACTCTTAGCGGCTAATCATTTTTTCATTCCAAATTCACAGTTAATTCAAATATTTTATCACAATCTAACCATATTTCAACAATTAACCACTCAAATTTAATTATTGTGAATAAGTGAAGTAAAAGTTTTGAAATTTTTTTGGTATCAGGTTGGTATCAACTTTTTTTCCTCCCCAAACCCAAACCTTACATTGTCCTCAATGAAAGAAAACCATGTAATGCAAAATAAAAAGAAAAATACAACCTGATAAACAATCCAAACAATGTTCCTCAAAAACTGTCTGAAAGAAGAATTGTCAAACAAAATCTCAAAAACCAACATTAACCATGAGTTTAAATAAAAACTAAAATATTTCTAAAGAAAGATTAAATATAAAAAACAATAAACTAAAATAACATAGAAAGTATGCCACTAAATTACGATGGTGGCGGCGGCTGAGGACCTGAGTCTGAACCTGTCATTGAAGCAAGTTCAGCTCGTAATGCAGCAAACTCTTCCCTCTGTGACTGCTTAAATTCAGCAAATTCAGCTTTCAGTTCACCTATTTCACCCAATCCTGCAGCAAGGTTAGTATTCATGGCTTGCAGCTCTCTGTACATTTTTTCCATCAATGATTCTTCAGGCTGAGTACCCTATTGCTAGAAAGACGTGGCGCCTTCAGAAGATTAAGTGGAAGGCCGTGGAGCATTTAATGCTAAGGGCATCTTTCGAACAGTGCGCTTCAAATGTTTAAAACTCTTCGTGAACTCCGATTCACCATATGAAGCAATAGGGAGATCCATGAATGGCTCATCAGGTGCAAAAGGAAAATTAAACCACTGAAGTAAAGAAACTATCAATCGAGGAAAACGAAGTGTAGATGTAGCATCAAACCGTCTCATGTGATCTATAAGACTCATCATATTTTCCCCAATTACAGCTCCAACATCAAAAATGGCACCTTGATAAATCCAATATAAAACCTGTAAAACAACTCCCCTCATCTCTTGATCATGACTATATGGGCAAATGTTCTTTTTAACAATGATATCTGTTAATCACATATCCCTTGGAAGGGAAGATCTCCTTATACACACACCATGTGGTAGAATCGGACCCCCACACAAATTTGTAGCAATTTCTAAATCTATAGTTCTAGCAGGGAAATCCGTATTTTTCACATAAAAATAATCATGGCCACACAGTATAGTCATGATATCAGCAGTAGTAAATTGAAATTCAAAACTATCAATTGATGCACTAAATGTACCATTATCATACGAAAAATGCTCATAAAAACGTCGAATGAGATGAGGAAAAACAAGAACATCATCAAAAGGTGGGTGCAGAAGATAGTCAAGAGAATGCCTTTCACAATATTCAAAAGCATGTTCCCACCTTCGGAAGGCCTCAAAACATCCAAAAAATCAGTTTTGGCCTTAATTTGAACATTCTCAAGTCGTGCAGTCAATGATAATCTTTGTCTTTTTTGAGCCATAATCGAAGTAATAAACAAAAAAATAAATCAGAAAAAATAATGAAAAACACAAAACAATTTTTTTTTTTACATTTTTTTACGTAAATACTATTTATTCAAACAACACCAATTAACAACCTCAAAATCATCCTTAACACACAATATTTATAAATCATCCGGTTAAATCCTCTAACATTTAAATAATTTATAAATCCTAGAATTAGGGCTACAAGAAAAATAATAGATATAAATATATCTACATAAATCTGAAATTCTTAAATATATATTTTTTTAATTTTTAGTTTTTTTTTTAGATTAAATTTAAAGGAAATCTAACAGAAAATTTAAAACTAAAATCTAACCAAATTCTATATACATTCTATATACATACACATATACATACACATATGCATACACATATACATACGCAAATCTGAAAAAAAAATCATACCAAAACGAAGATTGAGAGCTATAGAACAACAAAAAGCTTAAAATAAGCAGTAAGAATCATCCTAAAGCCTTCAAATATGCGTATGTACATACGTAGATAAATATGTAAAAATAGATCTAAACTTGAAATAAACTGAAAAAAAATGTGAAAATAAGAAAGAAAGCATAAAAACTCATCTTGGGTTGCGGATCTGTAGTTAATCTAGGATGGGAAAGAGTTTTGGTGATTTTGGGGGGTGATTTCTGTGGGTTGAGGGGTGTTTTTTTAGGTTTTAAAGCTGTTGCAATCGGTGTGCTTGGGCGCTTGAGCACTTGCAAAGCGCTCAAGCGCCCTGCTGCGTTTTTAATAATAATAATAAATACATATATAGCAGGCTAACATAAATATATACATATATACATAAATATATATACATTATTTAACCAGCATATCTTAACATAAATAAAAATACATAAATTTATATATATATATATATATATATAAATACAAAAAGCATAATCAAACCACACTATTTTATTAAACATAAAGACATTACATAAAATCAATAAAAATACAACAACAGAAGACTATCTCCTAAACTTGAAAATGCACAACAAAACAGTCTTCTTTCTACCCAAAATGCCTTTGATCCCATTTGATTAAGAGATAAAGAAAAAGAAGGTAAAAGATGAAAATGCTTGCAAAATAGTACACGACCATGGCAAATTGATCAGGCGTGAGAGTTCCGAACATCATTGTGTTGAATGAAAGAAAAATTTATAGAGAGAGAGAGAGTGTAGGCGGCAATGGAGAGAAAAGAAAATGAGGAGAAGAAGAAAGAGAAAGGGCTTTAAATCCATCGGTTAGGTCGTTCCGCGCTCGAGCACCCTTCAGGCGCGTCGAGCGTGGTACTTCCCGTTTCTGCCTTAAATGTTTTTGCAAATTCACAAAGTAGGAAGATATTCTTCCTCAAACCTATTTTCTACAAGATCACTTTTTTTTATGAAATAAAACAAAATTGGTACATAAGAGAAATAAACACATGAATTTTAAACCATTTAAATACCCTAAATTAGTATAAGAATATAGAAATGAACACCGACCAATAGTCATCCAGCAAGATTCAAACCTTAAATATGCTTTCAAAAGAATTAGTTGGATCCAGATTTAATTTAAGAATATTTGAGTTTAGACTAAATTTAGAGAACTTAACGAAGAGTTGTCCGCCAGTTTGGAAAGCAATACTGGAAGCCTGGGAAATGCAAAAAATAGGATCCCAACCCTATTTCAGTTTCATACCTATGCAGCAAAGTAAACCACATCTGAACACCAAATTAATGGCATCAAAATCTGGATAGTAAATCTACCCGCCATAGCGTAAGAACTGGCCGAAGCAGAGGTGATGAATCACGTATCACTTGCCCCTCAGAATGGTATTATTTATCTTTCTCTCAAATACCATGAGAGCCATTATTTCCATAACGGTGGAAAAAGACCTCCTAACGTTGAAATTAACGTCAATTTAAAGTTAATCGGTAACCAAGCAACAACATCTAGGACGAACCTTGGAATGTTACTGCCATGAGATCCTAGATTACCCAGAGATCACTTGGGTTAATGTGAGGCACACCCTAGTACAAACAACACCAAGTTTTATCCTCAGACTGTCACTACCGAATGTTGCCACTGTGTACCCATCCTTCCACCCATTTAGGATGAGCGTGTCACATAAATTGTCAGATTTTTTTTTCCTTCTAACCGGGAATGGGCAGTAGAAACATTTAATGTCAGCCAGCAAGACATGCACACACAGTTAAGTGTTGTAGTTTAATGCCTTCGGGCAAGTTTTTTTTTTTTTTTTAGAATTTAAAATTAAGGGACTAGCTCTTCCAGAGGTTTCTGTGTTCACGCCATCCAGTACTTTCCTTCGGCACTCACATGGGGCCACAGCCAGTTCCACAGGGTCAAGAGTAATACATTGGGGTTTTACGTAACAAACAATACTGTCTGGTGAATGCTCTCACTCCTAACTACCTTATCAAGTAAAGCCCAACATACCCAAACTACATTAAACTGGTGGAGTGGTAAGTATTTTTAGACAGAGTTGCACTGGTCAGACAACCGCACACAGAAAACGTACAGTGACCACTAGTATCATGACAATTATACCTATATGAGTGCTTCTCAGGGTTAAGACCCAAACTACTTTAAGCTAGAGAAAGATTCATTTGGTACAAAATATAAATGACAAAAAGAAAAAATAAAATTTAGAATCCTAATACCTCTAGACATCCTAGGTTGCCTTCTAAGAGCTCTAAGTTTAATGTCTTTAGCCAGACAGAGTCACATTGAAATTGTTACTCTGCAGGGATTGGATTCTTAAGTTCAATTGACTCTTCACCTCAATTCTTTAACCGGATTGCTGGTTTTAGCCTTTGTCCATTTACAAACATAGTTTTCCCATTTGTTTTATCTTTTATCTTGACAACCCTAGACGGAAAAACTTATTCAACCTTAAATGGTCCATCCCACCTAGACCTCAATTTTCCTATAAACAATCATAACTTAGAATTAAATAACCACACATCTTCTCCAGGAATAATTGACTTCCGAATAATCATTTTATCATGCGTTGTCTTCATTTTGTCATTATAAATCTTGGCATTTTCATATGCCTCTAAATGCATCTCTTCAAGTTCATTTAGATGGAGCAACCTGTTTTCACCAGCTTTCTGCAAGTCAAAATTCACAATTCTAATTATCCAGTAAGTCTTATGTTGTAACTCAATAGGTAAATGACATGTATTTCCAAAAACTAAACGAAAAGGTGACATTCCTATGAGAGTTTTATATGCAGTTCTATATGCCCAAAGTGCATCATTCAATCGAGTGGACCAATCCTTCCTATCAGGTCTAATTGTTTTTTCAAGGATTGATTTAATTTCCCTATTAAAAACCTCAACTTGTCCACTAGTTTGTGGGTGACATAGAGTTGCAACCTTATGAATGATTGAGTATTTCTTTCAACAATTTTTCAAAAGTTCGGTGAATGAAAGGACTTACACCATCACTAATGATGGCTCTTGGAATTCCAAACTGACAGAAAATGTTTTCTTTTATGAATTTCATCACAACAGTGTGATCATTAGTCTTTGTTATAACTGCTTCAATCCATTTAGACATGTAATCAACACCAACCAAAATGTATTGAAAACCGATGGAGATAGGGAAAGGTCCCATGAAATCAATACCCCAAACATCAAAAAGTTCACAAACCACAATGGGATTTAAGGGCATCATATCCCTTTTTCCCATGTTACCTGTCTTTTGGCATCTTTCACAGGCCTTGCAAAACTCATGAGTATCCTTGATTAATGTGGACCAATAAAACCCACTTTGCAGAACTTTGATAGCCGTCCGTCGTCCTCCAAAGTGTCCCCCACATTCCTGTGAATGACAAAATGTCATGATGCTTAGTTGTTCATACTCGGGTACACATCTGTGAATAATTTGATCAGAGCAAATGAGGATCCTCCCAGAAATAATGATTTGCAATTGAGAAAAATCGGTCTCTCTCAGCCTTGTTTTACTCCTTAGGTATTTTACCAATTGCAAGATAATTCACAATATGAGCATACCAAGGAAGTTTAGGAGCAGAAATTAGCAATAACTATTCATCAGGTAATGTATCTCTCAAGGGTCATTCATTTTCTGTTTCCTGAGTTACAATCCCTGACAAGTGATCAGCAACAACATTTTCTCGACCTTTCTTACCCTTGATTGTTAAATCAAATTGTTGAATTAATAACAACCATCGAATAAGCCTAGCTTTAGCATCTTTCTTTTCCAATAGGAATCTTAATGCCGAGTGGTCAGAATAAATGATTATTTTTTACCCTAACACATAAGACCGAAACTTTTCTAATGCAAAAACTATAGCAAGCAATTATTTTTCTGTGGTTGTGTAGTTTTTCTGGGCATCATCCAAAGTTCGGCTGGCGTAATAGATCACACAAGTAACTCGATCCTTGCGTTGACCTAAAACAGCTCTTATGGCATAATCCGAAGCATCACACATAATTTAAAAGGAAAAGAGTAGTCCGGTGGTTGAATCACTGGAGCAGTGGAAAGTGCATTTTTCAGTGTTTCAAAAGTAGTAACACATTTTTCATCAAATTGGAATGGAGTATCATGTGCCAACAAATTCGATAAAGGTCTAGCAATCTTACTAAAATCCTTTATAAATCGTCTGTAGAAACCAGCATGTCCAAGGAATGATCTCACCTGTTTAACAGTTGTTGGAAATGGAAAATCAAAAATAATATCAACCTTAGCTTTATCAACCCGAACTCCTTCCTTAGATCTAATGTGTCCGAGAACAATTTCTTCTTGAACCATGAAATGACTTTTCTCCCAACTAAGTATGGGATTAGATTCCTGACATCTTTTCAACACCAAAGAAAGATTATTCAAACAAGTGTCAAATGAAGAGCTAAAGATAGAAAAATCATCCATAAAGACTTCAACAAATTCATCCATCATATCAGTGAAAATAGACATCATGCAGCGTTGGAAAGTGGCTGGTGCATTAGAAAGGCCAAAAGGAATTCTTCTATAAGCAAACGTGCCAAAAGGACATGTAAAAGTTGTCTTTTCCTGATCTTTAGAATCCACAGGGATCTGATTGTATCCCGAGTACCCGTCAAGAAAACAGTAATAACCTTGTCCTGCCAACCTATCCAAAATTTGATCAATGAATGGTAAAGGAAAATGATCCTTTCTTGTTGCAGCATTGAGTTTCCTATAATCAATACATACACGCCATCCAGTTGTGGTGCGAATAGGTACCAATTCACCTTTATCATTTGTCACTACAGTGATTCCTAATTTTTAGGTACAACCTGTATAGGACTAACCCATTTACTATCCGAAATAGGATAAATGATACATGCATCTAACAACTTTACTATTTCATTTTTTACAACTCCCCTCATGTTCGGGTTCAGCTTACGTTGCATCTCTATAGATGTCTTGGTTCCATCTTCCAAATTAATCTTATGCATGCAAAAAGAGGGATCTATTCCTTTAAGGTCTGCAACAGTCCAGCTTAACGCTTCCTTATTCTTAGACAATACATCTACAAGTTTAGCTTCCTGTTCCAAAGAAAGGTTAGAAGCAATAATAGCTGGAAGTGTTTGATTTGCTCCTAGAAAAACATACTTGAGATGACTAGGGAGTTGCTTCAGTTCCAACTCAGGAGGAGATTGTATAGAAGGAAGCATGGGTTCTTTAGAAAGAGTCAATGACGGTTCTATTGCACAAACCTGAAATTTTTCATCAAATCTTAAATTGATTTCTAAAGATTCATCGGATTCCTCCTCAAACCTACTAAACACTACTTCATCAATATTCAAAATATTCTCCAAAAAATCTTTTTGCATAAGACTAAGAAAAGACTCTTCAATTAATGGATCAATCTTATCAAGAATAAAACATTCAAGACCATCATCTCTATTTGCAAACCTAGCAGCATTAGCAACATTCAGCTTTACCTTAATATCTCCAAATGTAAACTCCAATTCTCTAGTTGCATAGTGAATTTTTGCATTAGCTGTTGCTATAAATGGTCTCCCTAGTATAACTGGAGTTTGGAACTTTTGAATTTCTCTTGGTTCCATATCTTGTACAACAAAATCCCCAGGAAAATAAAATTCATCAACCTTTATCAACACATCTTCAATTCTAAGTGATCTATCAGCCAGTTGAAGGGTGATAGGAGTATGTTTCAATTCTTCTATGTCTAACTGCTCAAAAAGATTAAAGGGAAGAAGATTCACACTAGCTCCTAAATCAAGAAGGGCACGATCTACACAATGATTACCAATATAACAAGGAATGGTAAATGCACCAGGATCTTTCAATTTTGGTGGAACATGAGAAGTAAGAATGCTGCATACCTTTTCAGTCAATCTTAGTTTGTTTAATATCAAAGCTGAATTCCTTCTTTCTGCGTGCACAAATTCTTAAGAAAATTTGCATAAGCAGGAATTTGTCTGATGATTTCTAACAGAGGTAAATTGATTTTAACTTGCTTAAAGGTTTCAAGCATTTCTTCCCTTTTTTAAACTTTATTAGATGGATTACCTAATGCCTGTGGAAAGGGTGTCTTGGGACTCAGTGTCAATAGAATATTTTCATGTGAAATTAAACTTTCAGGTTCATTTGCAGTTTCTTTTGATGAATCAACAGTAACTTGAGACTTAGCTTTTTGCTTTGCAAGTCTTGCATTTTCGTAAGCTTCGACACTTACTTTGTTATCAACTTTCTTACCACTTCGTAATGTAGTGACAGCTTGAAGATCCTCCACTATTTGACTTATAGATGCCACATGGGCCTTACTTTTTGGGTTTCCATCTGGTTGGGCAAGGAGTATTCCTTCTTCCCTTTTCTAAATTGTGTTAGCTAATTGCTCAATTTGTCTTTCCAAGTTGGCAATTGCCTTTGTATGTGTACTTACCAGTTGCATAGTTGGTTCCCAACTGTGAAGCTTTTTCAAAACCTGTTCTTCAAAAGTAGTTCCATAAGAATTGGAACCTGAATTAGAGCTTGTAGGTACCTGTCATTGTGGAACTGGATGAAATCCTGGAGGATAGCTTCTTTGTCTTTGTTGTTGAACATCTTCCCGATTCTGATCCCACCGGAAATTTGGATGATCTCGTGTACCTAGATTATAAGTGTTAGAGAATGGATCATAATTACAGGGATATCTATAAGCAGCACAAGCTTGCTCTGAAATTAAATTGGGATTTGATGCAAGAATACCTTCACTTGAATCAACTACATGCAATGATTTTTTCCTTTTAACCATTTTTTCTAAGGCAAGAGTTAGATTTTCAATCTTTGATGTCAAAGAATTGTAATAATTTAAACCTACACTTTCTCTCCTTTCTCTAGATGAAGATGCACGCTTTGGTGAATTATTGCTCAGTTTTATGAACAATTATGTGGCTTTTTCTAGAGATTTTTCAAGAAGGGAACCATTACAAGTTGAATCGAGCAAACTTTGATTATGCTTATTTAACCCTTGATAGAAATTCTGAGCTAATTGTCAATCTGGAATACTATGGTATGGACATTCATAAATTAAGGTTTCAAATATGTCCCAACTTTCATGAAGTGCCTCTCCAGGTAATTGAAAAAAATTATTTAATTGATTCTTACATTCAATAGTTTTTGAAGAAGAGTAAAATCTTTCAAGAATTTCTCTTTGCAATTGATCCCAATAAGTAATAGAACCAGAAAGTAATCTGTAAAGCCAATTTTGTGGTTGACCCATTAAAGAGTAAGGAAACAATCTCAATTTAACAACCTCATCCGAGAAAGTTCTAGTATTGATAGATCTGCATGTATGAACAAAAGTATTAATGTGATCATACGGATTTTCATTAAAAAAACCGTGGAACATGGGAAGCATTGAAATCATGTGAGACTTTATTTTAAAACCATCATCAGTTTCAGGTAAGGTTATAGATCGTGGAGGAACATAATCTTGTGGTGTGGAAAAATATTTTATGCTCCTCCTCACATTTCCTACTTATCTACCTTCAATTTGATCCTGATTTTGGTTTTGATTCAGATTTTGATCAGCCATGATTAGAAATTTATGTACTTTGTTTCTGAATTTAAAAGTTCTCTCAATTTCTGTATCAAAAACAAAGATGGGTGGCTTTAAAGATCTCCGACCATGCATACAAAATTAAAACATGAAAAAGAAACAAAAAAAATGAAATAAAGTCTATACAAAAATAGCAAAATTGACTTAAATAAAAATTAAAATCTAAAATATATACATATAAACACTTATATACAAAAATCAAAGACTTACATTATTTGATGAATACCGATCTCCGGCAACAGCGCCAAATTTTGATCGCGTCGTTTTGCGCTCAAAAATAGTAAGGTTAAATGATTGAAAATATTGCTTACCTTGAATTACCTCTAGTTGTGGCAAGTAGAGGGTCGATCCACAGAGATTAGGTTATCAAATTAATTTAAGTCCTTAATTTATAATTGTTTGACTATTTCCCGTCACGGATAAGTTTGATTAAATTCAAAAGTCCAAAAGTCCAAAAGTACGAAAGTACAGAAAATTAAGTCTAAGAAATTTACACAAAGTGTCCAAAGATAGGGTAGTAACAAGATCCAAAAGTAAATTAAATAAAGGTACTAAACTGAAGAATCACAACACTCAATAATGAAAATCCAAAAGGTTAATGATTCAGGGTGGTTATAGCTCGGTATACGCAAGTACAAAGTTATTGATTCAGATTTAAAGTTAAGTCATTCAGAAATAGGGCTACAAGCTTCCACTACTGAAATGAGCCTTTAATTACATAAGTGATAAGATTAATCAATTAACAAGACTGGATGTGTTGGTGCAACCTAACGATATCCAATCTCTCAATTAATCTTTTACTTATGTAACCTGGAGGTGTCAGTACAATCAGACTAGAATCCATCTGAAGTAGTTTCGTATTGCCACTGGTTTGCAAAACCGGGCTTATATGTACTTTCAATTAAATATAACATAACTACAAGTATACGTATAATTAATCAAAGAATACTTGGAAATAAAAATACAAGACTTTAATAAATCTGAATCAAAACATTTGTACAAGAATAACCTCACACATACCACCTCGAATCTTGGGTCTAGTGTGCCATGATGAACTTTAAAGTACACAAATTCATAACGAAAATCAAAATCAAAGAATTCTTATCGTGTTTGAACGGATTTTGGTAGACTCGTATCACTTTGATATGCTAATAGCTCACTAGACCATTCCCTCGGAATTATAACTTTACACACAACTAAATATAATAATTAAAATACTTACAACTCACTTCACAAACACAAGAATAGCAGAAATTATGCTAAGAGAGAAAATAGTATGATTTTGTTACTGAAAATCGAGACTTTTATAGGCAAAAATTCAGGAGGGCGCTCGAGGGCCAGTCAGGCGCGCTCGAGCGCCCTTCTGCACTTTTGATTTTTATATTTTTCTAACGTTTTCGGTCTGTATTATGCCGCTCAATTGTCGGCCTTTTTCAAAAAGTGGCGCTCGAGCTCGGAAAAGGGGCGCTCGAGCGCTAATTTGACTGTGGTAGGTAAACTTTGACTCCAAACATTGACTTTGACCCGCTCGGTTTGACTTTGACCATTGACCGTTGACTTTGACCGTTGATCAAAAAGTTGACTAGGTCTATTCCAAGGTTTTTCAGCGTGTTGAATTCATTTTCGCACTCGGTTTGGCCAAATTCAATATCGAATTGCTTATTTTGAAGTTGTTCTGCCATTCTTCATTAGTGTCGTGCTAAATTTCAAGTTCAAATGTTGGTTTTTGTTACCGTTTTTGCTCTTTCTTCTTTAAACCTATATTACACTAAAATTGTGTAAAATATACAATTAAGCTTGAAAAAATAATGCAATATACATGATTTAATTGGTTAAAGTTACTAAAAATATGGATTTATCAGGATATGGTGGGGGGATGGAGCGGGAGAAAACAAGAACACGTGAAAATATATAAAATGTGTTTTTGTTTCTTTTGTTATCGAGAACAAATTTTGAAAAATAATTTTTTAAATTAATCACCAAAAACAATTCATGGCAATAAGTTTTTTTTGTTTTTTTATTTTTGAAAACAAAAAAAAAACTATTTTCAAAAACCCTTCCAAATAGCCCACTCTGACCTTATTCTCTACACATATTTTAACATCTTATATGTCTTTTTTTAATATTTATCTATTTTAATATTATAAGAGAACAACCATTATGGCAAATGTTAGGAAATGAGTATCCCTCCAGGAATAACTATACTATGTCACGTGCAAGCATTGTGAACATCCCTTATTTTGAAATAATTTTTACTTGTTATTATACCAATGAAAGTCAATGTACCAGAATAGGCAAAAAAAAAATTTGGTTATAATATTAGATGCAGTACTAGTCTTATACCCGTGCATTGTGAATACAATAAAAATATGTAAAATAAAATCTATCTCCTAGTTGGCCCAATACACAAACTAGAAATTACTATTCATGCGATACACTAACTATTTTATATCTCGCGTTCCCGATATGCTATGCACGTAAAATTTATGAACGTATGCTTCGAATCAAGTGTATAATGAGGGAAAAATACGGAATTTGTAAAATAAAATACTTCAATTTTTACCCCGGACTCGGAGCTCATTTTAAAATGATGAAAACCAATTTGTTAGATGTAGGAAAGAAATTCCACATAATACAAATGTTAAAATAATAGGTTAATTATTTTATATAAATTAAATTAATATAGTTTGCACATTTTTTTAAGAACATAAAAATCATGTCAAGAAATGAATATAAATCACTAAAGTAAACACATAGTTACATACAAGCACTTAAATAAACACATGAATATATGCAAATAAGTTCTATTTACTATATGTTAGGTCCGAGATGTCACAACAATATATGTATTGAGCAGAACAAAAGGCAAGAGTAAATAACAACATAAAAGTAAATTCAATAGAACGATAAGAATGACAATTTTTGTCAATACCAATTCTATCATACAGTCGGAATACTTTGATCAGACTCAAAGATCGACACCTTTTTTAAGTAGGCAAAATTGGTGGGAAGATCTTGAAAAGTTCAAACAAACTTCAAAAGATATAAAAATATTAAAATAATAATGCACAAGTTTTAAAAACATTACTCAAAGGAAAAAGTTGGAATAAATTGAGAGAATTGTCTTATCTATCCCAAACTATGTGTTGAATGTTGACTAACTCTTAACTGTACTATTATTCAATGTCTCTTTGGTAGATACAAGGCTATGTCATTTAATACATAAAATAACAGATGAAGACAAATATTTTTATAAAGCTAATAATAACTCAAATTCATAACTAAGTTGGTTAATTTGAATTATTAGTTAAATTATTTCTCTAACTTCCAAGTGGTACATAATAGATAAAAACAAATATAAGTTTCGACTAAAAAAAAAATTATGTTGAACCAAGCCTAACTATTTTTATGAATCTAGGAAAATGGCCAAGAAAATCATAAATAAGTAAAAAAAAAAATAACATATGAAGAAAATACAATTTTTTAATTTGATTTTTAGTAATAATATCTATCACCTAAAGTTGTTTTCATTTCAACATTATCCTCATGTCATTTACCACAAAAAATAAGAGTTATTTAATTTTTTGAATAAAAGTAAGTTTTTTTTTTTTTTTTTGTGAGAGTACTTATTTACTTACTCGTGGTATGACAGTTTATCCTCCTGTTCTTTTTTTTTTTTATGACCCTGGGAAACATCTCCACTCAGTCAGTCCACGAGATATAGACTGGATTCGCTACCACCCACTAACATCGGATGGGAACACGCCAGCTTCCTCTCACTTGGCCTAATGGCTGAATGTGAACCAAAATCTCAGGAGTACAGTGACTCGATCCAAATCTTGTATTAGGTAAGTTAAGGTAAAGTTCTAGTAGCAGAGGAGAGTCGAACCTGCGTTGCACGGTTGGACGACTTCCCCACTTACCAACTGGGATGATCCTAGAGGGATGTTCTTTTGCTTACACTACATGTGACGAAATAGTTGTTTTCTTATAATATTAATGGATGTTTATGTGTAAGTTGGTTCAATAAAAAAAAATTCACCTCACTTGATAAATCGTGTTGAACATAATAAATAATAGAGTAATGTTAGACGTCACACTCTTTTCATTACCTGAATGTCACCACCTATTTGGCATGCCAACTAGATAATTTTTTTTTAATTTTTCTATCTCATCTTTTTAATTTTTCTCTCTCTTCTTTAATTTTTCTCTCTCTTCTAATTTTTCCTTTTTCACTCCTCAATTAACGTTTCCTTATTTCTCTTGTCTTTCTTTTGTTTAACCCTAAACGTTCCTATCTTTTTTTCTACCATTCAGTAATTTTTTTTAGATTTCTTCTTCTCTTGTTGACTAATTAATAGTTTTCGAAAATAGATGAAATTGTTGATGCGAACATATCAAGCCACGATAAGTGTTTTTCATTATTTTCCCTTTTATTGTTTTTTTTATATTTTTTTTAAAATGAAATATACTTAGTAACTTCAAATTTCTATTGCTTATACATTAGATTAAGTTATGCTCCTTCTCCAAATTTACGAAGCCTGATTTTTGCAATTGATAGAGTCATATAAATTTAACTGAAGATACTTATTGGTATCGAACAATTTGAGAAGTGTTTATGCGCAGCTTAAGTCAGTGGTAGACTATGAGAAGTTTATGCAATTTAACAAATTAAGCTTCATGTATCCTAATTGAAAATCACAAAGGTAATGCACTTAACAAATTTTCTATCAACAACATGAAAGGTTACTTTGATAAATTAAAAATAAAAAAATGAAAGGTTACTATTTTCTTGTTGCAGACCTGCATCCGTGAGAATAGGGAGTAAGAAGTTAAAGAAAAAAATGAGACTTATTGCTTTCGAGTTCAAATGATCAATTCATAGGATTTTTTGTTTTGGTCTAATAATGGCTCTTTCACTGATTATTGGTTTATTCTTTTTTTTTCCATTATGCTAGTAGGATTGATTATGCAAATTGATAACAGATATTGTGGCACTAGCTTTTGAATTTTAAAAATCAAATTATAGACTATCGACTTTACGGAATATTCTTCAACAAACTATTCTAACTTCTTAGTCTAAGCTCATGGTATTTAACTTAGAATAGATTAATAATAACCCTAGCAGTTAGATGAATTAAGTATGTAATATAACTTATTTATTTATTTTTTACATGCAGATGAGGAAAGTAATGCAACTTTCCGAGAAAAAAGAAATTTCGAAGGTGATGAATACACCAAATAGGCAACATGAAGATAAAATTTTGAATGGAGCTGACATGGAGGTTCCAAAAGTAGGGATGTTATTTGAATCTTATAAGGACATGTATGACTTTAATAATCACTATGCAAAAATTACTGGATTTAGAACAATAAAGAGGAGGACAAATCTTGGAGATGATGGACAAAAAAAATCAATCACCCTTGCATGCTCCAAATAAGGTAAGCCTAGGCACAATGCGTCAAATGATTTTCTAAAAAAACCATCATTAAAACTGATTGTGGGGCTAGGATCAGGGCATTGTTGAGGAATGATGGATTGTATTGTTTAACGGTGGTTGAATTGGATCATAACCACAATGTTACTCTATTTGATGCATACATGCATAGAAGTAACAAAAAGCTTGATACACCTAGTAAAATTCTCCTTGATTTGAATGATAGGGTTGGCATTAAAATTAGTTAAACCTATAGCTCTTTTGCCATTGAAGCAGGTGGTTTTGAACATATGCATTTTGCAGAAAAAGATTGTAGAAATTACATTACAAAACAAAGGCGATTAAGGCTTGGTGAAGGTGATGTGGCTTTGCTTAGTTATTTTAGACGAATGCAAAAAAGAAATTCTAATTTTTTTCATGTCATGGAAGTTGATGAAAAACATAGGATGAAGAATGTCTTTTGGGCTGATGCAAGGTGTAGAGCGGCATATGAATCATTTAGCGATGTTATTACATTCGATACAACTTACTTGACGAATAAATATGATATGTTGTTTGCTCCATTTGTTGGTGTGAACCATCATGGTCAATCAATATTGTTAGGTTGTGGATTACTTTCGAATGAAACTACTGAGACATATGTTTGGCTATTTAAGGTTTGGTTAGAATGCATGTCAGGAATTGCACCAAAAGCAATAATTACTGACCAATGTAAAGCAATTCAAAATGCAGTTGCTCAGGTATTTCCGAATTCTCATTATCGGTTGTGCTTATGGCATATAATGAAAAAAATTCCAGAAAAGTTAGGAAGATATAGATGCTATCATGGTATTATGAAGATTTTACATATGGCTGTGTATGATTCCTTACAAGTTGATGAGTTTGAAATGAAGTGCAAAGAAATGGTCTAGAAATATGATTTAGAGGATAATGAATGGCTAAAAAATTTGTATGAAGATCGGCATTGTTGGGTCTCTGTTTACGTGAAGGATATTTTTTGGGCAGGAATGTCAAGTAGTCAAAGGAGTGAGCATGAATTCTTTTTTTGATGATTATGTACATAGTGGTACCAGTCTTAAGCAGTTTGTTGAACAGTATGACATGGCTATGCTAAGAAAGATAAAGAATGAGAGGGATGAAGACTTTCGATCATGTAATACAAGCATTCCTCGTATTACTGATCTTTTGATGGAAAAGCAAGCTGGGGAAGTTTATACAAATCGTATATTCAAAATGTTTTAGGATGAGATAAAGAACCTTATACTTTGTAGTGGTGTTACACTTGTTGCAAGCGATGGGTCTATATTGACATTTCAAGTTAAAGATAATTCTAAAAGGTTTAAAGAATATGGAAAATCCAAGGATCAAGTTTTAAATGATGTCACTCTTAATATGAATAATTTAAATGTGAGTTGTATATGTTGATTGTTTGAGTTTCGAGGGATTCTTTGCAGACATGCATTATGTGTATTCATGGATTAGAAAGTGGATGTTATACCAGATAAATACTTTCTATTACGTTGGAAGAAATGTATAAAGCGCCCTCATACAGATATAATGATCTTTTATGATGAATTTAAATCCAATGAAGAAATTATGCGATACAATAAGTTGTACTCACGCTTGATTAGAATTGCACGAATTGCATCAAAATCTGAAAGACAATGTAATAGTGTAATGACATATTTGGATGGGGTGGAAGAAAAAATTCTCAGTGATGATATAATAGATGCTCAATGCACAGATTTGCCAATTTAAAGCAATAGAATTGAACAAATTGATACTGTTCGCCATCTTCAACATTCACATTCTGGATCTAAAGTTCTGAGCCCTTTACAAGTTCCAAGGAAAGGACGCTCTTGTTTCAAAAGAAAAGAGTCCAATGTAGAAAAATTTACAAAGGCAGCCAAGAAAAAGGTATATATATATATATTCTATGTCTATATTTTCTCTTTTTGGTACGACCAGTAGTTGTGTCTTTTCTCATATACTAAACTTTTGATTTTTAATACTTTTTTAAACTGTGTATATTGGTTTGAATTATGTTTTGTATAGATTTCTCAAAGAAGTCGTGTGCAAAAAGAACACCTCTCTGATATGCGTACAGAAAAGAGACAAAAGGTAGGGAAAATCCTTTTTTTTCACTTTTTCCCTTGAACTAAAACCTTATTATTGTATATTTTCATCATAATAGGTGATAAGAAACGTATCGAATGTTCAACATCAAGAAACTATGGATCTAAATGTTGAAACTATTCTGTCAAATGACCCTATTGGCACATATCAAGTTGCAAATACTGGAATACAATAAAGTACTTCAATTTCTTCAATGATAAATATTCAAGTAAGCATCAGAATTTTATTAATCATACGTCTTATGTTCTTTTATGACTTATTTGCGTCAATTAATTATAATTTATTCATGATCAGCATCCTACAAATGATTTTGGAATGCGTCCTAGTTATATGAAGATCTTACAGGTTTACTCTTATCCCACTTCAATTCACTTTTGTTTCTCTCTCTGAGTAATATTTTCCTTTTTTTCCATAATGTTACAAGTGTAGCAATGCAGAGGATTGGTGAATAGAAGTCCAAATGATAGAGAAAATGCATCAAGTAATGACCAGTGATCAATTTTGCAAAGCTCTGGTGCTAGAATTGTCCTAGACGCCAATTATCCATGGATTCTATCGAGTTTTCTAAGTAAATATTACAAAATAAATTGAGATTTATTTCTATGTAATTGAGTTATGTGTTGTTTCTCTGTTTTTTAGATTTATGTTAGAGATTTAAATTATGGATGGAAGTTACTTTGTATGCTTTTTTGGCTTATTTCATACATGGAAAAGACATGCCAGATTGAATTAATTGAGTTATATTACATAACTTTTTGCTTTTGTGTATCCTTTGTAAAGGTGTGTTGAGAAAGAATATTTGACTATAATAATTGTAAACAACGATTTGTTTTTATTGACAACGAGAAAGATCCTTAATTATTATAATTCGAGACTCAATTAGTTGGATGCACAATTTTTTTTTCTTTAGAATGGAGGCATAACCGGTGTCACTTAAAGAGAAGATCATACAACATGAATATTTGCACGATAATATATTACGAGATTACTCGTAAAGTAATTTGAGAGATTTTTACACCTCTCTTATCTTTCATCAAATGTTGTTGAATTCCAATTGGACATTACTCAAATGTAGTACTCTCGAGTGGCTGTATTTTTTTTTCTTTCTCTTTAAATTTGTTAACTAATTCGTACACTTGTTAATTTCACAATGAATGTGTCGTAATTTAAAACTTGGATTCTGCAACATAATTGATTTGCAATCTTCCAACTAGACACACAATTCATGATAATGATTCTGAATTCAGCCACAAATCAGTAACAAAAAACAAAAAACAAAGCCTTCTCTATTTTCTCCTAAATTTCCTTTTCTATCTGCCACTTCATATGATCAGAATATTTTACTATGAAACACTTTACATACTTCAATTGCAGAACGAAATATGACAAAGGAAGAAAAATGAAAACTTTTTGAAACGGTCATAAAATATATTTACAGCAACCTCAATTAGAACTAGTGGACTTCCATCAAAGACAATATTTGAAAGGCCTTTAACAATGCTTATTTTAGCCTTAACGTTTTCATCACCATAACATTCATCATCTACCAGAACGTCCCTAGCTAGATGTGTTGACTCAATGTCAAGCACAGTACTGCTACAATGTGGACCTGACACAATATTTTTTTAGATTGAAGTCAGAACAATGAGGAGCTTTTAGCATCTAACCAAAATAGACAAGACTAAAAAGGAAAAGCTCAAATAAAAGTGCTAATTTAGTAGGAGCACCAACCTGCAATGTTACCAGTTATGCCTCCACAAATTCCTTCCACAACATCCCCAGACATTGCATAGCCATTGAACAAAAAGGTCCCAAATATTGGTGTCAGAATGTGTGTACTTTTACTAATAAAGACAAGTAAATTAAATCAAAATAGAATTGTGACAAACAAAACAAAATATAAATTTCACGAAAAATGTATGGGCTTACTAATCAAGACAAGTAAATAAAATCAAAATAGTATTATTACTTATTAGCTTGAAATAGGGTTGATAGCCTTATAAAAGCTAGAGAAAAGACATACATATGAGCCCTAACAAATTAATTATCAAGTCCTACTCATAAACTATTCTTGTTCGCTTCACACTTTTTCTTTTGTTGTGTTAATCTTCATATGTAATCTTCATTAATTTTCGTAATCAATCCTACTGGCATTAATTAAGAAAAAAGAAAGAAAGAAAGAACAAACCTATCACACGGGTTACGCAAACTGAATTCAACAAATTAATGAATCATGTCCATATATGAATTGAAACCATATGTATGTGTAGTAGCATAGATGTATAAGATTTTTGGAAAAATCTCACATTTGGTCCATATTGTTTGCAAAGTGTCTCAATTTAGTCTTTATTGTTTAAAATGTCTCAATTTAGTCCCTATTATTTCCCTAAAAGTTTCAAAAAAGTTTCAATTTCGTTTCTATTGTTTTTTAAAAGTTTCAAATTCATCCATATTGTTTTTCAAAAAAATTTAATTTAATCCTTGAATAATAGGGACGAATTTAAAACTTTAAGAAAACAATAGGGATGAAATTGAAATTTTTTAAAAATAATAGGGACGAAGTTGAAACTTTTTAAAAAATAATAGGGACTAAATTGAAACATATTAAACAATAGGGATGAAATTAAAACTTTTGGTAAAATAATAGGGACTAAATTGAGACATTTTAAACAATAGGGACTAAACTGAGATACTTTGCAAACAATAAGGACTAAATGTAAAATTTTCCCAAGATTTTTTGGTGAATTTTCATGTGTCCTAGTCTAGACCCGTTTGGAAGAGCTTTCTATCTATGCTCTTTATCTGTCTAATTAGAAAGCTTCCAACGATTTAAGAATCGTTTATGCATCCAGATGAACATACACACACACACACACACACACACACAAACCGTGAAGAGAACAATAAAGACTTACCATGGCTGGATATTTTTGCCAAGCTACTTGATGCACCAGCCTCAAAATTCTCATATTCTACAACTGATATGAGCTTTGCGTAAAAACTTTTTCTCAAATTATTCGTAAATTTGGAGAAGGGGGATAACTGAATCTAATGTATAAGCAATAGAAATTTGGAGTTACTAAGTATATTTCGTTATAAAAAAAATGTAAAAAGAACAATAAAAGGGAAAATAATGAAAAACACTTACTGTGGCTTGATGTGTTCACATCAACAATTTCATCCATTTTCGAAAACTATTAATTCGTCAACAAGAGAAGAAGAAGTCTCAAACAAAAATTATTGAATGGTAGAAAAAAAGATAGGAACGTTTAGTGTTAAACAAAAGAAAGACAAGAGAAACAAAGAAAGGTTAATTGAGGAGTGAAAAAGGAAAAATTAGAAGAAAGAGAAAAATTAAAGAGAGAGAAAATTAAAAAGATAAAAGAGAAAAAAAATTATTTAGTTGGCATGCTAACTAGGTATGTCAAGTAGGAGGTGACATTCGAGTGATGAAAAGAAGATGACGTCTAATATTACTCTAAATAATAGAATTAAATCCGTCTCTAGTTATATGGTTTATGACTCGATGGCGTGGTAGCTACTAATCTTGCAACTTGAGAAACTCTTTTTTCCTCACTTTCAGTTTCTGTGTCTGGTCTCATGGTCGATAGATATATGCCTGGACGGTGTCATGGTGAGCTGTATTAATACAGGTTATTCCTTCCAGCTCAATGGGTTTTACATAGAAAATTAACCTTTTGAGGCTGGTATATATGCATCACATTTTTCAATTATTTGTTAATTGGCCATTAAAATGTCAAACCCTAAATAAGGATCCCTGTTTGCTCTTTCATGCTGTTTGTTCGCATATGTATCTAGTTTATAGAAGTCACCATTTCAGCTGCAAAGTAAACCTCTAGCTTTCATTACTCTTCTAGCAAATGACTTTTGTTACCACTTATCTACCAAATAAACATCATATATGCAATACACTCCTAGCTCGCTATGCAAAAACGGAGCTACTATTCCTTTTTTTCTTTACGACAAAAAATTATCTTTAGAAAGTCTTTCTAGTTCACACTAGGAATATCAAATCTCAAGATACATAACTTTATTCGAGGGAAGCATGATTCAAGATAATCATATACAAGATCTATCAAGATTAGCCTCAAGTAAATTAACTTTCTAGCTAATTCTAACCAAAAAATTTCCCACTTTGCTAAGCATATGCCCCAAATGCTACACTGGTAGACTAACCTCTTGGGATTGCAAATTTGCTACTTTAAAATTTAGGTATCATTCTTCTACATATTTGAGATAATTTACATTTTAATATTTTATCTTGTCCTGCAATAACTCCATGATCATAAAACCATTACCCATGTCAAGGAAGCTATTTCATTCCTACATGTTCATAAAAAGACGATTACATCTGAAATTAAAGAATACAATACTTGAAAAGAAATAATGAAAACTGACAATTTTTTTTTCTTTTCTTTTCATTTGGTTCTTACACAACTTCCTTTACATGTACATCTCTAACTATCTCAAAAGAATATCAAACTCCACCAAAATTGATGCATCTTCTAGCCTTGCCTACTTTTACGGAATCTTTTACAAATACAGTGTATGTTGTGCCTACTTTTACAATCTTTTACAAATACAGTGTATGTTATGAAAAACAAGTACCATAAATAATTATAATTAAAAAAAAAAGAAAAAAAAAGGTAGGAAAAGTATAATATCAAGCACATTTCCTAACCTTGTTAACGCAACAATAATAATTATGATTAGAATTTAAGCTATATTTAGACCCCTTAATTCTCAACAAAAGAGCAAGCCTTTTCCACCAGCAACGCCTCCTTATAGGGGTTGAAACTCCACTCACTTGACTCAAGTGCGACTTACTTTTACTCCTTTTCAAAACAAGTCCACGTACTTCCGGTGGCCGGTAGGTACGGATTAACGGCCATTTAACTCCGTTAAAAAATGGGTGACATTTAATATCTGTTGCACCCCTAGTGCACCCTAGCCTCCTTCTTGGGTCCTTTACCAAGAGTCTCTCTATCAAATCTTTTGCCTCGGCCATTCCTGGCTCTTCTCTTTCTCTCTCATCTACGTGAAATTTCACCCCTCTTGTCGATGCTATATTACGCAGAGTGGACTCTTTGCTCCCTCCTTTAAACGGCGTCGTACCATATATTAACTCGTATATCAACACCCCAAAAGCCCACCAGTCAACACCGTTACCATGACCGTTACCGCCAACTAGTTCAGGCGCTAAGTACTCGTGCGTCCCAACACATGATCTAGAAAATGCGGTCGTTGGTTCGGCTACAAATTTGGTCACCGATTCTTCCCGTTGCCGGTCACCATAATAATAACAACTTGTGAAACTACAATGTCTCCTCGACCTCTCTTTCATACGAGTTTGTTTTTCCAGCTTTGGTGAAATTTCAGCTTTGAAACACAAATCAAAATCAGACAACATTATATGACCATCTTCACGAATCAAAATGTTTTCTGGTTTAAGGTCTCGATAAACAATACCAAGGGAGTGTAGATATTCAAGGGTTACTAACACTTCACATGCATAGAACCTAACCGCGTCAACCGGTAACCGGTTTCCGGGTTGCTTGCGAAGCAAGGAATGTATATCACCATTAGGGCAATAGTCAATGAGGAGACAAGTGTAATGAGAGACTACCAAATGAGCATAGAGTGTAGGGAGAAAAGGGTGGACAAGGGAGGAGAGGATTTCAGACTCAGTTTCGACATGTGAAAGCTTCTTGGAGCTCAAAGCGTCACGATCAACAACCTTGAGGGCGAAGTTAGCGTGATCGTAATCGCGAAGGCGGCAGAGAAAGACACGGCCGAGGTTACCGGACCCGACGAGGCGTAAGAGCTTCAAGTGGCGGAGGTGGAGGGCACCGTCAGAAGAAAGAGTAGTCGCGGCCTTGATCGCAGACCAAAGCGTGTCGTTTCTACGATGAGGACGGAGATGGAGGTTTGGGATGGTGGTGGAGGAGTGCGTGGTGGACGAAAGGCGGTCATTGAAGCTAAGAGTGAGGCTAGTACGAGCTAGACTGCTTCTAGCACTGAGGGTACGCTCAGTGGTGGTGGTGGTGGTGGTGGTAATGGAGGAGGCACAGCTAGTGAAGCTGAGATCAAGATCGGAGTCTGGAGGGTAAATGGTGGTGTAGTAATCTTCATCCATGTTTCAGTTTTTGAAGCTTTTTTTTCAGACACTTGTGGCTATGGAAATGTGTATACATGGACGAGTTGAGCAGATGAAAGTTGCTTATAAAGAAGTATCATGGGAATATATTGAAAAAAATAATAGTGGTGTGAGGGACACATAATTAATATTAATAACGTGTTTTCTTGACCCAACTATGGAGAGAATTGGGTGTGGGTATGGGTAGGGGTAGGGGTAGGGGTAGGGGTAGGGGTGGGGGTGGGTTGGATTATAAGTTAGGTTTTCGCGAGGTTGACTAAAATTAGAAGATAATAATAGTTAATGTAAGGGATGTTAGTGAAGAAACTACAACAGAATCTGTCAAAAGGAGACATAATCCTAGTAAATTAAATTTCACTTTATCCTTGGAATACAGATTTTTGAACCGCAACAACTCTAAGGCCGGTTCACTAAAATAGGGGTACTTTGCGAAAATATGACTTGTCAAGCTAATCCAACAACAAAGTTTACAGGAACTGTTGTAAGAAAATTAATTTTTTTAATAAATTTAAATTTAAAACGTAAATAAAAATTTTTAACTATATCCCAGCACTCTGTCACTAAACTATTTTACAATCTTTGGAGGTGGAAATGCTATAGTATTGAAAGGGATTGAACCGAGTTATACATGCTGCATTGGGTGCTGTGAAAATGGAGTTTTGAAAAATACACATGGAAGTCTTCATAGGAGACAAGGGCTGTCAAGTTGGTAAGACTTTGAAGCAACCTTTGCCAACCTTAGTCTTTGTTTCTCATTGATGTAATTATTGTCCTTACACTTAATTAATATAAAAGCTGACTCTTATGTATAATGAAGTTAATGCTGATGAAGAGTAAATGTGATCTCTGAATTACTAGAATAATTTAAGCTGCAGTGAATGCAGTAGACATTGAAAATTGCAAAAACTTGGTCCGTTACCTCAACGAAGCATTTGCTTCATCTTGGATCATGAACAGTTCTTTTTATCTGAGGATTTTTTTTCAATAACGACTATAATCTAAGTCTCTAACCATTAAACCAGATCTAACTGCCGTTTTAATAATTAGCACTCTGTAACAGCTTAAGTTCAAGGAAGAATTAACTCAAAAGACTAGCTAGTTTATTAGGAGGAAAATTCTTTATACCTAAAAATTACTTCTTGTGAGGATGAGATTCATATGTAGGATCATTATATTTTATCCCTCTTAAGAGTTGACATCCCACGTCGGACTAACCTATCGATACTGACCTGACGTAACCCTTTTCTCTTGGTGACTGTACTCGTCTACCAGTATTTAATGTAGCACTTATCACACCTTAATCAAGCCTATAGTTTCTCCTTCATAGACTTCACTAATTTCAATGAAAGCACTAATATAATCAAAAAGAGAGCCCAACCGAAAAAATTAATTTATTAAGAGAGAAACCCATTGCATTTAAAAACTACATTTGTTAAGGTAAAATCACAATGTGGAATCATTACACATACTCTTAAAACCGTTAGTATAGTATAATTAGCAGTTACCAACTGCCAACGAAAGTGTAAAAAGCCGTTGGTATATCTCTTATACATCTTTGTTTTGTTTATAATATACTATTGTAAATTGAAAAAAATTTATCTTACTATATCACGTTGGCTATATGTTATTCATAATACACTAGAATATTGGGAGAAAAAATGTTATATGTAGTAGCAGCATTATTATTCGTTCGAAACACATTAATGAAGTAATAAGTTGATTAATATTAATTAGGACCCAAAGGTTGAGTGGCCAATCGAATACCATTTGACCTAAAAATTATAGTGGTACCTCTACTATAGCATTATATTAGAAAAGACACCAATGCACACTAAAAAATTAGATGGAATAATCGAGTAATAACATATTGTAATATAATCAAATATACTAAATTCAATTACGATTTTAGTCTATATTGTTAAAAAAAAAGCTGCAAAGACTCTAACTAGTTTGGTGATCCACTTACACTTTTCAATATATTTTCTACCAATTGGCTCCATTATTGAACATTAAATTTGCCATGATAGTCACTACCAAGCTCTCAATCATTTACATAGATAGTCAAATCTCACATTCATAAATAGTCAGCTTAGCCCATTTTTCTTTTTCTTTTTTTCTTTCTGCCATGTGAAATCATAAAACTAAAAATTATTGTACAGACAGGTTCTGCAAATCCAATTATTCTAACCTAGCTAACTAGTGTTCACAATGTTATAGTGGATTCTACATGTTCTTGTGTCCTTACATTGGATGCTATAATAAACAAGTTTTCTAGCTCTCACATTTGATTATATACTCATTTCCGGTAAGAAAAATAAGATAATGATCCCTTTACAATGAGGGAGAATTTCTTTAGAGTTCTTTTGAACACACACCAAGATCTAAATCGCTATTTATGGTTTCATTTGAAAGTAGCATGTGCGGTGTAGTTAGATACAAGAGTCTACTAACAGGGACGGATTCAGAATTTACATTCACTGTGAGCTAAAATCACACAATTTAATAATCATATATCAAAAAATATATGAGATGACTAAATTAATTTTTCATTCTAAAAATACCTTAAAAATATAAATATTTTTAAGAAATAAAATATTGGATTAAGTTGGAGCTGTAACCCTTACTCATGTAACAATAGATCCGTCATGATGGACTAAAATTGACTCTAAAAAAAATAACTTTTAATTTAAACTAAAGACATGACTAAGTATTGCGCCTATACAATCAAACGCTACACGACTAGCTAGCCCCCAAGAGTTAATATAGTGATCCTTTGCACATTACCATTCCCATAAGCTAAAAGTGGCCGGAGCCATCGACAACGGCCATATGCAGCCGACATTTACCTACAAATGCAATTTAAAAACATTTAGAAACTTCATTTTTGGTTAATCAAAATTAATATATAATTAACTAAAAATAAATTGGGAAAGATGATGGACCCATGTGATGGGCCCACTATAACCGTCTTATGTGGGACCCAGGTGGAGAACGTAAGACGATACTGTCTGCCACGTGGTCAACATTGGGCCTACATTGTCGCTTCTATCAGCTGATGCAATTCATGACCCCTTCAGTCTCAGATCAGAAAAAATACATTTTTTAATATGTAAACCAAATAAAATATTTTTGCTCACTATAATTCATCAATAATAGCTTTACCTATCGAGTTAATGCTTAATAATTCAAGGGAAAAATTAATGCATTATTATCGACCTGCCATTGGCACGTGATTATGGGACTCAACAGCCATTGTTCCTTGTATTTTACCCATTTTTTTAACTTCGAATTTTGGGTCATGTTTATTTTGTCATTAATGGTTGTGGGGTTGAGTCAAATTATGGCATTTTGCTAAATATGAAAATTTCTAATTTGGAAAATCCGAGAGGTCAATTTAGTAGTAGAATATTAAGAGTATAAGTAAAAAATTTATTCACGTTTTGAGTTAGAATCACTCAAGAAGTTATTCTCTTCGTGGACCAATTTCAGTAAATTCTAGGGGTATATACCCCATTAAAAAAAAAAACAATTTGAAACTTAGGGGGTGGGGGGGGTGGGGGGTGGTTTGGAATTGTAGTCAAATATTCACTTATGTGCCTAGAGAAATCCATTACTTTATAAATTTAGAAAACCAAAGAGCTCTACAGTTTTATGTTTTTGCAAGATCTAACTCTTGAAAATAAGATTAATTGGACAACGTCCACTAGTAAAGGAAAGAGAGCCCAAACGGCGTGATAAACAATTAACTTAATATCCCATATTAGACAGGTCAATTTCGTCCAAAACCTTGTATAAAGAAAGAATTCTCAATGCATGCATGCGCACCAAAAAAAATTTGCATACCGTTTGTATAAGCTAATATTGTGTAAGGATATCCAGTCCCATAGCATCACTATTGAAAGTGACGCAAAAGCAGTGATTAATACAATCAATTTTTTGGATATCGCCTCCAGTTGGAGAGCGAGAGCTATCGTGGAGGATATTCGAAAGATTGTAGCAGGGAATCCATCCATTAGGTTTTAATGCATGAAAAGAACTGTCAACAAACCCTGTGATTGGGTTGCGAAAGAAAATTTTAATGGAACCTTGCCTTAGATTGGTGCTCTAACATTTCTCTCCCGATTGTATCAACTTATGAACTTGGACATCTACCCGACGGGGATTGAATAGCCTTTGTAATCTTCTTTTCTATTAATGAATCATACGCTTGACCAAAAATATATATATATATATATATATATATATATATATATATATATATATATATATATATATTGTGTGAACTAACATGAAAATGCCTGGTGGTCTTTGCTGATATTATGGTGCCTCACATCAACTTTCATGGCATTGAATTAAAGAATTTCTCTTTCAATTGCTCTGTTATGTTGGGTAAGTCTCTCTCATTTCCTTCATTTCCCAATTACAACCTTATGAATATGTAGGTCCTGTAATAGCAAATGCATGTGAGCCCAGTGAGTATGAAGCTCATCTTGGACATGGCACAATGTTTGTCCAAGGGATTTTTATGAGTGACATGTGATCTTTCATGTCCATATGGCCCCCATTATATTGCAATACCTACCAAATGAAAATCATTAGGAAATATAAATTCTTGGGGCCAGATATTATGGAAACTGGACTTGGTTTGCCAATATGTGTTTGATAGGGAGTCTTGACGCAATTATAAATGTATAAAAATATATCGTGGATTTAAATTCTGTCATTCCCACTTATTACTATTCAAAAGAGTAGTAGCGAGAGATCAATTGAGATTGATTTAATTTAATTAGATATGATTTTTCATTTCCATGCCATACATGCATACAAAATCAAATGTATTGGGATTCCAAAGAGAATCCCTTTTCTTTATAGTCTTATATATATTTTGGTAAGAAAGCGCTCTTAGTTTGGTTCAATCGTTATTTCTCTATGACCTAGATGTCACAATTTCAAATCGTAAAAATAATCTCTTGAAAAATAAAAAATAAAATTACGTATAATAATCTCCAAATTAGATCAAACCCTTTGTCAAATCCCATATAAAATTAATGAGAGAATATTCGTACACCAAATAACCTTCTTTTAAACATCCCAAATAAGTTTCCTTCCCTAGATCTCCTTCTCAAAGTGGACTAAAAGATTTCTTGCCTAAGATATGCACTAAAAATGCTCCCAGAAAAGAAAACATTTAGCTAATTAAATCAAGTCTCCCCCCTTCATCCACTTGTTAAGACACCTTTGATACACATGTCGACTAATGATTTAATTCATGTTACATCATATGCATACCCATAAATATACAATATAGGAAACAGTATAAAGGATATATATACCCTTATTTTATCTCTCTCACCAAGTGAGCGTATCAGTATGATCTTAAATGTCGCAATTGTTAAGTGTTAAGCTTGTACGATTTATAATCATGAGCTAAAATCAAAAGAGTTATGCTAATTATCTTGATCTCTTAATTTCAGATGATCATGAGTTCTTTCTACTTCTCCACATTGCCACATGCATCAGCTCTCTATGTTTCCATAACTTATTAGTCTTATATCCCACATGAATATAAATTAATGCAAAGAAGAGAGAGACGCCCACAAAGTTCGGACGGAGTGATCTGATAGTAACTAGTTATCAAAGGTGAATGTAGAATATCTTTTCAGTGAAATCTATAATATATAATCGACGTTTATATACATAATTTTTTTATTTTTCTTAATGGGCTATCATTATATTTTAAAAAAATTAGGGATCGGTGAGAGCTGCACCTCCTACTAGCTCTAGTGTACATTCGCCCTTGCTAGTTATGGTCAAAAGTTTCAAATTTGAACTTATGGCTTCTATCACATATACCCGAATTTAATGTGAATTCCTCATCATATAAAAGAAAAAAGAAAAAAAAGAGAGAGAGAGAGAGAGATAGAGTACATGCAACCAACGACTTAGACAACATCCACAACTATAAAAATATGCTTAGTTTAATAACTTGAGGAAAGATTAGGACTTAGCATTGTTCTTCAATACAGTTGGCTATGACATCTATTTGTCTGGTGACCCACAGAAATATGGGTTCATCAATTTGTCAACAGACAAGCCATGATTGATTGCAGATTCACAAAATATGTCATGTAAGTTCAGAAGTTTGGAAGAATAAAAAAAAAAACGATATTTATAAGCCCTCAAAATGTTAAAGGGAGAAAAGAATGCAAATTATGTCGAAAGGGACGTCCACTTTTTTGTTCTATTTTGTCTCTCCTTATGCAATAACGGTTACAAAATTGAATGAATTTGTTTTATATTACATATTTTTAAAATAGTTACATTACGTCGTGCATCACATTGGTATAACACTAATTCATGTTGAAAAAGACTACCCACTTTTTTGTTCAATTTTGTCTCTCCTTATGCAATAGTGTGATTACAAAATTGAATGAATTTGGTTTATATTATATATTTTTAAAATACTTACATTACGCCCGTATATCGCACTGGTATAACACTAGTTATATCGAAAAGGACTGTCCACTTTTTTGTTCTATTTTGTCTCTGCTTACATATCGGTGGTCTATTAAGCGATCTAGAGAATAATTACTTGATTATTTGGCTGACAATAGACAATTGCTACCAACGAAAGACATAATGAGATGTCCAAAATTGGCTGCCGATTGCAGTGAAAGAGACATTCACGTGGAATAAATTAACATTGAAAAACTATATACTAGTAGCGAGCTCTTAATTAGTCTTGAGAGATTAACTTAGTTGTAAAACGTTTGCAATATAAACGGAAGATTTATTTATATTTGGAGTTGGAGTCAATTTTGATAGATTTTGTACTTGATAAAACCGTAATGTGCCTCTACTGGACGAGTTCATATGTCCTGAGAATTCTACCCCGGTGTAAGGCTGAATAACTTCTCAAAGTGTTCTTTTAACATCCTATTTCACGATTCTATATAAGATTTGTGTTCAGTTTATAGTGGCTTGAGTTTATTACTACTGTAAATACGTGTTTAAATATTTTGAATTAGTTGACTAAATTCAATATATTGCCAAACTAATAATTGAACTTGAGTCGTTACAGTTTCCGTCATCAAATATAAAAAAGACAAAGATTCCCCCCAAAGAATATTGTCTGCCGGTTCAATGAATTGAAATGTGGAAGAATGAGAGATGACAGGTCCTCCAATAAGTTCTGGTAGTTAGAATAATTTTCCTATTGATTTTGTCTATTGTAAGGTCGTTTTTGAAGTATAAGTTCAGAAAGATATGATTAATGTAGACAAAGAACATCCCACCAAATTAATTCTTCTTTAACTAGTTTATTTTTTGGAAGCATTGAAAGTTCACAAAACAGTTAGAAATTGAAGCCAATTATGTATTTATTTGTAATTATATGATTATAATATTGTTGGGATTCAATCAACTCATTCTCAATTCGTTGAATCTTTTCTTCATCTTATGATTAAAAACAAATTAAAAAAGTGGATAGAGACACAAGCAATGCAGGCTAGCAAAGGAGATATGCATATAACAGCAATATGAGAAGAGCTATTTTGTCTAATTGTTCATAGACAGTTCAAATAACTTATCAACATTAGGGTATAAGACATTGAAAAATATGAGATGCCAAACATGTGTTCAAATAGTTATAGCTAGCTGTCATCCCAACCTTACTGTCCTGAATATTTTAGTATGTTTATGTTTGAAAAGTGTAGAGGGAAAAAGCCAAAAAAAACGACCGATCATTTTGGAAATGATTGATTATATTGTGAGAGAGTAAATGTGAGTTCTACGCATATGAAAGTTGGTTCTTGAGTGTGATTCAAATGTATAGTTGTGTCAGGAGTGCTTTTTCTTTATGGTCGATGCAATGTTTGAGTTGATTTTCTATGTGTCATTTTCAGAAACAAAGAAGAAATTAGGATGAATACAATTGATTTTAGACTCTTTCCTTGAGAAGATATTCGTCCTAGGAAATGTCAAAGGTGATGAGTTCAGCATCAAATACCATCTTTTTTTCTTGAATTTAATCTTTTATTACACGTAACACTATTTAATTAGGTTAACGTGTAAAAAATAATTATGGTGTAAATAATATACCAATTGTAATTTCTCACAAAAGAAGAATTTATTTTTTCATTATACGTGGCACTATCTGATTAGGTCAACGTATAAAGTAAAATTATGGTGTGACCAACTGTAATTTTAGAGGTTCCAACTTGCTTCACATCAAGTGGTGCCACAGGTAACAAAATTCTCTTTACAATTAATTGTCGATCACGTGTAAAGAAAGCATCAAGATGTCTCCCCTATGTGGTAAGTTCTAAAAAGTGAGTTTTCGATCAAGTGAAGAATTTTATTGATCAAACTAATTGCTGAAAGTCAATAAAAAATTATTATTATTTTACACATTAAATGAATATGCTCTCAAAACTCAATTATAAGATCATGTGCTATGTCATCTACAACCAATTGTTCTAAAAGACTAGTTTTAAAACCAAGAAAAGAAAATATAAAGGCAAACAAATTAAAAATCTACAAATGGACTAAAATTATGATCTACAAGCCCAAATGTAAGGAGTAGACGGCCTATCTTGTTAGTCTGAAACTCCTCGGGCCTATTAAGATGGGCTACTCTGGTTAGCCCATATAAAGAGGTAAGACTGAATACAAATATCGAGGTAGCTATCTTGTTAGTTGAAACTCCTCGTGCCTATTAGGGCAAGTTTAATGGGGAGCTCTAAAATGTAAACCTTTCTATTTTTGGGCATTTTTGTACTTTTTTAGAATCCCATACCCTAAAAAGTAGCACTATTCATAGAAAAATGACGTGGGGTCCACCATTTTTAGATAAAAAGATGCCAAAATAGTACTCGGGACTCAAAAAGGTGGACCCCACGTCCTTTTTTCATGAATAGTGCTACTTTTTAGGGTATGGGGCTCTAAAAAAGTACAAAAATGCCCAAAAATAGAAAGGTTTATATTTTAGAGCCCCCCATTGAGGATAGTCTTAAGGGTGCTGCTAGCTTTAGCAGCCTAAGTAACTCATTCATTTTTACTTATCTTACTGTTAAAAACTACCGACATGTCAAGATTTAAATTTAAATTGGTTTATGATCTTAGACATATTTTGGAACCCGGACTACTATTTTGGCATCTTTTAATCCAAAAGTGGTGGACCCCACGCCCTTTTTTTCATGAATAGTGCTACTTTTTAGGGTATGGGGCTCTAAAAAAGTACAAAAATGTCCAAAAATAGAAAAATGTTTACATTTTAGAGCCCCCCATTGAGGATAGCCTTAAAGGTGCTACTAGCTTTAGCAGCCTAAGTAACTCATTCATTTTTACTTATCTTACTGTTAAAAACTACCGACATGTCAAGATTTAAATTTAAATTGGTTTATGATCTTAGTCAAAAATTACTTTGTTCGTGCTGGTGGACCAACAAAGAGGTAAAGTATACACAAGGAAAGAAAAAGTGCAGCTTGACTTGGATCTTTTCATATAATTATAACGTGATAAGAGATGTTTAATGGTGATGCCTTGTCGAGATCTAATAATGATGATATATTTATATAATTATGATAAAATGACCAGAATGATTTATCACCGTTAAATCTCTCTCATAACATTATATAATATAAAAATATCCAAATTCGTGTAGCTGGTGTTTGATTGTCGTAAGAATAAAGCAGATTTGGAAAAATTAAAGAAGGAGAAGATGAAATCTACATGGAGCGTGCTAAAAGAAGCTAAATCTAAGGTCTAAAATTTTTTATTTTTTATTTGGTCAAGAGGTCTAAGGTTCAATCAATTGAAATTAAAGTAGATTTCTCTAGAAGTCCTCTAGTTATTAAGAAAATGACAATTTGATTATTTATTTTTCAAAACGAGTTTTTTAATTCTTTAATTTTAACTTAATCACGACCCAAGCACATGCTAGGATTGTGGCATGTATTCTTGATAGACCTATGTGTATGAAATCTATTCTTGGTAGAAATAGAATTTCCCTTTATCTATAAATATGAGCTTAACCATTTTAAGTTGTGTGAGGCAAAGAGAGGAGAGACAAGGGCTATAAAACTCTATCTTGTGTATTTATTTATTAACGTAATGAATTCTACTCTTGTCTGTTCATGAATGTAGGTTTTGTCGAACCACATTAAATATTATATTCATATTATTTCTCGTTTATTTTTTGTTCTAACGTCCTGATCCCTAACAACACATGCACTCCAAAATGCAAAATTTTGAGGAAGATATTAGTTACTTTTTTTTTGTCGAAATAAATTAGTTACTTCAAAACCCAAATTAATAAGCATGATAAATGATGAAAATATTAGAATATGTTGGTTATCTACTTCTCTTTTTGCCATTGCCACCATTTATCAAGAAGAGTACGACCTGTAGATCCAATACATGAATACAATGCCTTGAAATGTTCAGCACATGTACACGTACATGGACGAATTCGAGAATTTTTTTTAATAGTTTTAAATTGAGAATTCTTTTTAATGGAGTTAAAATATATAACTTTTAAATTATATAAATATTTTTTTTTAGTAAAAGTTAATTAATTTTATTAACTAAATATATTTTATATATATATATTTAATTTTAAAAAAAAAATACATAAAATTTTTAATTTGCAGTCTTGACTTGACCTTTGACACAGGTAACGTAAGGCCTCAGCCTTATCTGCATTGCTTATTATAAGAAGACGTGGCTATTGGTGATAGCTACAAACGATTACAACTTGACCGACTTCATATGTGAGACATTTTAGGTAGAACGTGGTAGTATGAGAGCCATTGCTAAACACATTGTTGGATAACGCGAGAACTTAATTAGATGAGTTCAACTATAGGATTATTCGGTAGAATTCGATTATCAATTGAGTGTAATAGTCCGCCTCTATACACATACAAAATCAGTTAAGGACAGAACTCTAAAATAATAGGGAGTGTCGAACCTACAACCTCTTACGAGTAATTTTGTCCCATTACCACTGGATTATGCTCTTAGGGTATTTGAGTTGAATGTAGATTTTACTTTACTGCATTTGCAATTCTATCTTATAAACAAGTTTGTACAAGGAGCTAACTGAAGCAGATATGTTACACTTGGACAAGGGATCAAAGGCAAAAAGTTCATTGTGTTGCCGAAGTTACATAGTAGTATCCTATATATGTGTAATACTTTAATAAAATATGATTTATAAGAATGTGAGAAAATTGCGTTGTTACTAAACACGAAGGTAGTATATATGTCATATTCTTATAAATTACTGGAATTGTTAGATTATTATAGTTGCACAGGATATAATGTATAATTTCAATACAACACGGAGTTCTTTTGTATTTCACTCATAGGAAAAACGAAGAGTTATTTCATATTTAATGTAACTTCAATAAAACATGGGTTTCTTTTGCACTTGGCTCATAAGAGAAATGAAGAGCTATTCCATGTTTGGTGTTTAAATTTGCTGTCCTTTTTGGATTATTCTTGACCCAAAAAAAAAAGAGTAATTTTTTCATAATAGATGCACAAGAAATCAATACATGCAATATCTTGAAGAAGCAAAACTGAATCATTTATACATAAGGGATTCAAGAGTCTTCAAAGTATTATATCATACCTCTTAAGTGATTAAATTGTTAAAATTTGTATATTTAATTAATTTGATATCTTCCGTACACAGCTTTACGTGCAAGTAAAAATTTTTGAACTATATATTTAACAAACAAAATTATAATGACAAGACTTGTGTTTCGAACAATACTTTCCTCCTTCACAAATGTGAAGAAATATTCTCATCCATGGGATTTTGAGGTCAAATTGTTCATCACCACGTGAACATTTGATTGGAGAGTCTAGGCTAAGCCTCTCATCACATCAAGGAGGAGACAAAGGCCAACATTAGATGTTGTTATCATTCAAGAAAATTGGCTCTCAGATGCTTCAAATGGCCACTCAAACTTACAAACTAGTACTGATCTATAACAATGAAAGTCTTAAGCTGCATAAAAAGACAGTCAACACTTTTCTGCAGAAAATTACAACTAAACATGGGTCTGGTCCCCTCTTGGTGGACTAGTCCTGAGGATATAATAAAAGGAGAATTTTGGTCACATCTCAACGTTCGCCTTGTTGGAGGCATTAAACTAATTAAATTTATATACTCTCAAATAATTTAAATTTTTAAATGAGGCGATCACTTATCATGCTATCAAAGTTGGTCTTTAGTTCAATCTTCTCTTTCCAAGCATTCGTTCTGGTATGCAAGTCTTCCAAATTCGCTACTTCTTCTACGGTATCATTGTATCTTTAACAATCAATCACTGGTCACACAAGAAGGAGGTGTTGAAGAATACAATTATTCCACATAGATGAATCATAAAGAGGGGAGCTAATCCATGTTCAGTTGTAATTACGTCCCGATATTTCTCAGGACTAGTCCATCAAGAAGGTAGCCAAATCATACTTTTGAACTACTTCACCTAACACCAATTGATTTTAAGACAAAACTCTATGTTTTTTACAACTGTAGCTCTGTCCAAGGGAATTTCTTACAAGAATTGATCTCCACCTATTACATTTAGTCGATTTAAATTTGATTTCATCAGTTCAGTTGTTTCACCATGCATTTGAAGCCAATTTCAGTTTCAAATCTACTACAAGCAGCCAGCATACAAGGAAAGAAGAGGCAAAACAAAGAGGAGAAGGAGGTCGGGGCAATAATCAAACCAAACCAAATCAAACTAAATTAAGTTTTTATCTTACTAATTGGGTCGAAGTAATAACCGAATCAAACCAAGTTTTTATCTTACATTTGAGATACAAGACTAACGCATAATCCTAACTTCTTTCAAGAATTAATTCATCCCATTAAAGAGAGCTATTCTCTAAACGTGTAAGCAAAATAATGAAACATTCAAACCAATGTGAAACAAAATCTTTCAAGATTTTTGGTCCCCTTTTAAGATAGTCATATGTGAGGTACATGTGCCCCTTTTAAGATAGTCATATGTGAGGTACATGTGTCATGTTTCTCTTTGTCTTAGCTTTGTCCTCATTGAAATCACAACTTTATGCAATAAATGCAGAAAGTAAGGGCGGCAGTACAGTTCAGCTTGGATCAAGTATACGTGTCTGGCGCATGAGCTCCACACGCCAGAAATACACCTAATCGTTTTGAAGCCTTTCCCTACAGTTTCAATGTTTCATCTTCAGGCAATGCCGTATAATGCAGGTCACTTTGACTTCTACCCCTATAAATTCATCACACAATGCTGATGTTTTCGGCAATTCATTCCTTCTTCCACATCTCAATCTTCCAGAAAATCTCTCATCTTTTCAAGTTAGATACTATGGCCAAACTTCCAAAAGTAAGGTTTGTCATGGAAGTCGCACCCCCAAAATTCGCCTCCATCTTAAAACGCCCGATGGCTAAAATGTTGGACACCATCAATGAAGAAGAGGCTTATGTATCAAGCCTTTCATCATCTTCTGATAGAAAGCTAGACAAGGAGAGATATCATGAAGCCTCTCCATTTGCCTAGTGGACTATATATCCTTTCAACTGTAGTTAGTTCCTAGCATACTACTACTGCAGTTTGTTGAGTGACTCAACAGGATGAGCAACTCTCAAGTGCAGCCATATTTCCCCCTTTCGAGTGTTTTTCCCGGATTTGGATCCTCTCGTAGTATATAACATTATGAGGATGATCCAATGGCAATGAATTATCCAGATCTTTTTGTCATAACTACGTGGATATATCATCACTATTAGATATCACTCATAACGTGATATTGATATAAGAGGATCCAAATCCCTTTTTCCCTCCATTGTTGGAGGTAAATCTTCACGGCCTACATTTTAGTGGCTATGAAGATTTCATTCTACAAGAAACTTCATGTCACACCCCTCTTCACTACCATCTGTTATCAGGGGTGAAATAGTAGCTGAGAGTGGTTTCATTCTTGGAGGGATTCTTTTATTTGTTAATGTAAAATAAGGTGTTGTTGAAATTAAAGCGTTTGAGAAAAGTTAATTATATACCATTGCTTCATACAAGACTATGCTAATTTTCTACATACATCATGAAGTGTTTTGAAATTGATAATAAAAATAGACTTTTTCTTTGTAAAACTAAATTCTATTCATTAATAGATAAACAAACTTAGCCAATCCCACACGGGGATAAGTCGTGGTACAAGATGAATGAAAGCTGGATAGAGACATTGTCAACACAATTTACAATAAATTGGCTACACGATCCCTCGTTTCAAATCAATGATGAGTTAAAGATATGAAATTTTCTTCAAAGGGACTGTTGTTTGATGTTGTCACGTGTAAACACAGCAATAAATGTAATGATATCACGTGTCAAAGTAGCTTTCAATCTCGCAAAACTAACCTTCTTGGTTGCAGCCTGATATTAGCAGGCACCATAATATTTTCTGCTGGAATTAAGCACATACAGCCATTTTGGGTTGAGAAAAGTGGCAACATTCTGTTTTGTCATTTCTTAAACCAAATCAAATCAAATCAACCATTTTCTCACAAAGTAGTGTCGATTATATAGATTTGTTGACATCACTTATTTTTATCGAGAGTCATCTCCTCTACTTTCTGCCAATTAATAGGTGAATTTTGGTCAATGATTCCTCGCGCAATTTACGAGTTCAATTCTGCTTCATATTTATAGGACAGGATAAAGTATGTCTAAGCATGTAAATAATGTAACTAAAGGCGAGCCTTGATATAACAATAAAATTGTCGTTATATGACCTGAAAGTCACAGGTTTGGGTACTGAAAATAACCTTTTGCTAAATGCTAGATAAAACAGTGTATAGTAGATACTAAAGTGAGTCTAACCCTTTCCGAGATCTCATGTACAATGGAAACTTCATGCACCAGTCTACCTTTTACTAAATATGTAAAGGAACAAATAACTTTCACCAATCAGAATCACATTAATGTAGAGAAACTTCATCATTTTTTTCTTCTTCCTTTCCTCTGCAAGAAGCAGTTCTATGGGTTGAATACAATTAAGCCAAATGAGGACGCAAACAGACACAGTATATAGCTTACAAGTTGATGCATCACATTTGGAGCATCCTCCACCCCCTTAGACTTTTTCTTTTTGGAACTTTTTCTTTCCCTTCATGCTTACCATGATGGTTACATGATTCATCAGTAACAAATCTTGAACAATTTAAATAAACGGTTGATGTGTGGCTCATTACAAAAACGGAGCTCGAATCTGATATATATCACTATTTACAATGCAACAGCCTGCAACGAGGCGAACTCTCTGCAGGTGAGACCTGTAATGAGGAGTATTTGGGCAGCCCAATCATTGAGAAGTCGTCAAAATCATTTATTGAACGCCACCACGTCCGTGCACGCAACATTGACTGTATCTTGACAAAGTCCAGCCAGCCAGCCAGAAAAATGATATACATCAATGCCTTCTCTATAACTATGCTCCCATTTCTTCAAGTGCAGCTGCCATCGAGGCTGAGGCCTCCTCAAGTGTTCGTCTCTTTTGTACTGTATCGAAGGCCTCAATACTATCTCCAGCCTCCCAGTCATTGAATTCCTCACTTCCAATTCCACATTCAAGTCCAGCACTCACCTGTCCAAAATCCAATAAATTGCACATCAGAGAAAACTCAAACTCCAAACAGGGTAGAATAGAGAGCAAATTTTCACTAATGAGTTTGGTCAAAGCACAAGAAATGATTCCATAGAGTCAATGATTTCATATTTCGTAGGAAACCTTAAACTGATTGGAGTAATTCTCCGACACCCACCACCCACTCATATGACAGATGCATGAATCAATATAAGACACAACGCTAAGATCATTATTCAAACATTACGACTTGATTTTACTGCCGCGACCTACAAACATACTGTCCACTTGTTCCTGCCACCAAACTGAAAGAGAAGACAAAAAGGTGAACAGAATGGAAATTCTAGCACAATGAGAAGTTTTGGACTATTGCAGCAAGTGCAAAGATCTATTTCAAAAACTGGATATTCTCATCTGAAAGGTCAGAGCTCCAGCCCAATTCCTAGAATATAATAAGAAAATTCAGCATTAAGAGCAATGTAGAAGCAATGAAAATGTAAACATATGGCAGGGAGTCGCCAGATCATCTATCTGTACCATTTTCAATGTAATTAGTCAAAGACCACAGACCCACATCACCAGCTTCCTCAAAAGTACGAGTATTCTAGAGAAGAAGGAATATTGAAACATACCTCCTTCACTATCTCCTTAACCCTTTTTAAAGAATCAAGGACACCGACATGAACTTCTTTGCCTTTTCTCATAACTCGTATACCACAGTCTTTCACTACTTTACCCTCTGTGACCATGCATCCAGCAACACGGCCACTGCCGCTGCTGAATACAGCCCGTACTTCTGCTAAACCAATCGGCACTTGTTCCTGCAAGGGTAAAAGAGTAAGATTCCAACTCTTCAGAGAAAAGATGTCATGAAGCTTAAACACCAGCATAAGGCATGTGGAATTTATCATGCCTCATAATAAATTAAATTCAAACAGACAACTTAAAAGCTTTCTGCAAACTTTCAAGTTGGTGGCGTAGCTTTCTAGATTCCTAAGGAAGGGTGTCCAGCATTGATAGAAAACATGAAGTTTGTTTGTAAAAGTTCATTCTCTTCCTCCTCCAAGCTCCGCAACCAAAGCACAATCACCCTCCCCGCGCCCCCCCCCCCCCCCCCCCCCCCCCCCCCCCCCCCCCCGCAAACCAAAAAAGAAAAGATTTGCACTTGACTTGTTCCAGTTTTTCTCGTGAAATCCATTTAGCCGAAAATACTTCATTTTTCTTGTAATTTCTGAGTTATGTTGATACATCGAATTCTATTGTTGAATACATTACTATGACCTACAACATACAAGAGAAGATTCTGGAAGGTGAAAGGAAAGTGGACATTATTTTGGGACCACTCAAAAGGCTAAGAAATTCAATTTGGGAAGGAAAGAAGGGGCGTCGGGTATCAATGAAAACAGAATCAGTTTTTATTTTTTACCTCAACAGACTCCAGGAGTCCCTCCATTGCATTTCGCACGTCATCAATAAGTTCATATATAACTCTATACAGCCGGATCTCAACACTTTTGTTGTCTGCATATTTCTTCACAGATCCAGGTGCTCTGACATTAAATCCAAAAATGACGGCTTTACTAGCTACTGCTAGATCAACATCGCTGGTGTTCACATCCCCAGTTGCTTGCAATAGAAATTTTAGAGTGACATTATCTTGTGGAAGCACCTGCAGTGCTTGCCTGACCGCCTCAATTGATCCCTAGTCATGATAAGAGAGTTCACCTTATTGCAAATTATGCAAATATCAAACATGAACATGACTAAAAAAGTTAGAAATATAGGAATACCACAGTACCAAGGGTAACGTATTTGTCAGCACAATGTGTGCTTGGACATTTAGTCACAATGTTGTCCAACAAATTGTTCATACGTTTTGCGAACAAACTAGAAACATAAAAGATTTGAACATTCATTTTTCAGAGTTCTGTCCCACTTTACATATATACTGCTATCTATTGAATAGTATATAACAATGATAACAACACGAACATCTAAAATATTGAATAGACTAACATCAACTGATTATATCAGCAGACAATTCAAATATCTGCAGCATAACAATACTGCTGACTGAGCCTTAAACAAAATGACTTGAAAATCTTTATCATTACATTACCAAATCAGTCCCAATCCTATAACCCTAATGAAGATTGGAAAACTAAATAAGCCCATTCCTCAAAATGTAATTCCAATTATAGTATTGTGTTGCATTACATGTGGATTAATTTCAGGATACTAGTGATAGTGTCAAATCCTTCACCTCTATTTAAAAAGAAAATGATCCACTTTTTCACTGGAAACCTGTTTCTCTCTGCAAACTCTTTCCTTTCTAGTAAACAGATACAAACTAAACCCCGAACCAGTATACAAACTAAACCTTGAAATCAGTCTTCCATTTAAAAGTCCTTCAACTGATCGGCTGCCCAGCAACATAGAACAAGCAACACTTAAAACCTTACTATGTTAACCTAATAAATCAGTAAAGGAGCCGAATGAAGAGAAAAGGTAAAGCACCTTGAGAAATGAGGATGCAATTTTTTACTTTAGCTGTACTCAGAATTGTCATTAAGGGAGGCACAATATGTTACTTAACATGTGGTGGTTTTCACAGGAGAATGTCTAAAAGTACCAAGAGCACAGTTGCATTAAGGTAGACTATCTCTGAACCCAATGCATACAGTGAAGGACAAGAATCTGAATAATTAAAGAAGTTTGAAGATGCATGCCTCATCATATTAGTCCCTTATTTCTATACACTACTAAGAACGGAACTCTTCCAACTAACTTCTGTCAAGTCATCTGGATGGCTCTTGTTTCTTGAGAATGTCATTTAACAAAAAAACGATTACACAGATCTACAATATTCAGCCCAGGAACTTATGCTATCTTATTTTGTCACGCACTTCAACATTATCACAATCACAAACTAGACTTTTCTTCTATAGCATTATCGAAATGCATACCTGGAGGTCAACTTTCAAAATTATATTCAGTTGGTGCAAGTCTAGTCCAGCATGTTTTCCTGATGAAACAGCAGATGCAAAGGAAGAAAGCGTGACCATCCCGTCCCCAGCCTTTGCTGATATACGTTCATTTCTCAATGACACTGCACATGATTCAGCCTTTTCACGAGCAACATCAAGGGAAGCAACAACCTCAAACTCATCGCCAGCAACTGGTACAGTATTCAGTCCAATGACCTGTAATAGCATCGAGGAGACGACTAAAGTTAAGAGTTTCAACCTTTAAAATCACGTAAAATAATACGGAGAGAGAAAATCAAAGAGACACCCATGCATATAATGGGAAAAAGCTTTTACATGTCGAATCGTAAATGGTTGTCGAGTGTTTTTCTCTGGGAGCGAGCAACCACAGATGCCATATTGTTTTCAAAGGTTTAAATCAAACTGGAATGGCATATGAAGCAGATGTGCTATAAAGCATGAGGGACTTCAATAGTAAGTTTCTTCTATTCCACCTTAAAAGGATCTTGTGAAGAACTTTATATCAAGGCTCCAAGACTCAAACTCAGATAATCGCGGAGGCCAAATTAGCTTTCTACGAAGGAAATGATGTGTTCCCTTGGCCATAAAGAAGCATGAAGTCATGAGGTTAATTACTGCATCTCTTTCGATTTAATTCATCCTTCTGGGCAAAGTACATTCTTTCTATACAAACATATGTAGAGTATTCAATTTCTTTTTCAAAATCAGGAGAAGAGGTGAGCATCTTAATCAAACCAGTTATCTGCATACTACCAGTGTCACTCAATGTGACAATTATTGGAGAATGCTTCACTCATGTGACAAGTATTGGAGAATGCTCTCACACAATATATGACATTGTACAGTCTTGGAAAATGAGAAGAAGGTCAGAAAGAAAATTTTGGTCATTCCTAATAAAATATGGATCTTGAAGACTCAAAAGATCTATAGTGAGAAAGTCAAGAGAGGGAGAAGAATAAAGTGGAGAAAAGACTTAGAGAAAAATAAAGTGGAAAAAACTGGGGACTTTTAGAGTTCCAATCTTGGCGCCCGTAAAATTATCTTCAAAAGCTTTCTCCTTGACATTAATAGTCATGACTCCATATTATGATGAATTAATTATACCAACTAGTGAGATTTAACATATATTTAGCGAACAAGAATACAATTGCAAACACATCTATCTTTAAAGGATACCTTTTCCAACAAGAAGAGCTATTCTTTTGCTAATCAGGTTGAGTATTTTTTTTTTTTTTTTTTGAGAAGTGAAAAAAATTTATTAATATTCACCAAGGGGATGCAACCCAAAAATATACACATCAACTATAAATCATCTAAGCATACTTGCTATACACATTAACTACGTAAAGAATTGAAACAATCTAGGATCCTATCAACATCAACTTTACAAGAACCATTACTCCAAAATCAAAGATCATGTAAACAATGGTTTTTCACGACTGAAAGGGGCAATTCCTTCCCTTCAAAAGCTCTATGGTTCTATTCCTTCCATAAACTCCAAATGATGATGAATGGAAAAAATTAAGATAGTTCAAGGAATGGGAAAAATTATAGATGTTCATCCTACACCTTGACTAAGATTATAGAGCACAAAAATATAGTACATTAAGAACACGCCAAAAATGAGTGAATTTACATACCTGTACTGGAACGGAGGGTCCAGCTTCTTCAACGCGCTTTCCACTATCGTCAAATAAAGCCCGCACCTAATCATAGGCAAAATAGTGAAGTTTTAAAGATATTGGTAAAATTCGAAACTAGAACAAAATAATTTTTTAGCACCCAAGTACCATATAGATAAAACTAAACTGCAAAGTCCATCCTAAGAATCACAAACCTTTCCAAAAGCTTCCCCACAAACTACTATATCTCCCCTTTTGAGTGTGCCATTCTGCACAATGAATGTCGCCACAGGTCCTTTAGCTTTATCTAGTCCTGCCTCAATGACAGTGCCCTTTGCATTTCTATGAGGATTTGCATTCAGCTCTTGCAACTAAAAGTAAAGAGGGAGGAAAACATAAGAAAAACGTAAGAAAACTCACATTTGTGAATCTCATTTCTCAATATTCCTGGCGTTGAGACATAGCCAGAGGAAAGTAGAAGTGGACAGGTATTTTAGAGCACAAGTATAAAGCATGGTGAATGTACTATCAACTACAGGCAGCACCTATCAACTGTTCCCGACTGCATAGTCGTGTCAACAGAACAACATTAAATGAGCACAAAGCCAGTGCACACTCAAGGTGCAAGATATCTTATACAATGACTCATACAGAAGCTAAAACAGCTGCAAAATGACAAAATCTATTTACCTCAGCAACTAGCATGATTGTTTCCAACAACTCATCCACATTCTCCCCTTTGAGTGCACTAATCTGTTAAGAATGTTATGACATAATTAAACATTGACATAGAGCTGAAAGAAAATGTACAATTGTATGACTCCTCTGCAGCTTTGACACCTTAACCATTGGAGTGTCACCACCCCAATCTTCTGGCATCAAACCAATTGAAGAAAGTTCTTGCATGACTCGCTCAGGATTAGCTCCATCCTTGTCGATCTGCAATTATTTAGGAAAGAATTGAGAGTCACCAATCCGTCACGCCAACAGATCAAATAGTAGTAGCATCAAATACTAGTATGTTTAAAGTGCCTTATTTATGGCGACAATAATTGGAACCCCAGCAGCTTTGGCATGAGCAATAGCCTCATTTGTTTGAGGCCGGATCCCATCATCGGCAGCAACTACAATGACAGCAATATCTGTGACTCTTGCTCCACGAGCTCTCATAGCCCCGAATGCCTACAGAGACAAATTAAATAAATATCACCAAAAAGAAATAAAGCCAGAAAGAAAATTGTTGTTGAAATTGGCATCTGAACGTTTTTATCATATCTGCACAGGAGATCAACTTCTGAAACAAGAACACGAAGTTAGAACCATAATGGGAAATCGAAATTACCTCATGTCCAGGAGTGTCAAGAAAAACACATGTTTGTGATTTGCCATCAATTGGTACTTGGACCTTATAAGCCCCAATACCTTGTGTTATTCCACCAGCTTCAGATGCTGCCACCTACCATATCTATCAGTTAGGACTCAGCTTCTAACTACTTATAATGTGGATAGCTACAATGCAGGGTTTTGTCGGGACAGAGTCATCACTGGTGTAAACACAAAGGTGAATAGAAAAGGGGAAAATAGGAAACGTCCAAGTTTCAATAAATACCTTGCTTTTCCGAATGTAATCCAAGAGGGTAGTCTGTCAAGAGGGAAAAAACCAATTGCAGATTAGATCTTGGTGCTACATCTTAATAGACAACTGACTGCAGTAAATAGAATGTCATTGAAAAGGAAAATTCATTCTATAAAATAATAAAAGAAGAAAATGTTACTGCATACCTTTCCATGATCAACATGGCCCATTATAGTGAGGACAGGAGGCCTCTCTTCTAACTTATCCAAGTCATCTTCATCCAGAATTTCCTTCTTTTTTGCCATTTCCTCAACTCTGACAGGAACGGCATCAATGACTTCAACATCGTAATCTTTACATATCATCTTCACCATGTCTCTGCTGATAGTTTGGACACCATCAGGCTTAATTCCCTTTGAGTATAGAGACCCAAGAATTTCACCTTCACTTATGACCAAGTTGTCGGCCAACTCCTCAGTCAACATACCTTCTTCACCAACCTCCAAAATCTCTACTTTTACAGGTGCGGCATCTTTGGCTGCCTTGAGTCTAGCTGCTTTGCGACTCGCCTTGGTCCATTTTCTTCCTTTCCTTGCAGTAGCAGCACCAGGAATAGAAACATCAAGCTCAGATGTCTCTTCATCGGGTATCTCATCATCTGCAACCATACGCCTGCGTGGCCCTCCAGATGGACCACCCTTTTTACGAAATTCATCCTTAAACTTTCCAGGTGGAGGACTCTTCCCAGGTTTCGGAGGGGCTAAAACTGCTTGAGCAATCAGAGGATCAACCACTGGTTTTTTAGATGCAAACTTGTCAATCAAAATTGGCTTGCGTTCCTTGGGCTTTGCGGGTAAGTCAGTTTCATCGGTGGCAGGGGACTTTGCAGATGCACCGACATCCTTCAAGATAACTGGTTTCTTAACTGCTGGAGGAGCTACAGACGGTTTTGCCTGTAACTTTGGTTGAACATTTTGAGGTGGTTGAGGGGGCCTTAATGGAGAAACAGATTGAGATTGAGTTTTCCCTGTTCCATCTGTTCTTGGTTCCTGTTTCAGAGGTTCCTTCACAACTTTCTGTACAGAAGCAACAGGATTCCCCTTCCGCCACACACTTTTTGAAGTCTTAGACTTTTGGTTAGGATTACCTATAGAATTAACTGGTTTACCATTCTTTTGGTCACCAATGGAAACAGCTGGTGATTTCTTAACTGATACATTAACATTTTTATCAGTTTCTAGCTTCTCTGCCATCTCTAAAACCTCTCCAAGTGACTCAATCATTTTATTTCTCTCTCCTTTATCACTATTTACCTTATCATCATCAGAACCAGCACCAACCATCGACCCATTGAACCTCGTTGAACTCACACCCGAAAGGGGTTCAGCTGCAGAGCTGGATTTCAACTGGGGTTTTGGTGCTGGCTTGAGTATAAGATCAGCATCGTCACCCTTATTCCCTTTATATGTAGAATCAAGAGATATCGAAGCCCCCTGATCAGCAATATAATCAGTAGTGACAGAATATCTACAGACCGATACATAACGCCATCTCTTCCCAAACCAAACTCTACGAAAACTTCGAAAATTTCTACAGAAAGAAACCCTCTGAACCAGTGAAGATGATCCTTCAAAGTGCCCAGACGAACAGGCGCAAACGCTTCCCAAACTCACTAGGGAAGCAATACTAGCCATTGTTCCTTACACTATCCTATCACTATCATGGACCTCGATAAACAACCTCTGCAAAACTACACCACCAATGCAGCAACCTAAAGAAACTCAATTCACAACTCTCTTCTCTCTTTATATAGTTCCTCTACAATCAGAAAACAGACACCTATATACATAACATTAAAATTAAAATCCATCATCATCAAGTATATAACTCACAATAGTAACAATTTCCTTATTAAAACATGTAAGAACAATGAAATAAAAATGTGAACTTCACACTTAATTGATATTAATTCAGCTAAAGATTACAACTTTGATTCAAAACAAAAGTAACACCAAGTAGAAAATGAACTATCATAACAACAACAACAACAATGATAATTTGCTTATCAATGAATATTAGGAATTTAAAACTACAACATGGGATTGTTTTTTTCCACTAAATTGAGGTAAATTGATATAAAGATTGCAACTTTAATGAAAACAAAGGAACCCAGTTTGAAAACAAAGTGTAATACCATTGTGGGTAAGCTAAAGCTCTTACCTTTGGCCTTGTTCTTGGTGAATTATTGGACTATGAGTGGAAAGAGCATTTGGGTTTATCTTCTTACAGTTAACTTGTGTTAGTTTTTGTGTGTTGAGAGAGAGAGAGAGATGAGAAAGAAGAGGCAGCTAGAAGGTAGCATGTGGTTGTAAGGGAAAACTGTTGATGTCAGGAGGATGGACTAAGGTGGGAAGATGTTTGTGTGGATGTTTCTCTACCTGTCAAAATATTCATTGTGTGATAAGATTTGAGGTAAGGTTTTCAATTTTCTCTTAAAACTTTTTGTTTTATTTTATTGTTTTGTGATGCATTTGTTGTATCCTCATAAAATTGTGTCTTTGGTCTTTGTATTTATGGGAGTCTTTTTTGTGGTTCTTGTGCTTGGGATTTCAATGTAGTTATTACTTAGTGCTATTTGTATTTCTTTCTTCTTCTTTTTTTACCATAAATTGATTCTCTTTCATTTTGTGACATTAATAAACTTGAAGATTTTTATGAAAAAAAAATGGATGAAAAGAGTTTCTTGTGATATTCTTCTTTGTGAAAATATCTCACTTTGAATTGAAAAAATAAATGTTTAGTTGTGTTTCAAGCTCGAATTTGTTAAGGTATTATTTTCACTAGTATTAGTGTTTTTGTTTTTGTTTTTTTCTTGCAATGAATATGTTATCTCTTCGTATGAACTTTTTTCTTTTTAAATTCAAATGCTTGGAAATTTAGTGGCTAGTGCATTTTCACGGCTCCTTATTGTGTCATTTCTAATTTTAGTTATCAATTAAGTTGAAGCTCAAGGAAAGAGGGAAAAAAATGATGAAAGACAAATTTATTGAGTTGTTATTCTTTGTGAGAAAAGTCCATTTTCTTAATTAAAAGTTCTACATTTTGAAGATGTGACTTTAGATCTCACATTGAATATAAAGAAAATGATGATTAATTGTTTCTTCTTTTTAAGTTTTTCTTTAGAGATGACGATATTGGCTTTGATTTTTCAAAAATGTCTTTCATGATATCTTTTCTCATCATGAAGAGATAATGAAAAGGAAGTGTTTCTCATTTTAGTTTTTATATTGAAAAAATAAATTTAATAGATTGATAGTTTTGTGCGAATATTATAAGAATATGTAGTGATGTGAGGCGAATAAATGCAACGTGTGGAATAAATTGCTATGAACATATCCTTTGGTGATGCATATATACTACACTCTCTTTGCGAAACAAATACCATCTACATCATCAAATAATTTGTGGATAATTGTTTGTATGTATGTTGCATTTTATTCCAAATGGCTAAAAATGAAAGTTGGTTTTGGATTTTTTTTAGTTCTTCTATTATATTGCTAATAGTTATAAAATTTTGTAATTTAAAAAAGAGCAAATTGGACAAATAATCCTTATTATTTACAAATTTTGGACAAATAGTCCACATTATTTTAAAAGTCACTCGGTTAATCCCTATTATTTGTAAAAGTCCCACCAGTAGTCCTCATTATTTTAAAAGTCACTCGTTTAGTCCTTATTATTTATAAAAGTCTCTTAATTAGTCTCTAATATTTGTAAATGTCTCACCATTAGTGGTTAAATTTTTACAAACAATAGGGACGAATAGTGAGAAATTTGTAAACAATGGAGACTAATGGTGATAATTTCGCAAATAATGAAGATTAATCGCATGACTTCCAAAACAATATGAACTAATGATGAAACTTTTACAAACAATAAGGACTAATCGCATGACTTATTGTCTAAAATAAATAAATAATATGGACTAATTGTGAGATTTGCCCTTTAAAAAACGCCACTAGATAAAGTTAGCATAAAACTAGCACTTAATGTTTAAGTGGATAGCAAACTTCTAGGTTATATGATGTTAAAGGAAGAAGTGATCAGTTGGGAGATGAATATCTCATCAAATTATTTGATTTTCTATATTTTTATTTCAATTTATTGACTTATCACTCTCTACTCAATTTTTATTTTAATCATGAGTTGCTTACACGAATCAGTTTTTTGTTACATTCACTTTAAGCAAGTTTGGATTTAAGGGGAAAAGAGATCAAAGCATTATAAAACAAAAGAAACAAAAATGGTTCCTATTGTTTTGATAATACAAAAGAAAAAGAGAATGTAAATGATTTTATGTTATCTTTATTTAGATAAGAGATAATAAAAAGATAGAAGTGTAACTTTTTTTTTAATGAATATAGAACACATGGACCCTATTTTTTGTTTCCCTCTCCTTCTTTCTTTCCTCTTCTTTTACTAAATCCTTCTATTTCCCTCTTATATATATATATATTATCAAAGAACTTATATAGTTATATATACTATACATTGGCGCACACATATTCACCACATTGCACCCTTGCTCACGCAAGAGCATTTTTTTTATTTTTTATTTTGGATTCATGGGAGGCAAAGTCAATTACAAACGAACCATCCTAAGAGATATTTCACATTTTCTATCTTTCTCAATTAGCAAACCAAGAGTTCGACGGCTAATCTAAGGTGAAAGACCCTATCATTTGATGGAGACTGAAATTTGCAATCCAATTCGCACACCTATTGGCTTCGTGAAAGACATGGCTAATACTGTAACCTTCATTTATGTTAAGGATGTTTAGGCACCTTGCAATGATAAACTTGAAGGGGCTGTTGTGTGAAGGACCCTTCTTGAGGAGATTGCAAATAAATTGCGAGTCCGTCTCAATGAAAAGTTGTTCAAACCTATAATTTTCTGCTTGGCTTAAGCCTTCTTCCAAAGCCATCAGTTTTGCTCTATTACTTGAAACAATGCCTAAATTTATACCAAAACTCGCGACCTAACTACCATCAGTATTACAAAAAAAGATCATCAGTCCAACTATTTTAATTTTTTTTTTCAAGCACCTATCAATATTGACTTTGAACCCAACATAACTTCTCATGAGTTTTCCATGTGTCGTCATAGGCCTTAGCTTGTTTCACAATCTGATCAATGATGATAACCACAGGTCTGTTAAGTACATGCTTAATTTTGTTTTTTTTTTTCATTCCGAAGGTTCCATATGTTCCAAAGTGCAGCACTAAAGATAAGTTCCCAAGAGCATTCGCGCACGCATTACATTGCACACGTTACATGCTCACACACAATAACTTTGGTTCTTCGGCTGAATAGAGTAAAAGGTTAGGATCATAATCTACATTTCAAATTTTATTTCTTTTTGTTTAAACATAGAAAATAATGAGAACAACAAACAATTCGCTATAAGGTCTATAAAGGCTAAATAACAACTATTTTAAGACACGTTTCATTTAATTTATCTATCTGTAATAACATGAGTAGTAAAAATGGAATCTAATACTCAAAATAGCTCCCTAAAAGTTAATCCAAGTCATAATTGATTAACTAATATATTTACTTGTCTCCCTTTACAAATGATTTACTTGGAATGCAATGTTAACTTGGAGAATTGTCTTACGATCGTGTTTTTTTTTTTTTTCTTGAATCGGTTCTTAAAATCTTCAAGGATAGTAGCTTGAGAATACACCTGCTTTCTCAAGTCTTTCAGTATAGTAATTAACTCACTTTTAACATTCGACGCAATCTTTAAATTTAGAGAGAAATTTGTGACTTAAAAACCCTGTTCAATTCTTAAAATACTACTATTATTACCATCCTTTAATTACCTTTAAGGCATTTATCAATATTTGGCTTTCTAACTCCCCTCCTAAAATTTATTCAACTAAAATCTCCCTAAAAAAGATTTTGAATTCAATAAAATCGAGTGGCGCTTATAAAAATTTCAAAAAACAATGAGGGGATCACGTGCATTTCTTATGCTTCTCACGTCACATTGGTCAAACTTCCACGTCACACCCATATCACATCACACACAATAATACACACAAGCCTAGCTACGTAGTAGAGTGAGCAGTCGAAAAACACACACTACGCGCGAAAAGCACACACACAAAACTCAGAAAAAATGAAGGAAGAAGGCATAAGCTCGTCTTGTGACCCTCCTTTGCCTCCCAAATCTTCTTCTCCTCCCCCTACACCTACCCCTGCTGCCAGGTAATCCAAACCCTAGCTCTCTGTTTATTTTTTTTAATAAATTTTTAAAAAATTTGTCTGTAATTGTAACGTGAATAATTCGTGGATGTACGAGGACGTCGTGTTGTTGTTTGTGTTTATTCTAATTAGATTTTTTTTTTTTTTTTTGTGATTCGTGATGATAATTTCGTGATTTTTACCTAAATTAATTTTCTTAGGGCCTAGTATGTGTGTGAGGCGACGATTTTTAATTAATTTTTTGGGGGTAAAATTGAAGAAATGTTGGTTATTTTTTTCTTTTTTTTGAAGTTATTTAGTTTTTGTTTGAATTTTATTTAAAATGGTTGGAATTTTAATTAATACGAATTTGATTAAAAGATCAAATTATGGAGCCAATGATTTTGAAAAAGTGAGTAGTGATTTTCTTTCCCATCAAAGGCTCTTTCGTTACGTTCCTTCCAAATTGACCAAATGATAGATTGAGGAATCGTCCTTATGATCTTTTTCTTTTCCTTGGTCATCTTGATTCCGTTCCAAGCTTTGAACTCTTCCGCAAATGTTCTTGAAGCAACCCATTGGATGTGGATGATTCTGTATGCCATTTCCCAAAGACTTCTTGCCCAGTGGCATCTAAGTAAAAGATGGTCAACGGATTCTGGATGCTCTTTACAAAGAAAACATCGGTTGACCGAAATGTTAATTTTTTGAATCGTGAATCGTAACGATTCAGTCACATATTTAAAACTAGAAGATAACTGATATATATTATGTTCCATTAACTGTTTTGAGTTAAGATTCTTTATTTGAATAGATATTGATATATGTCCTTTGTTATTTTTTTGGTTTGTTTCTCTTCAACATGTTTACAAAGAGAAATTTAATTCTTCTTCGCTAATTTGGGTACAAGGACAAACATCTTTATGAGTACAAGCTAAATGGTGTTTCATCCTTATAATTACACTTAAAGTGCATTCTTTTTTCTTTCTTTCTTTTTATTTTATTTTATTTTATTTTTATAATTTATTTGGTGTTAAAAATGAGCTTTTAATTTAAATTTAGAAGATGGACTTTATAATGGGCTAGTAATTTTTTTTTTTTTTTTTTTTGCTATGTTATGGGCTATTAATTTGCCCCAAAGTGAATTATAATGATTCGGGAAACGATTCAGTACAAGATTCGTCTCGATTTTTTAGTGAATCGAATCGAATCGTACGATTTTGATAACTATGGTTGTCGCCACGTGAAAATCATGAAATTTTGATCACTAGTGGTTTTTTTAGATTGTTTGAAAGTGTTAGTTTCGTGAGGTCGGTTTCTATCTAGCTAACAGGTGCAAAATGAGTTAGCTATGTGTTCAGCTTGCTTTGTAATGTTTAGGTAGTGGTCATTAGTTATTAACACTTAACCCGTTGATATTTTTCCTATCAGTTCTGCGGGGGCATCATCGCCTGCATTTCCTATTAATGTTGGCAGCATGGATGGGTTGGGGCAAGGACAGAGTTCTAAAGGGGGTTCACTTTTGTCACAGCCCATGTGGACTTCCTTGGGCACTAGTGCTTGTGGTTCTGCTCTTGGATCATCACAACCTTCATGTCGACCGTGGGAAAGGGGTGATTTGCTTCGACGGCTCTCTACGTTCACACCTTCAAACTGGTTTGGAAAGCCTAAGGTTTGAACTTGAATCCATCAATGCTTGCTGTTCTTGTATCTGTTTCCTCTTGAGAGTTGCATTTATGACTTCTCATTGGTTCCATTATATGTATTAGGACTTAGACATATGTCTTTTTAATTCTTTTTCTTCACTTTTATGTTCTTTGCGATCTGGTTTCACTTCTGTGGGGTCATTGCAATGTCAATTGATGGTAAACTAAATTAGTCCAACTTCTAGTATATGAGAGAACTTCAGTAATTTTGAGGACTTTAAACTGTACTCCGAGCATGAGGTAAGAGAAAATTTGAGATGTATTGCTTGACTCACTGGGCAGTATCACAAAGGTTCTTTAGTCCCTATTTCCCTAGTGGAGTTGGATGGAAATTTTTTACTGTACAAGTGAACACTCATAACAGGAATGATCTTGCGGCTGGTAATTTAACTGTACTCTGAGCATGAGGTAAGAGAAAATTTGAGATGTATTGCTTGACTCACTGGGCAGTATCACAAAGGTTCTTTAGTCTCTATTTCCCTAATGGAGTTGGATGGAAATTTTTTACTGTATAAGTGAACACTCATAGCAGGAATGATCTTGCGGCTGGTAATTTTCAGATTGCAGGTCTAACTGGACTGTGTGCTTTGATGGTTGAGCATGTGAAAATCCTGGAACGAAATTGTATTCTAGTTTCTGAATGACTTAGGCTTGCTGAGTATATTGGAGGGACAAATCAAGTGAAGAGTGTTAGGTTTAGGGTCCGAGAGTTCAAAATTTGGAAGCAGCAGTTTTAAAGTAGGGCCATTATCGTGAGTTAAAATGTCCCATTTACAGCTTGTATGGAGTACAACTCATGCTGTGACATACAATTGAAGTTGAAATGGATGACTGCTATAAACAAGTTCATAGAAATGTTTTAGATGATCATGTTAATAACATAATTTGTGGGTACCTTCTGCTGTTTCTTTTTTATCTTAATTGCAAATGGAGTTATCCATGGGCCATATTGAGACCAATTTCAGTCTTGAGACCCTCAATTTGGCAAGAAGATTCAATTATGGAATGGCCTTTTAGTTGGCTATCTCATTTTCGAGGACTTTCTGTGAAATTTCAGAAACTATGTCTTACTGGATCCATAATAGAACATCTTAAATTTATTGGTTGCACAATGAGATTTACTCTTAACATATTATGCGTAATTAAAAAAATTCATAGTGAGCAGGCATGATACATATATAACCAATGGGGTGCTAAAACTGTAACACACAATGTGACAATAATACGAATAAAATGTTAATAAATGATATACTGTATGGGAATCCAAAAACAACTACATATGTTGTCATTATTTTCACAAAAGGCTTTGTTTATATGACGACAATTGCTTTGTACAAGTCTTCGTACTTTGATACCATTGTAGAAACTTTTCCCTGTCAATACTGTCAGGTGCATGCATCATTCTTGATGTATATTACCAACAATCGTTCATCCAAGAGTACCCCGTTTGGCTCTATAACCAATTTTCACAATTTTCATTATTGAAAATACCTTTTCAACTTTTTTGTAGTAATTAACAAAATCAAAGCCACTTTGAACGAATATAAATCAAGGAATACACTAGTTAGTGGGCCTATAGGAGTTAAGTGGTTTTGAAGACTAAAATCAGTAGACCACTAGGGTCTAATTGATTTTCCAAATAAAAAATTCCAATATTAAAAGTATGTTTTGGGGTCAGTGGGGGCTATAGCACCCACCAACCCTTATGTGGATCCGCCAGTGCTCAAAACTCAGGAAGGAATGGCACAGACAGGCTTATCAGCACTTTGAAATGAGCTCATATGAGAGAATCTACTCTTTCCCTTATCAGCGTGACCCTCACCTCTTTTTGATACTTACTATAATGAGGTCATGGAAACAATTATCTTGATTTGCAGAAGGGTTCTAAAAAATGCAAATTGACTGAACTTTGAAGAAAGCTGTGTGTTTGTTTGATCACTAGATGTACCATAATTGGTTATTGGAGGCACTAAAGAGAAGATTGTGAATTAACCACCTCCTCTAAAAGCTTAAGTTGTAAAAGAGGGGTTATTTTATTTATATATTGTTTTCAACATGTCCCCGCATGTGCAATGAGATTTTTCTAGCCTTGCACGTGAACATATTCTTTTTTAATTTTGATGGCGTACCTGCATCCAAGTACCTTTTGTTAACCTGGCTCTACTATGTAAAACTAAACACATAATCTAAAAGCATAAGCTGTTAAAGAGTGGTTTATTTTATTTATTTATTGTCTTCAAAAAAACAAATGAAGCTAGTTAACCTGGAATTCTGAGCTCATTTATCACCAGTTTTGGCTTTGGGAAGGGATGAGCTACACACACACACGCACACGTATGTATATATGTGAAAGTCTAGAGGGGGTTTAGACTTGAGATGCTGTGGTAACTAACTGATGCAATAACCATTAGCCAGTTAAATGGGTCTACATTGGCTGTGGTTGGAGATCAGTGGGTAGCTTTATCTTTTGACATGGGGTTTTGGCAGTCTAAATAGGAGAACGGCTTGTGTAATAACTGCAGGATGCTCAATATTAGTGGACTATGTTAATGTTCAATTTAGATTAAAGTTTAAAATGGTATCTGATTAAATTGTGGTACTTGAAAAGAAAAATGAAAGAAAGACAACAAGGAACATTACACGCGGTTTTCATCAAGTGGAATGTTAACTATCATATGTTTACCTGAGGTTAGTGTGAGTGGTTTGCTGCAGGAATTAGCATGCAACACAGAAAATCACCAAAGGGTTTAATATGGTTTCTGGGTTCTTGCTCTTGGTTTTGAGTTTTAGTGAGTGGATTTAGAGACCTATCATATTGAACAAGTTGTTTGAAGTTTATAGGCTATGGATAGATACTGGACCATTCTTCCACTCTTTTGCATAAATCAAAAGTTGAGAGGAAAAATCTTAGTGTAGGACTTGAAGAAATGTTTTGAGAGTTTTGTTAACATGTACAAAGATTTGAACCAAATGACCTACACAACAGTCTGCTGGTGTTATCAAGTTCAAAAGGGCACCAAAAATCGTGTGTTAATGAGGGAAGCGTGAAATTGCTCACAAAACATGTAAAACTGGTGTGAGTAATGCACACAAGTATACTTAATGAATGTGCAATACTACAAAGAAAAATATTCACAGACAAATTTTCTCAAACTGCCAGGGCATGCACCTTTGTATAGTTTGACATCTATAGGCTTTTGATTAATTTGACACGCTTCTGGTGAAAATCTGGATCGAAGGTTATTGTGATGTAACAAAGTAATAGAGCTTCAAATTTGGGTAACACCAAAACCTCCCCTTGCACTTAGTATAATAGTGAAGATTCCCAATAAAAGTGGGTGGATGGATGGAGAAGAAAGTCCTCCTGAGAGCTTTATGCTGGGATTAGGATGGTTTTACAGTTCTTCGTTCTAGAAGTACAAGAATTTTGTAACTATTGTGGAATTGGAGCACTTCAAATTTTTAATACTAAATCTCCCTCCTCTTCCTGGTGGGTCAAAGATCTTCAAGATGCAAGCCGTGTTCCATTAGAGAATGAACAATGCGACCACCGAATATCACTATGGAATTGGACATCTTTTAGCCTCCTACACCTGTATGTTAAGTGGTTGTTCAGTTGCGTTCCGATGGTCAGAACTCAGAATTACATATTTTACTTGGTATTAATTCTCACCTGAAGAGTATCAATTCTAACAGAATTTGTGAAAGATGCTATTAGTTCCTGTTATCAGAGCTCGATGTATTTTCTAATTCCTCTCGTCATATTCGTTTATCTTTTCTTGTCATCAATCATTGATTTTTCATGTTCGCAATTAATCCTTTTTGCTATAATCTTTGTGGATTTGATTGTTTCCATACTTATGTATCTACTTGTTTGGTTGATATTCAATGCAGGCTGCAAGTTCTCTGGCCTGTGCAAGGAGAGGCTGGGTAAATGTGAATGTTGATAAAATTGAATGCGAGTCATGTGGTGCAAATCTAGAGTTTGTCTCATCAGATATGTGGACTCCTGCCGAAGGTGAACCTTGCTGTCATTGTTGGTGAAATTTCTTTCGTTTATAAGGCTTCAAAAATGTCTTTTGGAAGTTACGGATTTTTCGCATAGAGATTCATACTTGTTATCTGAATCTGGGTGTAGTTTATTGCCTGGAGCTCTGTTTCATATGGACACTTCTCCACTTATAGTATCTGTTAGTCATTGCTTTGTCCTAGCTAACATTATCCACTTATATTAATGTTAACTCTGTGTCAGAGGGGGTTAAGTGGTATAGACATAAGTACAGAGGGGTCTAAGTCTCACCTGCCTCATGCATTGAGGGGGCAAACTGAAATTACCCTTTACACTAAGTAGTTTGTGCTCATTATCCTATGCCAAAAATCTTACATTTTCACTTTAGCATGTTAATGCTAAGACATTGATGCTTCCTACCCTAAGCTACTACTCTTATGTTTTCAATTGTCTCGATAGCTAATAGTGCTGGAGAAGAGTTCTCCAACAAACTTGATGAAGGGCACAAGGGCACTTGTCCATGGAGAGGAAACAGCTGCGCTGAAAGTTTGGTGCAGTTCCCTCCTACTCCACCATCAGCACTGATTGGTGGTTTTAAAGATCGCTCTGATGGATTACTTCAATTTCCTTCCCTTCCTATTGTGGCTGCATCTACAATTGAGCAGATGCAGGCTTCTCGTGGTGCAGAAATCGATCGTTTTCTTTCTCAATCACAGGCTTTGGCTGGTATTGAATCTGGCTTTAGGTCAGAGATGATGCCTGGAGCAAATAATCGCAGAGAAGATGTGTTCTTAACATACTCTCGCGTAAGATTTTAATCAGTATCTTTTCTTTACTCTTTCCTTATTTAAATTAATTAACAAGATCTCAATGTTTTCTGGTGTTTGTGATTAGGCTCAAAAGCTGATAAGTCTATGTGGATGGGAGGCAAGATGGCTTCCAAATATTCAAGATTGTGAAGAACATTCTGCACAATCAGCTGGGAATGGATGCTCAATAGGTCCTACGAACTTCTGTACTCCACCGAAAGATCCTGGTCTTGGCAAGAAGGCATTATCAGCTACAAAGAAAAACAATTCAGGCAAAAATGAAGTTCGAGGTCGCAACTTTAAAGGTGAATCAAAGTTTAAAGGTGAATCAAGGTTTAAAGGTGAATCAAGGTCTCCTTTGTTAGATTGCACCTTATGTGGAGCCACAGTGAGGATCTGGGATTTCCTTACAATTGCTCGCCCTGCTTGCCTTGCTCCTAATAGCATTGACATTCCTGAAACAAGCAAAAAGATGGGATTGACACGAGGAGTAAGTGCAGCAAGTGGAATCAGTGGCCGGGTTGCTGCTGATGGGATAGACAAAGAGCAGATTGAGGACCATGATGAAGCAGCTACTGCAGATGAAGGGAAGTCATTGTCAAATGTTGGGATAGATCTCAATCTTACAATGGCTGGTGGCTTATCCACCATGAATGTGATGCCTGCACAATATCAAGATCTGCACCGAGGAAAAGGTCTAGTAGTTGGGCAGCCTTCCAGCAGTGAGGTGGGTGATCGTGCAGTGTCGTACGAGTCACGGGGTCCTAGTTCTCGGAAGCGGAATTTAGATGAAGGTGGAAGCACGGTTGACAGGCCACAAATAGTGATGCAGCAAGCAGACAGCATTGAAGGAACTGTAATTGATCGTGATGGTGATGAAGTCAATGATGGTAAACAGTGCTCGCCTGGCCCTTCCAAACGTGCCCGCGAAGCTGAAGGTTTTGAAAGCCACAGGTTGTCATGTAGGATGGATTCATATGTTGCTGGTCCCAGCCAGTCATTTGGTTTTGAGATCACAACTGATACTCAAAGAGACGATATTTTCGAACAAGCTCTTGGTGGGCGACCTACTAGAGATTCAACACATGTTTCCTCTGTTGTGGCAATGGACACTGTGTGCCTCGGTGCTGATGATGATTCAATGGAAAGTGTTGAAAACTATCCTGGAGATATGGACGATGTTCATTTCCCTTCTACATCAACATATAGATATACAGATCCGAATGAGACATCAGAACTGAATTGCAGTGCTCAAGCTCAGCAAAGCGCTTGTCCAGCAGCTGTTAGGAATGCTGGTGAAATGGGTGTTAGCAGCACTAATAACGAAGAAGTATTGAATACAGATACTACAACTGCTCATGGGAGGGATGGGCCTAGCTTTGGAATTAGTGGAGGAAGTGTCGGGATGGGTGCAAGTCATGAAGCTGAAATTCATGGCATTGATGCCTCTGTCCATAGAGGGGAAAGTGGCATAGGTGATGTGGAACCAATTGCTGAAATCACTGAAAACCAGGGTCAGACAGGTGAATTTGCTTCAGATCCAGGTCTAATGGGTGATTATGTCCCTGGAGAAATGGACCGAGAGGATCCTCATGGAGACAGTCAAGATCTCATGTCTCACTCTGTAGGAAGGGCTGATAGTGGCTCAAAAATCATAGGTTCGGCCAAAGCAGAATCTGTTGAAAGTGGTGAGAAAACCAGTAATGTGCAGTCAGCACCTCATGAGAACAGTGCACATCCTTCCCTTTCTTGTAATGCTGTTGTATGTTCTGGCTATGAAGTATCAAAAGAAGAAGTTACTCAGGCTGAGAAAGCTTTGCCCACTGATGACAATGGATATTCAGAGTCAGGGTATTTTCTTGCAAATGGGACAGGTAGGCCTACTACTCTTCATCCTTTGGTGGTGCTAAGGTACAAGCAAATGTATCACCTGAACTATGTGGTGAAAGCGATTTTGATAGGGTTGTTAACATACTTTTCATATAAGAATAGCCAAAGCTAACTATTAATTATGTTTCAAGCATATTTCATAATAACATCTCAGTAAAAGTAAATTTATGAAAAAGGAACGACAAGTTTACCTTCAAACTAGGTGAAACAGGATTAAATTTTAAGTGCCGAATTAGCAAGGCTCTCATATGATGCCTTTCGGCTCCCCATGGTAATCCCCTGCTCCACTCTCTTTTGTCCTTTTGAGAATCCTGTTATGTATCTTGAAGTGCCATAGAAATCTAGTTATATGAAAAGAGAAGGAAAAGGAAAGAAAAAGATTGCACGTGTTGCAAATTCTAGAATTGACTTTCTCCGAAAAATTTGTTGCAAACGTGGTCCAAGAAGACAATATGCTTTCCTGTCCTTTTTATTTGGGAGAGTTGGTGGGAAGGGGGAAGGGGAGAGAGAACATTACAGATGGTCGGATGAAGAACAATTTTGGTTCATGTGATATTCTCCACTGAAGATTGTATTACCTTTTAAAACGATTGGGTGTCTGGTTCACATGTGTGCTATGTTTTCTTGCTGCACCCGATCAATTTGCTAATATACCTAAAAGTCAACTTATGTAGTCAGTTGCCCTCGAGCCAAATTGTGATAAGGTTGGAAAGAACATAAGCTGGCTACTGCTATGTTTTCCTGTGAAAGGTCATAACTGCTTTATTTTTTAAGGTTTTTCTGTAACTAATATGTCCATATGGAGCATTATCTGGAAAAGCAATTGGATATGCGTTACAACATCTCTGTTCTTTCGGCAAAAAGTAATCTAGATAACTATGATCTTTTGGAAGCTGGGTTTAAAAGGTAACCCAGCTTAGATCTTCCTTTTAATAATGAGAAGTTGAATTTGAACATATATAAAGGAAGTATGCGAGATGATATTATCACTTGTCTATGTTTTGATAAACATGAATGTACTCATGGTACTTACAATTGAATGTTCCTTAAGGGTGTGGTTCAGGCTAAGGCATGGTTTATGAGGGTAGCTCACCAAAATACACCATACCAAACCAAAACAGGCCATTTTGCCACTATGTACGCTACATGGATAAGTCGACGCTATAAAAAAACAATTGAGGGTGATATCCCTTTGATATTGCCAAAAGTAGGCCTCGTCTAAGGGTCTCTTAAACATCTTGGGCCTCCCTCCTTCTTACAAGGAGCAATCTCTACTCTTGAAGACCTTCTTAAGGTGCCTCTAAACATCTTCATTTCACATGTCCGAACCATCTCATGTAATATTACTAATCTTGTCTCCAGTCAGTGTCACCCCCTCTTCTTCTCAAGCAATAAGATTACTATTTTTGTCCTTTTCTGACACCTCCCTCCTAACAATCTCATCTCAGCCACTAGAATCTTAATTGGGGCGAAGGTTTTATGCCAGGAAACATGTCCTCTACAGTTACTGCATCGAAGTAACATTATGTGCAAGAGATTGTTTGTATTCACTTTTACTCAAAAGCTCGATGTTGCTGATGCTGATATCTTTCACAATGTTTATATTCATCTTCCTTTTCCCTTGTGAGTTCCACATGGTTTTAGAAGAAATCTGTTATGGTTTTTCATCTGACATCTAACAGAAATTTATTGAATGTACAATACTTTCAGGGCCTCCACATGGAGAAAGTAACTATGAAGAAGCAGCTGAGTTTGAGCCAATTAAGTATCACAACCATTTCTGTCCTTGGGTTAATGGAAATGTTGCTGCAGCTGGCTGTAGCAGTGGCACCAGTTCCAGCTCTAGTGCCGGTACTCTAGCTCCTTGTGGTTGGCAGCTGACATTAGATGCTTTGGATGCTTTCCAATCTCTTGGGCAGGGGCCAGTCCAAACTGTGGAATCTGAATCAGCTGCTTCTCTATATAAGGTCTGTAAGTTTCTATGATCTTTTCAGAGATACGTGAATGCACCTCCACTGCATTTTCTGGAATTTGCTTTGGTCATGTCGTTAATATGCGCAATTGACTATGCTTTTTTTTCTCTTAGGTGAATGGATATAATATCTCTGTTGAACATAGGTTATCCATTTACTTCCATAATTAAGCCTGATGACTGATAGGAAAGGGGAAGATTGTATGGGAAAAGGAATTTATTGCATGTCATAATTTATGCTGAATTGGACATTGTTTTATTTAACAGACTCCCATGGAATTTTATTCTGGAAAGGTTTTTGTCATGATGATATGTCTCCTGTATATGTGCACATTATTTCCTTCAACATCACTATGATATAATCGTATAATTTCAAAGTTCTGCTGAGGAGAGTGGATATCAGATTCCACTGTTTTCTACTTTTCGGATTGATGACCATCTGCATCTGTGCGATTATGGGTTGTCTAAAGTTTGTCCCAACACTTCTGACTTCCATTTGCTTGGATCTTATATATTTTTGAGGCACGAAATCTGACATGATGTATTACAGGATGATCATCTTACTGCTGGTCAGAAACTCTTGACACGCCACTCCTTCAGCAAAAGTCGTGGTCAGAGCTGATGTAAAAACCTCGATCCAAAAAATTGCAAACTGGTATCTTTCTTCCTACTTGAGATCTCTGTTTCAGCTTAGTTTATGACCTTGTCATTCACTCGTCTTGAATGTACAGAGTGAAACATTTTAAATGAAGATTATCATTGTGTCTCTAGTAAGAAGACAAATGAAAGGTGTAGAATAAGGAATCTAAATGGTTTAACACTTACCCTATCCGGGAAGTGAGTATGCGTTTGAACTTGACAAGACAATTCAGCTTCGGGGCTCATAGTTTATGATCACTTTGTGAAAATATAGTATTGCCAAGAGAAAACTATGAATAATTTAGAAAAGATTCGTTCTTTCTACATTTAATGGACAAGACATGCTAGAATGAAAATAATGATCCCCGCGACATCTATGATTGTGATCATGGCTTTGCCTGAAAGGTTTATTCTATTTCTTTTCGACTGACTTCCATCCCATGCAGAGTGTCCGTAGTTGAAACCCGTCTGGTGGAGCTGCATGAATTTGCTTCTAGTTTTCGCTGCGGTTTGAGGACAAAATTGCGAGTCTGTTGGCTATACAGTTTAAGGAAGATTCAACCTGTCTGTGTTATCGGAAGGTACAAGAATACAAGTGTAGCTTTGTCTCGGACGATTCAGTGCTTTTATTTTTCTCTTCTTCAGTGTTGTCAACATTGTTAATAATATGCCCTCATAGTATGACTTGTGGCAGTAGGCTTATTTATTGTTTTAGAAGTTAATACTCATGGAATCGACTTGATCATCAGAATTTATTTGCATTCCACGTGTTTCAAGGAGTTTAAATGCCGTATTTAACGGAATGCTTCTATGAGCTTAATTTCTTAATCATATAATGTCAAGAGCAAAATACTATATGTATGATGATCTTATTGAATTCTAAAGAAATTCTGACAATTCATAAAATAATCAGATTCAGACTTGCTTGCTTAAGACGAAGTCAGTCATGTTGCTAAAACGAGCAAGGCTGCAAGCTAATACATGTAGTTTGATTTATGTGTTGATGTGTTTAAATCAACAAGCACCATCCAATACCCTTCAGTAATGGTATACCCGTTAACTGTTAACTATTTATAGAGCAAATGAAAGAGATATGGTAATTTCATCAAGGAAAGATGCATAAACATGTGCAAAATTGTAAAAATGAGAATTGTATGTTCACCAAACGCGATTAAATGTTTGGCATCATTTTTTATTATTATTATTATTTATTTGTATACTCGTTGACAAACCAACTTAACAAATTCTTTGTATTTTTCGTATACCAATTAACCATATAAATAAGATGAGATAATAGGTTATGAGAAAATAGTGATATCCAGCAATGCTGTAAATGGATACTCCCTAAATGCAACTATCTTTTATTAGAAATCTAAAAGAGAAAATATCACATTTAGTCCTTATTGTTTTCCTAAAATTCAATTTCGTCTCTATTGTTTAAAATTTTTCAATTTCATCCCTATTATTTCTAAAAAAGTCATTTTCAAAAAGTTTTAATTTCGTCTTTATTATTTATCAAAAATTGTAAATTCGTTCTTATCGTTCAAAATTAATCAATTTAGTTCTTATTATTTTCTAAAATAATTCAAATTCGACCCTATTGTTTCTGAAAAAATTTCAATTTTGTCCTATTATTTTCTGAAAAACAATAAGGACTAAATTGATAAATTTTGAATAAAATAGAGACAAAATTAAAAATTTAAGAAAATAATAGAGACGAAATTTAATTTTTTTAGAAACAATGTGGACAAAATTAAATTTTTTAGAAAAATTATAGGGACGAAATTAAAATTTTTGAGAAAATAATGAGGACGAAATTGAAAAAATTTAAATAATAAAAATAAAATTAAAACTTTTTAAAAATAATAAAGATTAAATGTCCTATTTTACCACTCTAAAACTTCTAACTTCTTTGATTGCCTTCGAGACTCAAAACTTTAGCACTAAGAGAACTCCCGAAATTTTCAATTCATAATGCTTTAGGGACAAGAATGAAATATTATATACTAAATGTCTAGACGTTCAAAACAAAACTCAAACTTTGAGACATTAATAAAGTAGAGTGAGGATTAAGACGACAAATAAATAAATAAATAAAAGTGAGAGAGGATTATGGTACTTTAAAAAGTGGGCAAGAATTTATATCTTTTATGCACTCCTCATGTTTCAAAGAATTTATAGATCTAATTGACCTACTTTTTAAATATTTAAAAATATTTTCTATGAGTTTAAAAGTTAAAGTTAATTAGTTTGACTTGTTCTTTAAAGAGATTTTAGATAAAAATTAAAATTTAAAAGAAAATTAAAAAATAAGAACCTCCAAACCAGTGCTTTTTGAAAAAGGATTTCACTAAGTTGTTTTTATTTTCTATCTCTAAAAAACAACTTTACGTAATTTTGGAAATTCAAAATTGGTTTCAAAACTCCTAAAATCTACACGTTTGGATATGAGGAACGTACGAATAGTAATTTTTACATGACAAAATCAAAGAGTCAACTGTTTATGTTCAAAACACTTGCAATCAAAACTTTATCATTGAAAATTCTATAGTCCAACAACAAAAATTTCACAAGTAAATCAAACCGACCTACATGAACTAGCTTTCATTATATATTTACACATATATAAATATAAATAGAAGAATATCAAGTTGTATTGCATGTATGCATAATAACTCGGTCAAAGCCGATGCATGCTTGTGGACTTTCTTGAAGAACAAAACTAAACACCATATATATATATATATATATATTGGCGTACTTGGTCAAGCTACTTCTCCACAATAATTTTTGTATATACAGATGGGACGGCTGGAAATCGAAAACCAAATCCAAAATGAGTCATGAGTAACCAAACATGGGTAATTAGCTCTCCACCTCTTCTTAGTTGTTGGACATGAGTAGTTGCTTTGCAGTGAATAGCAGCGTAAGATATTAGCTCCATCCACACTTTGCTCATTAATTTCCAGTTGCCTTCCCCCAAGTCTTGTTGCAGCTTCTTGGCTAGGATGCATCCATGGAACAACACTGATTTGCAATCACCCTTGAGAGTCCCAGGATCGACTAGTGTATCAACTCCAAGAATCTTGTTGCAGGCTTCTCTTTGATCTTTCGGGTATCCACCTTCCTTGGAAAATAATCTTTTCGCTTCCGCACAAGTATATATCACGGAAACTTACTTCCCCAGTGCCTGTTACTGCACACATTATGGTTGGCTGCATCACCAGAAGATATATCATGTAATCAGAGAGAATCTTGGAAATCTCCCTGTACTTATTTGGACTAGCGTCGGGATCTTTCTCACTTTTCTCCTCGTTATAGCAAAGTTCAGTGGCGATATGCCACAATAGAAGGCTCTGATCATATTCGAAGTCAAGAATATAACTCAGGAAATCTCTTTTACCTTCTATATATAGAACCCAATCACCTCTGGCTGAAGTATATACCTTTGGCAGTGTCTAAATCATCTGCCAACTCGGATTTTGCATGCAGCTCCTCAAAGATGTGATCCCGAAAGGCTCTTCTTTCACTGGAAATATATATAAACTGCAGCCAGGCATTGGAACACGACACCAAATAAATGCCGTCGCCATAGCTCATTATCCTCAAGAGCAAAAGCTGTAATAGTATCAGGGAGCCCAAAATGCCAAAACATCATAATTGTTACCAAGATCCCAGGATCTAGAATTTTTTTTTGAAAAAATCACCTACGCGCTGCTGGAGATGAGTCCTAAAGCAAATGTAGCTGCCCAATCCGCAAGTGAATATACTGATCACAGGGCCACCATCACCCAATTGTTCGCTGTCCGCTTCCTCAAAAGGAGAAAACAAAACCAAAATAATTTGCAGCGAAAGGCTAATCATAATGAAAACTCTATTATCCACTTCTTCCCAAATCCTCTTCCAACTCTCTGGCACGGGGTTTATCATGATCGCAGAGGCTTTTGTCTTCTTCTCTCTGAACCTAATCAACCAATATGACAATCATCCTTTGTAGATTTGCAGATGCTAACCACAAGACAAATTCAAGATATATGACAGGACTATAACAATGAAAATACAGTACTATTAAATATATCAATCTTTTATTACCTCCGCATGCCAACTAGATTTTTTTTTTCTCTTTCTTCTTCTTTTTCATAAAATTTCAAATTGTTCTTATTGCTCAAAATTAACCATTTTAGTCCCTATTATTCTAAAAAAATTCAATTTTGTCCCTGTATTCTCCAAAAAACTTTACTTTAGCCAATTTAGACAGGGATTAAATTGAAATTTTTTAGGAAATAATAGAGACTAAATTGTCTAATTTTGAACAATAGAGACAAATTCAAATTTTTTAAGAAACAATGAAGACTAAAGTGGTTAATTTTGAACACTAGGGTTAAATTTAAAAGCTTATAAGAAAACAATAGGGACTATTTGTGCAAATTTCCCTCTTTTATGTTATACAACTATTAGTAAGTTGTCAGCAGTACATTTTAGAATAATGCTAGATTTCTAAAATGCATCAGACATCCCTGTGATTTTTTAAAAGTGCACAACATCTTCTTATGGTTCAAAAATACCCTCAACATTACCATGTGGCTTTCAAAACACATACACGTGCCCCCTCAGGACTTTTTATGTCAAAATAATTAATAAAAATTGTAAAAAGACATAAATGTCCTCAATTCTTTTTCTTTTCTCTCTTTTGTCCTTTACCCTTTTGTTTATATATATATATATATATATATATATATATATATATATATATACACCACATAAAAAAAAGAAAAATATATATATATACACACACATATATATCCCACACAAAACAAAAAGAAATATATATATATATATATATAGAAATACAAGACCAAAAGAAAAAGAAAACATATATATGAGGGAGTAGGCTAATAGGTTGGGGGTAGGGTGGGATACGCTTAAGGGGTAAAGGGGTGGGCTAATAAGGTGGTGGGTAGGGTGGGGGAGTGACGGGGTGAGGTGGCAGATAGGGTGAGGGGTGTTGGGAACGATGATGCTAGGTTCAATATTTTTTTTTTCTTTTTTTTTGTGAAACTGTGGGTATATAGAGATAGAAGAAAACAAATATATATATATATATATATATATATATATATATATATATATTTTTTTTTTTTTTTTTTTTTTGAGTTAAGGGTATTTTTGTCCAAAAAATACTTTATTTAAGCAAAGAAATTTGAAACTTTGTATTTGGCTCGTGTGAGATACACACTCCGTTAAATATGACAGATTCTTTGACTGTAGGGGTTGTTGTGAATCTTTGGCAAACTATAGGATAATGTTCAAGGGTTTTTTGAATCATATGAAGTTATTGTACACTTTTTGGCAAACCACAAGGGGATCTGGTACACTTCACCTCTTTTTAATATCTACCCTTATGTTTCTACCCAACACTTAATCCCCCCTCATTTTGGTTAAGATAATTACATTTTAGTCATTTTAAAATATACAAATGTACAAATATGTCTATTCTTTTTACCTAATAACACAAAGGAGCCTAAGTTTTTACAAAATACACGAGAGAGAAAAATGTTACATTGTATCTACATTAAGGGGGTAAAATGATATTACCTTAAAAATAAAAATAAATATTGAGGGACAAAATTTTATACTATCTTTAAAGTGTAATATTTTGCTTGAATTGAAGTTTTATTACTTGCCTAAATTTTTAACATTTCCAAAGAAAATAAAAAAATAGATCGAGTATAAAGGAGTATTTTATACTTTTATATAAATTTGAGTGGTTATACGAGACATTTTAGTTAACTAAAACAAGTAAGGAGGTCAAACGATATAAAATAAATAATAGAGGCATGTATAATATTATATTGTCATCTATATATATATTGTAAGGACAAAATGATATTAACTCAATATTTATTGGCTGATGAGTGTGTAAAATACCTATCTTCAAAAAACTTGAGCCTTTCTATTAAAGGTTTGAAAGTTCATACCCTAAATCTCATATTTGACCGAGTTCAAGTCCTAAAATTATACTTTTATTATAATAACTACAAGATTTGACTTCTCTTTTCTATGTCAGCATTTTCATTTGAAACACTTTGCAGAAAAAGTCAACAAACCCAAGGTAGTGGGATTATAGATATAAGCTAATTTTATAGACCAAAATAATGGACTCCTGGGACTAATTAATCTTTTGGACTGAAAACACAATAAATATAATTTTGTGGAGAGGTGCATTCTTCCTGACCCCCACCAAAGCCTTCATCCATCGGTATTGAGAGGAAATTTGTTAATCACTAAAGGGCAGCCCAACCATATATGAAGCTCCGGTTATGTGCATGGTTAAGTTTGGACCTCTTTTAAAATTTGTTTGTAACTCATTTTGCGTTTTATAAGAGTCTTAAAATTCAAAACTCGTTACCGACAATTTTAACCATTGTCTTAAAGGCATCCTCAATAAGGGCTCTATAATACAATAATTACAATTTTTTAGTAAAAATAGAGACTTTTGAAAAAAAAAATGTAACTCCAATAGTGAATATAGAGCCCCAAATTTAATCTTTTGTATCAAATTTAACATATTTCAACAAGAATAGAGTCCGAACTCTATTTTCTTCAACAAATTTGTTGAATAAAATGGAGTCCCAAGAAAAAGATAAAGAAATTTAGAGTCCACATGGGTCACTTCCAAATTAGATTTGACCATATGGGTCTCTTCAACAAATTATATTTGACATTTGGCTGACAATTTTAACAAAAAAATAAAAAATTCGCAACTTAGGCTAAAAAAAATGAAAGTAACGGCGGGTCCCACCATAAATCTTTAAATTTAGTGTCCTTCACTGGGAATGAATTTTTTTTAAAATCTTTAAAAAACACATAAAGTTTTAAATAGGACTCTAAAAAACAAATGAACTCTAAATCTCTTCAATTTAAAATCTCCATTGAGAATGACCTAAGGCTGCCTTCACTAGTGTTAATCACTATGACTTTAGATACTTTTCTGAACAAATTGACCTTTATCAGATTTTATTATTTTAATGTTATAATAAAAAAAGATCAAAAGACGCACAGCAGAGATTACATAAGCAAATCACATATTATTGGCACATTTCATTATTATTTCATTACATATTATGCAATATAACATCGATGCAACTTTCCATAATAGAGACATAGATGGAGAAATAATTTAAGAGTGAAGATTCATGCAACAACATGCATGCATATACCAGAAATGAGATTTATGAGAGAGATGGAGAACCTGGAAAGCCGAAGCAAAGGTCCTCTTGCTTTGAAGTGAAAGACGAGCCAATTTTGGATGCAGAAGATAAGAGCACTCCCTCACATCAGTCAATGAACATTTCCAGCAGTCAACTCCAAGCACATTTCTGTAACAACCTATCAACTAGCTAAGGGTAGAATAGTCCTTAGCACTCAAGATGAGTTGTTGCCAGTTGTTGCCACACATGTTGTCTAAATGATGAATTTATAGAAGTGAGCTACCGCTATAAATAGGAGATGATGTATGATTATCATCCAATGTGAAAAACAACTATATACACTTTTATGTTATGAGTTGAATATGAACAGTAGTCACTGGACACTGTTCAAATAATAGTACTATATAAATAGTAGCCATTAATATTTTGTAAATAATAACTGCATATAAATAGAAGATGATGTATGATTATCATTCAATGTGAAAAACAACTGTATACACTTTTTTGTTATGAGTTGAATATGAACAGTAGTCCCTGGACACTGTTCAAATAATAGTACTATATAAATAGTAGCCATTAATATTTTGTAAATAGTAATTGCATAGTAATCTCATTGTTTCTATAAATAGAGATCATTGTAATTCATAATTTACGGTGAAATCAATAGAACTCTCTCTAGTTTTTTTCAGTTCTTTCTTATATTATTGTCTTTATAGTAATTATTTCATAACATGTTATCAGTACGAGACTCTGTCGTAATAGCAACGCACAAAGTAATCGATTCAAATTTTACAATGGTATATGTAATCCATCCTTTTCAATTGTATTTTGATTATATATTTTAGATCTATATAATACACACGTATATGTATATATACATATTTACACACATATAATATATATTACATATATATACACACATATTTATCTACAAATTTATTTTTTTATATATTTATATATATCTATATATATTTACATAAAGTTAAAAATAAATTATTCAAAGTACTTGATTGAGTAGGGCCCACTAATTTGTTTGGTTATACTTTTGCTTATAAAAAATTTGCCTTTCACATGAGAATTTTGATCTGCTTTGAAAAGTTTACAAAAGTGAAGCAATATTCTCTTCATAACATTTCTTTTCTCCCTTCACCAGAGAATTTGAATATATATATAAATATATACATATATATTACCAATTATATATTTGAGAATCTAATATTCCAGAAAAAATAAATAATTAGATTATAAACATAAATAATCTGATTATGGATTAAAAGGGACCCATGCTCAAATTTATAATCTTTGGACATGAATATCCCGTTTCTCACAAGATGACCCCATAAACAAAGATTTGGACATAATCACACTTATATCCAACATATGTACCTAACATATCTTTATTTAATCTAACTTTAACGCTCTTATTTTATTTATTATGTATTTACTTTATGCAATCTAACTTTAATTTTCTTAACTTATTTTCGTTATTGAATCTAACATTAATCTTCTTTATTTATTTACATATTTACTTTTTTGAATCTAACATTCATTTATTTATTTATTTACGTATTTACTTTATTGAATCTAACATTAATCTTCTTTATTTATTTACGTATTTACTTTATTGAATCTAACATTTATTTTCTTTATTTATTTACGTAGTTACTTTATCTAACTTTAATTTTCTTAATTCATTTATCACAATATATTTACTGTTCACACGGTACTATTCATGTTTTACTGTTTATGTAGTACTGTACACACCGATCACTATTCATAGCACTGTTCATTTGACCAAACAATTAGGGTTTGACCCAATACCCTTTTTATTCTTTCTCTTCCTCATTTTGCCGTACTCTTCACTACTCCATCATCTTTCTCTCATCCTCTCCTTCATCTTCAACACCGAAAAATAAAATTATTCAGAGATTAGCAATGGAGTATGATCTTATTACCGGGATAATATTTGCTGAAGGTTTAATTATTATATATCTTATTTTTATCCTCATTATCTGTAAAATAAAATTTGGAATATAGATGTGAAATTTCGTTAAAATTATTGTAGAAAGGATCTATTCCATAGATCTGAATATTTTGTTAAGAATAATTGTATTTTAGAACATCTTTCTTTTGTTTGTAGCTCATTAATTATTCGAGGTTACAAATTTTATCATATCTATCTTATAATTATTTATTGAAGGTGATGATATTATTCCTGTGATCCGTTAAATGTGATTATCTTTACTTACTTTCCTATTATATTTCTTTAGAGTATTTTATCAATATTCTCATTCACAAACTTATTTGTTATCGAGGAAAAGAAATTACTTCTTTAAGATAGGTTATTTTGGATAACTTGTGATTTATGATTTTGGATGATATTATTGATAAGAATATAAATTTTATGTTCTCACATGGAGAATAAATACCTAGAACGCATATTTTATTGAATGAATATATTATTTATTTCTATGAGAGTATTAATTGTGATTTTGATGATTTCTTATTTATTGGATGAGAAAACTAAACTTTATTCCCAGGGGAGAATAATGAGAAAAAGTATTAGAAATGAGAAATTACTAGAAATAAGATCTTAAAGTAATAGTGATATCTACTACAAATATGGTTCATTTGGGTATTTGATGAGTACATATGATATGTAACGCCCCGAACCCAACCCTACGCTAAAGTCAGGCTCAGACCCGTCACTCGGATAGAGTCTTCTCTGTACCAAGGACAAAACTGTTCCTGTAAACATTCACTCAAGACATTTGAACCATGAACAACAACTTATCTTCTAATATCTCCAAAGCTAAAACACAATCACAAGACCATCCGAGCCTTGAAGCAACAACATTCTACTTAAGCACACAAGCATGCGAGATAAGTTGGTTTTAGCCATAAGTAATTAGATACAATAAAATTCTAAGCTCCATAAGTAGGGCAATAAACACTCCAAGCACGCAAGAGAAAATAAAGTCTAATATCCATTATTACAATCCAACATCTTTTCTAACATTCTAGTCCACAACTACTAGACATATACAAAAGACCCCAAGGTCTCAAAATACAATATTAACAAGAACTCCACGCAAGTAGCACATAAAATCCACCTCAGCACACAAAGTCACGGATTCTGATCTACGTGAACTTCTTCTTCTTCTTCTACTTCTAACAGCTGAGGATTTACCTCAGCTTCTCCTGAAACATTTCAAATGAGGAGTGAGCAACAAAGTTGCCCAGCGAGGGAGGTGATGCAACATGCCAACGTGCAATATGATATGCAAACTCAAGAAAACATATATAATCCACATAAGTCAACAAGACAATAAGCCAAACAATTAATCACTTTTAAAAAGGATACGGTTCCACTTCCAAGTCTTCACTCACGAGCCACGAACAACGAGCATCACGAACATGCCGGTAAACCCCAAACACCAACAATTGGGATACTCCGGATATATCCCAATCCTACGACCCTTTATCCCAAGGTAGGTCCATGCCCAGCAGGTAAACCACGCCTCTGGGGTAGTGGAGTATGCTTCAGCGAGAAAAGGAATAGGTACCATGGTAGTCGAGGAAGTACGGCAAGCCCGACGCTGCCCGTGTTTCTTGACGCTACCATGTCCGAAAAGGTTGCGCAATCCCGAGACAAGTCATAAGCAATCAAAATATCACATAACACATAAGAGGGACGACAAAGTAGGCCGCCCTCACATATAAGTACGATATAAGTTCACATAAGCACGAGATTAGCTTAAAGATACCAAAAGAAGCAATCAACACAATTAATTTCAATAATCTACTCAAATAGCTTAAACATATCCTAAATATTCAATGCAAGGCATTACAATCCCATAACAAGTTCCAAATGCAACTAAAATGGCTAAAAACTACATTTTCCCTTTCTTTAACCGAGTTTTCTTTCTCCTAAGCATGGTTCAAGATTCCAAAACTATATCCTAGTCTTTCTATATTCTTAATTAAGTCCAAATGCACCTTTTAAAGTCATCATAACCCATTTTAGAAGCAAAAGTTCAGGAAGGCCTCGAACGGGTTTGAATTACAACTATACTAACCGAGCCCCATTTTCGCGAAACGAAAGCACCAAAGATGCTTCCTTAGCTCAAGGATACCCGAATCAATGCCCAAACTTGCCCGGATTGCTTAACGAGAAAAACTCCTTTTTAAAAGTCGGCTATTTATGCAATTAAGCTCGGTTTCGAGTGATTCAACCTCACGTGACTTTTCAACTAACTTCCCTAGGGTCTAGAGCACCTAATTGAAGCATCAATTTTAGCTAAATAGCATTTTTTCTCAAAACCCTAATTATAGGCACTATTCATCATCTCTTTGATCAATCTCAAATTTCAACCATTAACTTTGTTATCAAATCTCAAAAGTTAACTCTATAGGCATCCAATAACTCATAGAAAGCATTCATAACAAGTTTTATGACTATAATCAACAAATCAATAAAATTCAACATAAGAGCATAAACTTTAAAATCATGAAATGCATCTCCCTCACAATTTTTGAAGACAATGAAGCTTGTTGAAGACTCTAGGTTGCTCAAAACCCTCCCAAGATCAAGCTAGGAGCTCAAGGTGCAAGAATGTTGAAGCAATTTTCTCCCTTTTTTTCCCTTAAGTGGGTCGGCCAAGCATGAGGACATAGAGGGCATTTTTTTTGCTTTTGTTTTGATGACTAATATGTGTTATTCCTTTTAATTTCATGAGTTTGTTATTTTATATATTGTGCATTATTAATATTCTAAGCTAAGTAGTATCAAATCTTGATCAACTAAGGTTAATTGCAATTACAAATGTTTTTAGTTGAGACTAGCACTATTCTAACGTAACACTATTCAAAGGTCATGGAAAACATTTTCCAAACGCACACTCTTAAGCTCGAAAGTTCAAAACGAAAATTTCTCGGTTTCTTTTAAACTAAGGAAAAATTTAAAATCAAACTTTTGAAACAGTCAAAAATATTATGAATAGTAACCTTAATAAAAACAATTAAGTAAGAAAGATCATACACGTAGAAATGCGCACATAGGTATGCAACGGTTATAAATAAATTTATGGTAAAATTCTCGGGTGTCACACCCTCTCCCCCTTAAACTAATTGCGTCCTCGCAATTCTTACATGATACGGAAAAAAGCTCCGAATATTTCTCTCTAATCTGATCTTCTCGCTCCCAAGTGGCATCCTTAACCCCATGATGATCCCAAAGAACTTTTACCATAGGAATACTTTTAGTTCTAAGTTCCTGAATCTTTTGGTCAACCACTCGAAGAGGTTTCTCAACATATGCTAAGGACTCATCAATCTCCAACGGCTCCGGCTCAATAATATGCGAAGGATCAGGATTATATTTCCTCAACAGTGACACATGAAAGACATCATGAATCAGACCCAAACTCGGAGGTAAGGCCAATCTGTAAGCTAAATCCCCAAATTTCTCAGTGATTTCAAATGGTCCCACGTATCTAGGGCTAAGTTTAACTCATTTTCCGTGTCGAATCAAACCTTTGCGCGGAGAGACTTTCAAGAATACATGATCACCCTTAGAAAATTCTAAGTCCCGTCGACGTCTATCAGCATAATTCTTCTGTCGACTCTGAGCTGTAAGCATCCTTTTCTTTATGAGTCTCACATTATCCACCATTTTGATCATCTCAGGAAGAATAGCGGGATCAACTGTTTTCATATCACCTACCTCATCCCAATACAATGGAGACCGACATTTTCGCTCGTAAAGTGCTTCGTAGGGTGCCATGCCAATAGTGGCCTGATAACTGTTATTGTAAGCAAACTCTGCTAAAGGTAGGTATTTCTCCCAATTCTTGCCAAAATCCAGAACACAGGCTCTCAACATATCTTCCAGTATCCTGATAGTCCTCTCTGACTGGTCATCCGTCTGTGGGTGATAAGCAGTACTAAAACTCAAATTAGTCCCCAAAGCCTTTTGTAGTTTCTGCCAAAACTGTGATGTAAAACTAGGATCCCTGTCTGACACTATCTGAGATGGAACTTCATGCAGTCTCACAATATTTTCAACATATAGCTCGACCAATTTATCGAGAGAATCTGTTTTCTTTGTAGCAATAAAATGTGAACTCTTCGTCAACCTGTCTACTACAACCCACACAGAATCATTACCTCGTGGTGATCTCGGCAAATCCGACACAATATCCATAGTAACCTGATCCCATTTTCATACCGGAATCTCCAATGGCTGCAACAATCCTGCCGGCCTCTGATGTTCTACCTTAACTTTCTGACAAGTCAAAATTTAGCTACATAATCAGCTATCTCTCTCTTCATGTTGTTCCACCAGAAATTCTGTTTTAAATCTCTGTACATTTTAGTGATTCCAGGGTGAATTGTGTATTTAGAAGCATGAGACTCAGCAAGAATATCATCTTTCACAGTCGAATTACTAGGAATGCAAATTCTATTCCTGTACCTGAGAAGTCCATCTTCATGCATCTTAAAGTCGGACTCTCCCCCTTTTGACTTCTCTAAAAGCTTCAATAACTGAGAATTTGATTGTTGCGCTTCTCTGATTCTAGATAGTAATAAAGATTGGATTTGTAGGCTAGCGAATTGCATACCTGATCTAGAAGCCTTCGGTTTCCACAAGCACAGTTCTTCCACAATCTCCCAGTCCTTGATTATCAAACTGGCCACAGAAGCTTTTCGGCTCAGTGCATCTGCAACAATATTAGCTTTTCCCGGCAAATAGCTAACGGTACAGTTATAATCATTTAACAGTTCAAGCCAACGCCTTTGCCTCATATTTAGATCTTTTTGAGAAAACAAGTATTTTAAACTTTTATGGTCAGTAAATATTTCAAATTTGTTACCCCACAAATAATGACGCCATTTCTTCAAAGCAAATACAACAGTTGCAAGCTCCAAATCAAAATGTAGGATAATTGAGTTCATATGGTTTCAATTTCCTAGAGGCATATGCTATCACTTTACTATTTTGCATAAGAACACAACCCAAGCCTTCTTTCGAAGTATCACTGTAAATCACCATGTTCTCAGTCCCTTCAGGCAAGGCAATGATAGGTGCAGTGGTAAGTCTCTTTTTCAACTCCTGGAAACTGGCTTCACATTTATCATCCCAGTTAAACACAGTTTTCTTCTGAGTTAATGTAGTCAAAGGTCCTGCAATCTTTGAAAAATCTTTAACAAATCGCCTATAATAGCCCGCTAATCCCAAGAAACTACGGACTTCTGTGATAGTTTCAGGTCTTTTTCATGACATAACTACCTCAATTTTAGCGGGATCAACAGATATTCCTTCCTGTGAAATGATATGACCTAAAAAGGCAAACTGTTTCAACCAGAATTCGCATTTGCTAAATTTGGCAAACAATTTGTGTTCTTGCAGGGTTTGAAGCACAATTCTCAAATGTTCTTTATGCTCTGACTCAGATTTAGAGTATACTAATATATCATCAATAAAAATCACAACAAACTGATCAAGATAGGGTCGAAATACTCTCTGCATCAAATCCATAAAAGCGGCGGGAGCATTTGTCAACCCGAATGGTAAAACAACAAACTCATAATGGCCGTACCTGGTTCTAAATGTAGTCTTAGGTACATCCTCTTTTCGGATCCTCAACTGATAATAACCCTGCCTCAAATCAAATTTTGAAAACACAACAGCACCCTGTAGCTGATCAAACAACTCCTCAATTAAGGGTAAAGGATATTTATTTTTCACCGTTACCTGATTAAGACCTCGATAATCAATACACAAACGCAGAGTACCGTCTTTCTTTTTCACAAATAACACAGAAGCACCCCATGGTGACGAACTAGGCTGAATAAAACCTTTCTCAAGTAAACCCTGTAGCTGAATTTTCAATTCTTGTAACTCAGGGGGAGACATTCTATACGGGGTCCTCGAGATAGGACTAGTTCCCGGCAACATGTCAATCATAAACTCAATCTCCCTATCAGATGGTAACCCAGACAACTCCTCAGGGAAAACCCCCGGAAACTCTTTTATAACAGGTACTTCATTCAATTTCAATTTATCTCCAGGTTGATTAATTAAATAAGCTAAGTATGCATCATAACCTTTACTCAGCATTTTAGTAGCTTTAAGGGAAGATATAATACGAGTCCCAGTGGACTTTCGACTCCCAGTTACTTTAATAACAGGTTGGTTAGGTACTTTTAAAGTTAAAACTTTCCTCCTACAGTCCAAACATGCATAATATCGCCCCAACCAATCCATCCCCAAGATAACTTCAAAGTCCCGAAATGGCATGATAATCAAATCAAATAGGATACATGCAACCCTCAATGTAAATATTACAATCTTTACACACAGACTCCGTAACAAATTTAGTACCCATAGGATTACCTACTTCAATCACATACGGCAGTTTATCAACTTTTAATGTCGCAGACTGTGCACATGCAGGAGTAATGAATGAATGTGTAGCCCCGGTGTCAATCAAAACTACTACTGGCTGACTATTAATAAGAAAAGTACCTTCTATCACCACTGTCGTCTCTGGAAGCTCCTCCTGGTCGAGTGCAAATACTCGTGCCTGACCTCGCGGTACAGTAGCTGCTCCTGAAGCTCTAGTCTGGGCACCCTGGCCTGAAGTCTGACCCTGACCAAATTTAAACTTGGGACAATCTCTAACTCTGTGTTGATCACTGCCACAACCTGTGCAACAGCCCAATTTCCTCCAACACTCAGCCTCTGTGTGGCCCTTACGATTGCAATGAGTACACTGTAGATTCTTCCTAGTAGCAGCTCCTCCTGTAGGGGCCCTATAAGTAGATGTGGCAGAACTACCTTGCTGAGATCTAGCAGTCACTGGTCGGGTCTGTGACTGTCCCTGTGGCTGGCTCTGAGCTGGTCTCGGCTGTGACTGTACCTGAACTGGTCCTGGATAGCTCTGGGTCTGCTTAGGCTGCTGAGTCTGAATAAGCTGCTGATACTGCCTCTGATAACCCTGACTCTGAGACTGAAACTGACGTTTGCTTGACTAACTAGACTGAGCTAACACATCTGCCTTACGTTTCTCATATCTCGATGCAGCCCTGACTACTGCAGCATAGTTCGGGTAATCTTGCGAAGACAAATTTAGCATGATGTCACTCCTCAACCTTGTAATAAATCTCTGGGTCTTCACATCCTCCGGCTGAACCAAAGCTGGCACATATCGAGATAGTCTCGTAAAGGTAGCCTCATACTGGTCTACAGTCATGTTCCCCTGTTTCAAAGCTATAAATTCATCCTGATGTCTCTCACGAGCTACAACTGATACATATTTATCTCGAAACTCACGAACAAAGTCAGCCCATACATGCTGAACCCTCTCGGCATCCCATTTCTCTCTAATAGTGCGCCACCAAGCCTCGGTATCACCTTCCATTAAAAAGGCAGCATAGGTAATCTTTCTTTCATCGTTGCACTCAAGTATCGTAGCGACTTTCTCAAACTTACTCAACCACATCTCTGCTTTCATATCATCAGGCTCGCCATAAAAAACTATATGCTCCGTGATACAGGAATTTATCAAACAAGTTACCTCCTGCAGTACCACTGCCCTCTGCTCTGGTAGTCTGATTACCTCTGCCGGTACCTGCTGTACCGTGCTGAACCACAAACTGAGCTATGGTATTCATTGCGGTGGCCATTGTGGCCAAAATCTGGGCATTACTTGGTTCCTGACCCTGCGGTACATCCCCGGCTGCGCCAGCACCTTGCCCTGGTACATTCTGTCTGGGAGCTTCTTCCGGCTCTCTCCGTGGTCTACCCCGTCTCCTCATCACAATGCTAGAAGAACATAATATTATAATAGGCAAATAAACTATGCAAAGGTAATGTACACATTGTTTTCAAACATTTTACTCACATAAGAAGCACACAAAACACTTAACAACATTTAACACTAACTTTTCATATTCTTATCATGTCATGTTTTATCATTCCTTTTCATGCCAGCATGTCTTTTATCTAAGTACTTAAACAACTAAACACTCATATATTCATATAATTCACTTTCACATATAGACCACTACCCACATGCCAAGGAATTTAACCCGGCTTCAAGCATTCTAGTAGCTCTGATACCACCTAAAGTGTAACGCCCCGAACCCAACCCCACGCTAAAGTCAGGCTCGGACCCGTCACTCGGACAGAGTCTCCTCTGTACCAAGGACAAAACTGTTCCTGTAAACATTCACTCAAGACATTTGAACCATGAACAACAACTTATCTTCTAATATCTCCAAAGCTAAAACACAATCACAAGGCCATCCGAGCCTTGAAGCAACAACATTCTACTTAAGCACACAAGCATGCGAGATAAGTTGGTTTTAGCCATAAGTAATTAGATACAATAAAATTCTAGGCTCCATAAGTAGGGCAATAAACACTCCAAGCACGCAAGAGAAAATAAAGTCTAATATCCATTATTACAATCCAACATCTTTTCTAACATTCTAGTCCACAACTACTAGACATATACACAAGACCCCAAGGTCTCAAAACACAATATTAACAAGAACTCCACGCAAGTAGCACATAAAATCTACCTCAGCACACAAAGTCACGGATTCTGATCTACTTGAACTTCTTCTTCTTCTTCTACTTCTAACAGCTGGGGATTCACCTCAGCTTCTCCTGAAACATTTCAAATGAGGAGTGAGCAACAAAGTTGCCCAGCGAGGGAGGTGATGTAACATGCCAACGTGGAATATGATATGCAAACTCAAGAAAACATATATAATCCACATAAGTCAACAAGACAATAAGCCAAGCAATTAATCACTTTAAAAAGGATACGGTTCCACTTCCAAGTCTTCATTCACGAGCCACGAACCACGAGCATCATGAACATGCCGGCAAACCCCAAACTCCAACAATTGGGATACTCCGGATGTATCCTGATCCTACGACCCTTTCTCCCGAGATAGGTCCATGCCCAGCAGGTGAACCACGCCTCTGGGGTAGTGGAGTATGCCTCAGCGAGAAATGGAATATGCACCATGGTAGTCGAGGGAGCACAGCAAGCCCGACGCCGCCCGTGTTTCTTGACGCTACCATGTCCGAAAAGGTTGCGCAATCCCGAGACAAGTCACAAGCAATCAAGATATCACATAACACATAAGAGGGACGACACAGTAGGCCGCTCTCACATATAAGCACGATATAAGTTCACATAAGCATGAAATTAGCTTAAAGATTCCAAAAGAAGCAATCAACACAATTAATTCCCACAATCTACTCAAATAGCTTAAATATATCCTAAATATTCAATGCAAGGCATTACAATCCCACAACAAGTTCCAAATGCAACTAAAATGGCTAAAAACTACATTTCCCCTTTCTTTAACCGAGTTTTCTTTCTCCTAAGCATGGTTCAAGATGCCCAAACCATATCCTAGTCTTTCTATATTCTTAATTATGTCCAAAGGCACCTTTTAAAGTCAACAAAACCCATTTTAGAAGCAAAAGTTCGGGAAGGCCCCGAACGGAATTGAACTATAACTATACTAATTGAACCCCATTTTCGCAAAACAAAAGCACCAAAGGTGCTTCCTTAGCTCAAGGATACCCGAATCAATGCCCAAACTTGCCCGGATTGCTTAACGAGAAAAACCCCTTTTTAAAAGTCGGCTATTTATGCAATTAAGCTCGGTTTCGAGTGATTCAACCTCACGTGGCTTTTCAACTAACTTCCCTTGGGTCTAGAGCACCTAATTGAAGCATCAATTTTAGCTAATTAGCAATTTTTCTCAAAACCCTAATTCTAAGCACTATTCATCATCTCTTTGATCAATCTCAAATTTCAACCATTAACTTTGTTATCAAACCTCAAAAGTTAACTCTAGAGGCATCAAACAACTCATAGAAAGCATTTATAACAAGTTCTATAGCTATAATCAACAAATCAATAAAATTCAACATAAGAGCATAAACTTTAAAACTATGAAATGCATTTCCCTCACAATTTTTGAAGACAATGAAGCTTGTTGAAGTCTCTAGGATGCTCAAAACCCTCCCAAGATCAAGCTAGGAGCTCAAAGTGCAAGAATGTTGAAACAATTTTCTCCCTTTTTTCCCTTGAGTGGGTCGGCCAAGCATGAGGACATAGAGGGCATTTTTGCTTTTGTTTTGATGACTAATATGTGTTATTCCTTTTAATTTCATGAGTTGGTTATTTTATATATTGTGCATTATTAATATTCTAAGCTAAGTAGTCTCAAATCTTGATCAACTAAGGTTAATTATAATTACAAATGTTTTTAGTTGAAACTAGCACTATTCTAATATAACACTATTCAAAGGTCACGGAAAACATTTTTCAAACGCACACTCCTAAGCTCGAAAGTTCAAAACGAAAATTTCTCGGTTCCTTTTAAATGTCATATGACCTAGGAAAAATTTAAAATCAAACTTTTGAAACAGTCAAAAATATTATGAATAGTAACCTTAATAAAAATAATTAAGCAAGAAAGATGATGCACATAGAAATGCGCACATAGGTATGCAACGGTTATAAATAAATTTATAATAAAATTCTCGGGTGTCACATGATACGCCAATATATTCTGTTTAATTTTTCTTGAGTATCAGTGAATGAAAAAAATTATAAGAGTTAAGATGGATCATATTGATTATTATATATTGGATGATGATCTATATGTTAATATTATGTTTAACCATTTTTCTTGTCATATTTTTTATGACATATTCTGATACTATCAGTCTTATTGAATACTCTATAAGGGCTTTTATTATGTCATTGTTTGATATTCTGGGTTTTATCATACAAATATGTGAGTAATTGAATAAAGATATAATGATCCAAGTATTTTTTTATATTTAAGTGATAACTTATATGGGTGTAACGACAATGAAAGAAGAATTATCGAAAAATTCCTATGAACACCCATTAATAAACCAGAGATATTTGATCCAAAGAGTTTATGCTTTGACATGATCGCCTTAGACATCCAAGCACAGTGATAATGAAAAGAATTATTGAAAATTCAAATGGGTAATCATTCAAGAGGATATATGCGGGCCTATTATTCTATCATGAGGATTGTAATGCCCCGACCCGTATACCTGCAAAGGCTAAGGCCGGAACGCGACATTCATAACCAGTAAATTTGTAAATTAAAAGCTTAACAACCTGTACACCCATTTTTATATTCCATCAGAGTTCAAAAGTCAACCAAGTCACGGCTTTAGAAAGGTATCCATAACCTGTTACATATGCATAAGACCTCAACCCTCATGTTCAAGCATAATGTCTAACCAACATTCAGGTTTCTAGGTCTCAAAAAAATATAAGTATTTAGTTACATTAGAGTTGTCCAAAAGAATAAGTTATACATCATTTATATCTCGGGTACATCTACAAGTAGTGATCACATAAAGCAGAAGTTCTCGGGATTACACCAAGGAGTTCCGTCATCCTCTTGAGTGGCCTGCTCAGGCTCAATCTCACCTAAAATGTGAAAAGAGGGGTGAGCTAGATCCTCACGTATAGCTCAATAAGGGTGAACAAGAATGGTTTTCGTAAAGGTTTTATCATTTCGCAAACGGTTAATAAAACATGTCATGCACATAACCACGCAAAAATATTCTTAACACAAGCGTTCAATTAATAATAAGAGGGTCGAGATATAACAGTAAACCCGGAGGTCTCGTCACTTCCTCTATTAATAATGGGAGGGTCGAGATATACCGGCAAATTCGAAGGTCCCGTCACTTCCTCCATTAACAATGGTTATAACTGCCGCTTATATACAACTCGAATGTGTTTGTAATTATCAATAGATGTCAAGAAATCATGTAATAATTATGCGTATATATATATTTGTAGTGCATCAAGTAATGCCAATTATGAAAGAATAACAAAAGACATCAATAGAGCCTATTTTGCCTACATTTATTAATCTCCTAAGCAATATATAGTATTTAACAGATATATAGCACCAAAACCATGCAACAAAACCTCAATTACATACTACTATGATAAACTAGGGTTCGATACAGTTCCAAGGCATCCGACCGTGCCTCAATCCGACATTGGTAGCTTCCGGAATCTCTAAAACAAGTTCATTTCATTTTGGTAATCCGGGCGATACAGCCTCTATCCGGTCGACCGGATAGAAGCCACAACGCCCGACAGAGAGTATTGGTCATGACGATACATGCTTCATCTGGGCGACTAGATGAAGAAGGTAACGCCCGGATGGCTAAACGGGAAAATCCAAAATTTTTGCTACACACCAATTCTAACACCAAATCTCTTTTCCTTCTTACCACACATGAACCTGCACACAAACTTCACTCTACCCACACTCCAACACCTCAAAGTGACTTCAAAACCCATGTTTAACATTCCATTAACTCAACCAATAACCCATGAAACCAAAGATTAAACAATATATCAATTCAACCATTATAACACCCATATCTTTGGTTCAACAATTTCACATCTAGATTCCACCAAGTCAACCACCCAAACCACCAATCTTGTATACCACAATCATCTACATACCATTCTAGCTAGCAAGATCAAGATTCAACAAAATATTACACCACAAGAAGCTTTAGCAAATAATACCCAACAATATATGAGCTCAATTATCTCACAAGCATGTATATACTTAGATTAAGCTACCATGGTGGTTAAAGATCATAAACAAGTAAGTTATGAATTTGTTAAAGCCATAGGTTTAGATAAAAACATCCCTCACCTTTGTTCTTGAATGTAGAAGCTAATGGAATAAGAAACACCTTGAAGATTGCTAAAGATTGCAAGGAGGATTCTTTACAATGGCTTGAAATCCTCCATCTCCTTCTTTTTCTTCTCTTCTCCTTTCTTTCTTCCTCTTCTTCTTGGTCGAAATTTCTGAGTGTGTGTGTGTTTGTGTTGTGTAGAGATTTGGTGTGTGTTTTGTATGTTTTTGCCTAGGATAGAATGGTGTTAAGATATTATGAAATTTTAGCTTAAGGACAAGAGTGCCCCTCAACTGACTTGCGTATTACTAGTTTGCCATTCTAATGTTAATTCTAATTGTTTTGGTCTAATTCAATTATTCTAGTTAGCTATTGAACTTAGTTGGTTCCAATTATTAGCTACACGATATAAATGACTCAGATGCACGTTAAACGATAAAATACACATAAATCGAGATAAATGCACATAAATCAATTTTAAAGCACATAAAACAAGGTAAATGCATGTAAAATAATTTAATTATATATAGGATATGATCTATATGCACATGTGGTCTCGGGTTGAGCCTTACAAGGACCATTTTAATATTTTGTGGTATTAATAGATGTCTTAATACGATGGTCACATGTATGTTACTGTCCACCTGATATATGGCATTTGCAAGAGTTTTTATATATATAATTCGATTACGGGAAATATTTATGAATTATACAACCAAAAGAATCCTCTTGATAATTAAGACATTTTTATATCCCAATCACTTGATGATTGTTGTATGTCAATTGGGATTAGTATTGAGCATTATGTGATTCACACATATATACAAAATGATTTTGTAGTATCCTTCATTAAATACCTACAGCTAATTACTAGACCAATATTATTGCGAACTAAGTTGGCTAGTCCTGCTTGGGGACATGCTATATTTATATGCTACAATTTTTATTCACATACAACCCACTGATTGAATTATATACTTCCCATTATTCAAAGACCATCTAAAAATGTTTTGCGCACACTACAAGAAAATTGGTCTGGGATGACGAAGGTTTCTCGTCGCCCTTTTGCCGCCTACACCCCTTGGGCGACCAAAGGGCGACCAAAAACCGAGCGTCGAGAAACCTCTTGTCGCCATTTTGTCATTTGGTCGCATTTGGGTGGCCAAATCGGAATATATATATATATATATATATATATATATATATATATAATCTTTTTACATTTCGTAGCCCCTTGGTCACAATGTTCAAAAAAATAAATTATTAGTTAATTTTTATAATTAGCAATTTTATTAATTAATTCGTTAATTTTTGTATAAATTAATTATGTGTGGTCACCCCATGGTGGCCAATTTTTGTCGCCATTAGGTAGCAAATTATTTTTAATATTTTTTGTTAATTATTTAATTTCATCTCCATGTGGTAGCCAATTTTTGTAGCCTCAATTTGGTGGCCATGTGGTAGTTATAGTTTCGTCACCATTAGGTAGCCAAGTGTTTTAAACTTCTTTTTATTAATTATTTATGTGGGTCGCCATTTGGTAGCCAAAATTTGTAGCCGATTTTGGTGGCCATATGGTGGCTATTTTATCGTCGCCACTAGGTAGCCAAATTTTTTAATTATTTTTTTTATTCATTAATTTTCATTATTTACGTTGGTCGCGATTTGGTAACCCAAAATTGTAGCCGATTTTGGTGGCCATATGGTGGCTATTTTATCGTCGCTACTAGGTAGCTAAATTTTTTAATTATTTTTTTTATTCATTAATTTTCATCTCCATGTGGTAGCCAATAATAGTCGCCACGTGGTAGCTACGTTTTTGTCGCCATTTCGTCCCCACTCAATAATTTTAAAAAAAAATTAATTTAATATTTACAAAACCAAAATTAATTTAATATATGCATATTTAAGTATTTAAAAGATCTTCAAAATAAAGTACATAATATTATGTTTAGAATTTTTTTTAAAAACAAATTAAAACCTACTAATTATCATGCTGGTCTGGATCAGAGGATGGGCGCTTGTCTCGTATCTGGGTCATGTAATCTTGCAGCTATGTCATAATGCTCAGCAATTTTGAGTGCACCAGCTGCTGCTCCTCAAGCTGTCATGTAATGGTCTCTGTTGCCTGACTGACAGCAACGTCGACTTGTTGCATTAATCTAGTTGGGAGAATGGTGGATGCTTCGTGTAATCCCCTCCCAATGCGAATTCCCTACGTGCCAAGTCTATAGACGCATCCCATCCTCAACCCACCAACCGCCTCGAAGAAGATCTGGTCGGGGTCAACGGGTGGCGTTGTGGGGTTGGCTTGACTCACCGCCTCACTCTACTGGAGCATCTCATTATACCGCTCCTGTAAAGAGAAATTTGAAATAATAAGTTTTCTTATTACTTTATAACACACTTGGTACATTGTAATAATATTTACCATTAACTGAGCAACCTTTTCATCAGAGTAATAGGTTTCATCATCCACTATTTTGCTATGCGTTGCTTTGAAAACATCTGTGTGGGTCACCCGACGACTTTCTTTTAACTCCTACATTATTAACGCATAATTAGTACATAATTGTAAGATAAGATAAGACATAAAATTAAATAATCCCACTTTTGAATTTATTACATAATTGTTTTACATACCATTCTTCTCTTGTACTCATGAAAAGCAGTGGCACCCGCAAAGTGGACTGATGTATTTTTCTTCCTGTTTTCCTTGTTCTTCCCAACTATACCTATCCACTTTTGATCCCTCCATTTAATTTTCATTTGTGCCCAATTTTCCTCCGTAATCCATTTAGGACACTTGTCAACTTTACGGGCCTTGTTAAATAGGTCCTTCAACCTCTCTCTTGCCTTGAAATGGAAATGATTCCTTATTAGGGCAATATCTTCACACAGGCACCACTTGAAATCCATCTACACCCAAAATGAATAAAAACAAGTACATAAGTGAATACAACATGCATGTCTACATAATATATAAAAGCAATAATAAATATTTATTGCATTAATAATAATATTTTGTACCTCAAATTTGTGGAACCATAAATCCTTGACATTTTGTGGGACCTCTCCATAAGTGATCCATGGTTGCGCGTCCCCACCAGAAAAAATCATCCTGAAGTTTTGCACCACTGTAGTTGGTACAAACCTATTAACAAAAATAAAGAATATCTTTGTTAGTTTCATTTGCAACAACTAATTAGAACTTCTACAAATCTATTTACAAAAATTAAAAATATCTTTACCCGTTTTCATATAGTCGAAGATGCGTACGTGTATCTTGTGAGGCCCGACCCCGAATAACGTTCCTTACCTTGATTTGCGTGCCTTAGACCCATAACTGTATGATTGACCTTAGATTATGTGTCCTGTCTTGGTTTTCGTGCATACCTCGCCATACGTGCCTTGACCTAGAATAGTGTACTCTAATCCCTGACTGACGTGCGATACCTAGATATACGTTCCCTGACCTCGATGTACGTACGTTACCTTGTTTCGTGTGCCCTAACCTTGAACTGCGTACCTTAACCTAGATATAGAGTCGTGCCTTGATTTTTGTGCATTGCATTGAACCTCGCATTGGGTTACGTGCATTCACCTAGGATTGCGTGCATTAGTCTTGAAGTACGTGCCTTAGCCTCGTAGTTTGTGTCTATCTCGTAGTGCGTGCCCTAGACCTAGGAAAGCGTGCCTTCACGCTAATCAAGAAAACATCTTGCACAAAGTAGTAGACAATAAAATAATCCTACACAATCCACTATCAATATAATAATCCTAATTCAACTCACTAGAAGACAAAAATTCACCAAACACTAAACATTCTTCATTCTTTATTACTTATTCTTTTTGCACTTTCAAGACTAAATAATGATCAAAAGTTGACAAAAAATTCAGATTTGGAGCTAGCTTGGCCGACCATACCATGGTTTTTGCACAAGGTTTGAACAATTATATAATTAACTATGCATGCTTAGACAACTATGACACAAAATGCATAAAAAAATGATCAAAACCACCTCAATCTCTTCACCTTGCTCGACCAAAAGACCATGCCCATGCTAACATTTCAAAATTCCATCTTGAACACACAAAAAAAATAAGATTTGGAAGCCCAAGGCCGACCATTGCTTGGATGAATGCAAAAGGCTTTATTCTTGTCATGTTTTGTCATTTCTTCATTTCTTTCTCAATCTTTTCTCTCTCCCCTCTCATTCTCCTCTCTCATTCTCGGCCTTGGCTGAGTTCTCTACCTCCATAGCTTATCTTCTTCACACCATAGCTAAACAAAGCAAGCCACAAGCAAAGGACCTCAACCGAGCTAGCTAGGAAGTAAAAATCACACATGCATGTGCATTGAAGACTTCTATTCGGCCTAGGTAAGCTTCTTGGAATCCATTTCTTTTCTTCGTGTTCTAACCTCATGCATGTGCTAAGAGATTGATCACTAAGCTAGGAAAAATAGAGAGAAGCTAGTTGGGATTTCGGCTAGGCAAAGGGGAGGAAGAAAATTGTGCTTCAACAAAGCTTTTGTGCATCTTTGTGGTTGATTGCTAAGGTGAGGGCTAAAACCTTTTGAAAATCTTTCAAAAATTCACATGCATGCTCATAAATGTGTGTCTTTGCTTCTGTACTTGAGTTATATGATCGTTCATAAGCTTTTGCAACCATGCATGGCAAGATCTTGGCTTGAAAGTGGTGATAGGTGAAGTCGGATTGTTGACAGCTCTCTGATCAGTCTGTTTCAAGGTAAGTTTAGCTAGTAAAATGATGTTGAAAATTCTTTAAAATTTGTAGGGGACTAGTTTGGACAGTTTTGAAACCCTTTCGCAGAAATAGGAAAAAGCTAATTTCGACACTAAGGTCCTCAAAATGGCAAATCTTTAAAATGTGACCAAATCTGGAAATCTGGAAAAATGAAGCAGGTTTTGGCAGATGCACTGACCTTGTAGAACGAACAAGATTTTACTTAGTTAATGATTTCCAAAATGCATGAAAATTGGTGTGCTTCTAGATTTCTCAGTTCTGGACTTTTTCTCCAGAGATGGACTAAGGCGGAGTCTGGCCCTAAGGACCTCAAACACGTCAATTATCGAAATATGTGCAAATCTTGACAGTTTTGTGCTATCCCACTGTTTCAGCTATATCTAATGATCCCAAACTTCAATTGATGCAAGGTTTGTTCCTGATTTTATTTAAATTCTTAAGCTTTAATTTTACATCTTATTCACTAGATTTGGAGATTTTTTGATTATCCTATTGATTGTGATAAAACAGCCTATTGCAGTAAAGGTTTCACTTAGTTATATGCTTGGAAAATTGTTGTAACCTCTCTTGTGGCACTAATTGCTTGGAATTGTGGTGTTGGGATGTTGTGTGGACTGTTTTGAGTACTTGAGGATGTTTTAATTGAATGATGCATGACTTGAGAATGATCTTGAGTTGACTTAGGGTTTAATCACACGGTTAAGCATGAAACGGAAACCCTAATGACAAGGTAGTCTTGCTAAGTGTTGATCATTTGGATATTGTGTGGAAATTATATGCTTAATGGGCTGCCCGTAAATGTCTTATAACTTCAAATGTGATTTTGACTATTGCATGTTGACAAATGAGCTTTTCTTGCACCCGAACCCATGTTGACGTCATTGCATGTTGAATAATCTTATCACTTGATCACGTGGGCTTCGTAATGAGTTATATGGCCTGTTTTACATGTGTTACATGGCTGCCTGTTAAATTTTCATATAACTCTATATGCCTTTCAAGTGAAATTTCCTGTCTTATCGTGTCTCGTTTGATTACTTGACAACGTGCGATCTTATAACTGCTCAGAGGCGACCTACTTTGTTGTCCTCCTAATGTGATATGTTAAATGTTATAAATGTGCATTGCATACAAGGTTGCAACCTTTCAGTGTGGCATGGTAGTGTTTCACGCACGCCGGGCAGCATCGGGCTTGCCGGTGTTACCATGACTACCATGGTCTAATTCCCTCTCTCGCTTGGCATTTCACCCTCAGAGAGTTGGGTCGTAGGATTTCGGGGTACATCCGGAGTACACCCACCTGGCGTGTTTTGGGGTTATTTGAAGTCGGCCGCAACTTCTAATTCTGAAACTGATCTTAGAGCAAAAGATCACTGTATCATTTTTACTATGTGTATAAGTACTCTCGCTTGGTTCCTAGAGAATTTCGGGGAGGAAAGACTGGTATTCCTGTTCCTGTACTTATATGTAAGTACTCTCACTTGGTTCCTAGAGAACCTCGGGGAGAAAAGACTGGTATTTATGTTCCCTTACTTTATATTATTGTTATATTCATGCTTGTAAAAGGATTTTCATAAGTTGAACCGAAAAATGAGTTTTAAAACCTATTTCTCGTTCCCCCTCGTTGAGTTCATAAGGACTCACCTTCTTTTATCACAGGTGTAACAGATTTGGAACAAGTACCCGAAGTAAATGTGCTTGTTGATGATTCCTGGGAGTGACTACGTGCTTTTGTGCTTTGCCTGAAAGGGGCTGCTATATGGATACTGTGTTTGATTGCAAAATGTTTATTTTATTTATGTAAAAGACCCCCGTTGTAATTTGGGGTCTAATTTTGGTTTGTACTGGTATTAAGGAGACTGATGCTAGACACTACTATGATTATTTTTGGCTACTATTACAGCTAGTATCTATCATAGGTTATGACGTACTAGTTAGGGACTAAGTAAATGAACTTATCCAATCTTAAACAGGTACTCGCTATTAAGCTAAGATCAACAGGTACTCTTGTAACGAGGATAAATAAACAAACGAGACATAGTATCATGCTAGGTTATACATCAAACGGGACGTCGAAATAACCAACAAGCAATTCAATTGATGGTAAAATAGTAATCTTAGTTGGAAATGAATTTGAGATGGTAAATTTTTGAGGCGTTTAGAGAACTAGGTCAAATCAAAGAGCCCAATTACAGCCGTTATGCTGCCGGTTTTTCAGAAAATTTTAGAGTCTAGGATAAAACGTTAAGTGCTAAACCTCCTTGAACGATCAAGTACGTGAAAGGACTTGAATGTTTAGATCACACCCTAGTCTAACCTTTATAGGCCGTGTTGGGGCGTGACACCTTATATTAGAATGGTATCAGAGCTTAGTTTAGTAACTAGGCAATAGTCAGGTTCAACTCTCGGACCATGGGGAGAAGCCCTAAGGTAATTACGATGTCTTGTTTATATGTGTGAATATGTGTTAATGTGCTTTAATTGCTTTGAATATTATGTGCCTTTGTGGACCATATGTATTATGTGTCATGCACACTGACACGTTAGTGACCTCGATAATGCATGCATGCTTTTATACTCCTTCCTTGATACATGTGCATGTTATATAACCGTGAATGACTGTTTATACACATAGATAGTTAGGATTAGGACTTTCAGGGAAGTGAATTTGTGCAGGACGAACAAAAAGGCTCGGTTAGAGATTTCTCGCATCTTCACAGGTACTCGATGGATCGTATGTATTATTGGATATGCATATATATAAAATGTGTAGCACAGGTATAATTGTTGAGGTAAAATTATCTCCTTATCTTTGGAATACATATGCCTGTGATTAAGTTATCAATTTTATAGCTATAAAGTTCTTGATTCTGTTAAACCGTTTTTCTAATTGTGGTTCAAGAATAAATGTTAAGGACATACAACTTTCCTTAGATATAAGAATATACTATTGGACATGTGGAGTGGTATATATATGTTCATATGCATATAATGGAAGTTTGACTTAGGAGTTGCTTTTGAATCAAATTCTTACATCTTGAAATGGTATAATAGACTATTTATATTATTGAATCCTTACTTGATTGGAATTAAGCATCATTGAACCTAATAAGGTGTATATTAACGAGTTTCAAGTTCACTCAATGGTAAGATTGTGACCTAGAAATTAAGAGATGAACTTGTGAAAATTGACGATAGGGGTTAGATTATTAAGGCATGAATAGTGTGTTTAAGTAACTTAACAATGGATAACCTCAGGACATGTAGGCAACTTTGGAGACTGAGTTTAACAAGGTTGACAAATCTTTAGTGCAACAAGGTATAGCAATGTTGGAATCAAGGAATTCATGTAGCTATAACTCATGTTTGGAAAACTACACCTAAATGCTAGGTCGAATAGAAGTGTAAGGTATTGAATTATGCATTAGATGACTAACGTTGCTAAAGGTCTTAAGTTGGATATCGGTGATATTTAGAATCATGGTATTAATTTGGTGCCTCTCGGATTTAGTTGTGATTATACAAGTAAATCATTCTATGCACTCGTTGTTTGAATACCTTGGAGGATGTTAGAAAGCATATACCCTTAAGTAAGACCGATGGACCTGGTATATAAACCATGGAAATGAGATTAAAGCATCCGGGTGCAAAGTGGGGTCGTTAAGGTATGATTTGAAATCATAAATAGCTAATAGTGAGTATGCAGGATGATTCATGGTGAACCCTAGGACCTAAGGTCGATGAGTCTTGATGCTCTTAGCTAGTTGAACATATAAATAAGAAGAGTAAGATTTCATAGAGTTAAGATAGAGATGAATTAGAGTCATAATGACCCAAGAGACTATTGTAAGACAACCGTATTATGTGCACCGTTTCATATCTAGAAACTAGCTGTTGGTAGACTTTGAATCGTGGTCGTTAAATGGAGGGCGGATCTTGTAGTGATAGTTAAATGAGTCGTTGACTACTTTTGAAGTTCTATTAGATTATATGGAAGGATGCCTTGTGGTTATAATTCTTATGATTGACACAACCTCGAAGTTATTTTGTGTAATAAGCTACTTGGATTAGTATGGTAAGTATCTTATGAGCTAGATCATTTCGGTACCCATTTATAGTCCGAGGATTGTTGTTCTATGACCGATAACCTAGTGGAGCATTGATATCACTTACATGGCTATAGCCCTAGCTTAGTAACACTAATGTTGAAGATATAATGGCAGGCATTAAGTGTTCGAAGGAATAACTAGGTCGCTAAGTGAGTAGGACCATTGTCTTCTTGAGTATTACGTAACCTCGGATTGAGGTGAGTGGGATTTATTTGAGGTGGAAACTACTCGCCTTAGGAGTTTTGATTAAGATTAAAAGAAATTCGGAAGCCTCGAGACGTGAAAATAGAGATTTGAATGAGAAAATAGGTTGTAGATCATAAGCTGATGAAATTTACTTGTACGAGTTGAACTAGTGTAACATGATCAATTTACCCATGCAATTTCGATGGCAATTTGTTGGTGGTACCTAATAAACCTTAGAGTTTGAGTTTAACGAATCTCAACGGTCTTTCTTCTTGATTACGAGCTTGAAGGTTAACGAAGCTGGGGAAGAATGTTAATGAATAGGAGCCTGTAACTGGGAGACTAGTCATTAGAAGATTTGCTAATCTAATCTACCTACGAGATAAGGACTATGATACTATCGATAGATAATGATTTGAGATGGATTAGTTTGTTTGGTGAGTTCTTCTTGGAAATAGGGTCGTATTGTGGAAATAATCCATAACATGTGTATATCCTACGTATTAACAATTTTGAAGCTAGTAGATAGGATATGTAAATTAGATATAGACCTATCATCTTGAAATTAGCGTATGTCACCCTAGGATCATGGAATTGTTGTGATATTCCTTTTGAGGTATGAATGCGAGATTGAGACAACATGAGTCATGATTTTGGAGTTATAGTTATATTGTTAGAATACCGATGCAGCTTTGATGACTATGTTTGGAGATTCTAACCTTAGTTAATGAACTCGACCTTAAGATCAATTGGGGAACATAGAGTTGTTCAAAGGAACGAACTGTAAATGTAGGGGTCACACCAAATTAAATGATTGGAGAAAGCTAGGAAGTGAATTGGTTGTGATAAGAGAGATCACTGAACAGGGGACGACCCGGAGTTGGAAAATAACAATAGTCGAAATCTGTCTAAATGACCTCAATAGGCAAGAATGAATTTCGGGACGAAATTCTTTTAAGGAGGGGAAGATGTAAGGCCCGACCCTGAATAACGTGCCTTACCTTGATTTGCGTGCCTTAGACCCAGAACTGTATGACCAACCTTGGATTACGTGTCCTATCTTGGTTTTCGTGCATACCTCATCATACGTGCCTTGACCTAGAATAGTGTACTCTAATCCCCGACTGACGTACGATACCTAGATATACGTGCCCTGACCTCGATGTACGTGTGTTACCTCGTTTCGTGTGCCCTAACCTTGAACTGGATACCTTAACCTAGATATGGAGTCGTGCCTTGATTTTTGTGCATTGCATTGAACCTCGCATTTGGTTACGTGCATTCACCTAGGATTGCATGCATTAGTCTTGAAGTACGTGCCTTAGCCTCGTAGTTCGTGTCCTATCTCGTAGTGCGTGCCCTAGACCTAGAAAAGCGTGCCTTCACGCTAATCAAGAAAGAATCTTATACAAAGCACTAGACTACTAAATAATCCTACAAAATCCACTATCAATATAATAATCCTAATTCAACTCACTAGAAGACAAAAATTCACCAAACACTAAACATTCTTCATTCTTTATTACTTATTCTTTTTGCACTTTCAAGACTAAATAATGATCAAAAGTTGACAAAAAATTCAGATTTGGAGCTAGCTTGGCCGACCATACCATGGTTTTTGCACAAGGTTTGAACAATTATATAATTAACTATGCATGCTTAAACAACTATGACACAAAATGCATAAAAAAAAAGACCAAAACCACCTCAATCTCTTCACCTTGCTCGACCAAAAGACCATACCCATGCTAACATTTCAAAATTCCATCTTGAAGACACAAAAAAAATCAGATTTGGAAGCCCAAGGCCGACCATTGCTTGGATGAATGCAAAAGGCTTTATTCTTGTCATGTTTTGTCATTTCTTCATTTCTTTCTCAATCTTTTCTCTCTCCCCTCTCATTCTCCTCTCTCATTCTCGGCCTTGGCTGAGTTCTCTACCTCCATAGCTTATCTTCTTCACACCATAGCTAAACAAAGCAAGCCACAAGCAAAGGACCTCAACTGAGCTAGCTAGGAAGTAAAAATCACACATGCATGTGCATTGAAGACTTCTATTCGGCCTAGGTAAGCTTCTTGGCATCCATTTCTTTTCTTCATGTTCTAACCTCATGCATGTGCTAAGAGATTGATCACTAAGCTAGGAAAAATAGAGAGAAGCTAGTTGGGATTTCGGCTAGGCAAAGGAGAGGAAGAAAATTGTGCTTCAACAAAGCTTTTGTGCATCTTTGTGGTTGATTGCTAAGGTGAGGGCTAAAACCTTTTGAAAATCTTTCAAAAATTCACATGCATGCTCATAAATGTGTGTCTTTGCTTCTGAACTTGAGTTATATGTTCGTTCATAAGCTTTTGCAACCATGCATGGCAAGATCTTGGCTTGAAAGTGGTGATAGGTGAAGTCGGATTGTTGACTGCTCTCTGACCAGTCTGTTTCAAGGTAAGTTTAGCTAGGAAAATGATGTTGAAAATGCTTGAAACTTGGTAGGTGACCAGTTTGGACAGTTTTGAACACTTTTCGAAGAAATAGGCCAAAGATAATGTCGACTCTAAGGTCCTCAAAATGGAAAATCTTTAAAATGTGACCAAATCTAGAAATCTGGAAAAATGGAGCAGGTTTTGGCAGATGCACTGACCTTGTAGAACAAACCCGATTTGACTTAGTTAATGATATCCAAAATGTATGAAAATTGGTGTGCTGCTAGATTTTTCAGTTCTGGACATTTTTGTCAGAAATGGACTAAGGCTGAGTCTGGCCCTACGGACCTCAAACACGTCAATTATCGAAATATGTGCAAATCTTGACAGTTTTGTGCTATCCCACTGTTTCGGCTATATCTAATGATCCCAAACTTCAATTGATGCAAGGTTTGTTCCTGATTTTAGTTAACTTCTTAAGATTTAATTTTACATCTTATTCACTAGATTTAGAGATTGTTTGATTATCCTATTGATTGTGAGAAAACAGCCTATTGCAGTAAAGGTTTCACTTAGTTATATGCTTGGAAAATTGTTGTAACCTCTGTTGTGGTATAATTGCTTGGAATTGTGGTGTTGGGATATTGTGTGGACTGTTTTGAGTACTTGAGGATGTTTGAATTGAATGATGCATGACTTGAGAATGATCTTGAGTTGACTTAGGGTTTAATCACACGGTTAAGCATGAAACGGAAACCCTAATGACTAGGTAGTCTTGCTAAGTGATGATCATTTGGATATTGTGTGGAAATTATATGCTTAGTGGGCTGCCCGTAAATGTCTTATAACTTCAAATGTGATTTTGACCATTGCATGTTGACCAATAAGCTTTTCTTGCACCCGAACCCATGTTGATGTCATTGCATGTTGAATAATCTTATCACTTGATCACGTGGGCTTCGTAATGAGTTATATGGCCTGTTTTACATGTGTTACATGGCTGCCTGTTAAATTTTCATATAACTCTATATGCCTTTCAAGTGAAATTTCCTGTCTTATCGTGCCTCGTTTGATTACTTGACAACGTGTGATCTTATAACTGCTCGGAGGTGACCTACTTTGTTGTCCTCCTAATGTGATATGTTAAATGTTATAAATGTGCATTGCATACGAGGTTGCAACCTTTCAGTGTGGCATGGTAGTGTTTCACGCACGCCAGGTGGCATCGGGCTTGCCGGTGTTACCATGACTACCATGGTCCAATTCCCTCTCTTGCTTGGCATTTCACTCTCGGGGAGTTGGGTCGTAGGATTTCGGGGTACATCCGGAGTACACCCACCTGGCGTGTTTTGGGGTTATTTGAAGTCGGCCGCAACTTCTAATTCTGAAACTGATCTTAGAGCAAAAGCTCACTGTATCCTTTTTACTATGTGTATAAGTACTCTCGCTTGGTTCCTAGAGAACCTCGGGGAGGAAAGACTGGTATTCTTATTTCTGTACTTATATGTAAGTACTCTCGCTTGGTTCCTAGAGAACCTCGGGGAGGAAAGACTGGTATTTCTGTTCCCTTACTTTATATTATTATTATATTCATGCTTGTAAAAGGATTTTCATAAGTTGAACAGGAAAATGAGTTTTAAAACCTATTTCTCGTTCCCCCTCGCTGAGTTCATAAGGACTCACCCTCTTTTATCACAGGTGTAGCAGATTTGGAACAAGTACCCGAAGTAAATGTGCTTGTTGATGATTCCTGGGAGTGACTACGTGCTTTTGTGCTTTGCCTGAAAGGGGCTGCTATATGGATACTGTGTTTGATTGCAAAATGTTCATTTTATTTATGTAAAAGACCCCCATTGTAATTTGGGGTCTAATTTGTACTGGTATTAAATAGACTGATGCTAGATACTACTATGATTATTTTTGGCTATTATTACCGCTAGTATCTATCATAGGTTATGACGTACTAGTTAGGGACTAAGTAAATGAACTTATTCAATCTTAAACAGGTACTCGCTATTAAGCTAAGACCAACAGGTGCTCTTGTAACGAGGATAAATAAACAAACGAGATATAGTATCATGCTAGGTTATACATCAAACGGGACGTCGAAATAACCAACAGGCAATTCAATTGATGGTAAAATAGTAATCTTAGTTGGAAATGAATTTGAGATGGTAAATTTTTGAGGCGTTTAGAGAACTAAGGCAAACCAAAGAGCCCAATGACAGCCGTTATGCTGCCAGTTTTTCAAAAAAATTTGGAGTCTAGGATAAAACGTTAAGTGCTAAACCTCCTTGAATGATTAAGTACATGAAAGGACTTGAATGTTTAGATCACACCCTAGTCTAACCTTTATAGGCCGGGTTAGGGCGTGACATATCTCCTAGCCATCTAGTATACTCTTCCAATGAATAGAAGCCCAATTCGTGAAAGTCCATACTGTCCTCGGCACATGCTGATGACTCTGCTTGATATGTGGATGGACGCGGGCCACTGGCAGAAGGCGTGACACCAACCACATCTACGTGTTCATCCTCATCGCGCACGTGGAACCCAGATAAGTTCCCAGATAATCCTGTCGAATAAGGTGATATCCCGATGTGGATAGGAGTGTCCATACTATTCTCATCACCATGTGATGCAAATGGTGTCGAAGATGATGGTCTTCCCGATCGTGACCAACCACTGTACGGGCTGTTACCTTTACCTCAATGTCTAAACATCAATAAATTTTAAAAAAATAATAATAAGATAAAAAATATCGATAAATGCATAGAAAATATTTAAACTTTTCATTATACAATAATAACAACCACAATATTGAAGTTGTGAATACAAATTTCTTTCAAGTCATTCATCGTCTTCAAATTGTATGTCGTCATCTGAACTTTCTATATCTTCATCATCGTTGTCATGCTCATCATGCTCTTCTTCATGTTCTATGCTTTCGTCATATGCACTTTCATTATCTTCATCGTCGTTGTTTTGGTCATCATGTTCTTCTTCAGCATCTTCAGTTACCTCAATGCATTCATTTGACTTGTGAAAACGCACGAGCACAACATTTTTATCTAATTGTACAAGTGGCACATCCATCTCATCCGCTTGAAATGTCGTGTCTTCATTTATAACATTATCATCATCAACCCTAGACACATCATATTGGTTCCTTAGTCTGATCTTGCATACAACCAACCAATCTGCTCGGTCTCTCTTAGCACCAGGATATCTAATGTATTAAACTTGATGTACATGTTCGGCTAAGACAACAGGTTCATACTTTGGGAATCTTTTCTTCACATTTACATCAATCAACGGAAATTTCGGATGAACCTTTAACCCCTTATTAATTTGAGATTCATACCACTTACACTTGAAAATGACAACTCTTGTATGTTTGAGACTTGGATTACGGTATTCCAACTCAATTATGTCAGTCAACAAACCATAATAATCACTCTCATCCGTATTGTCTGTTGATCCTTTCACAAAGACTCCACTATTCATAGTAGTCCTCGATGCTCCATAAGTCAAAGTGTGGAATCGGTAACCATTTACCAAGTACCCTGGCCATGTGCGTACTTTCTTACTAGGCCTTATTGATAGATATTTTACTCGATCATCCAGACCATTAGTGTTGATAAGCTATAAAACACATTAATTAAAGTCGAATGTAATATATGTCAAAGTATAGACGAACTTTATGGTCAAAACGTTAATAAGAGTTCACCATTTACTTACATGATTGTGCAACCATATTGGGAAATTGTTATCCATGCTATACATTATTTCCGATTCAGTCAATGTTGGGAAATTAAGAATAAGTTCATCCTCAAACATCCTGTACAGTATTAATTATTGAACTGTAAATGCATTCCTTCTTTTAATCTAGTTAATAGAATTAATACACATATGTCGGGTCATTAACTTACTTGATGTGACGCCCGAGAATTCTACCATAAATCTTTTTATAACTGTTGCATATCTAATTGCGCATCTCTAGGTGCATTATCTTTCTTGCTTAATTGTTTTTATTAGAAGTTACTATTCATAAAAAATTTGACCGCCTCGAAAGTTAGATTTTATATTTTTCCTAGATCATAGGACATCTAGAAGGAATCAAGACATAGTCATTTTGGACTTTCGAGCTTAGGAATGTGCGTTTAGAAAATAGATTTCATGTCCTTTGAATAGTGCTACGTTAGAATAGTGCTAGTTGCAACTAAAAACATTTGAGATCACATTTAGCCTTTGTTGATCAAGTTTTTGGGACTAATTAGCTTAAACTAATAGTCATGCACCTACATATAATAAAACCAACTCATGAAAATTAAAACAAAACACACATTTGTCATCAAAACAAAAAGAAAAATGCCCTCCATGTCCCTCCACCTTGGCCGACCACTCTAAGGAGAAAAGAGGAGATTTTTGCTTCTTCAATCTTGCACCTTGAGCTCTTGGCTTGGTCTAGGAAGGTCTCTTGGCATCTAGGAGCTCCTACTTCGCATCCTTGTCTTCTAAATTGTGAAGGAGTTCAATTTTTTTTAAAGTTAAAGTTTATGCATTTTATTGAATTCCTTTTATTTGTTGATCATAGCTCTAAAACTTGTTATATATTCTTATTATATGCTTAATAGATGCTAGAGAGTTAACTTTTGATGCTTAATAACAATGTTTATGGTTGGAATTTGAGATTGAATAAAAGAGGTGATGAATAGTGCACGTTTTTAGGGTTTTTGAATAAAATTGCTAATTAGCTTGAATTGAGACTTCAATTAGATGCTCTAGACCCTAGTGAAGTTAGCTAAAAATCCACGTGAGGTTGAATCACTCAAAACCGAGCTTAATCGCATAAATAGCCTACTTTAAAAATGAGACTTTTCTCGTTGAGCAATCCGGGCAAGTTTGGGCAATGATTCGGGTATCCTTGAGCTAAGGAAGCACATTTGGTGCTTTCGTTTCGCGTAAATGGGGTTCGGTTAGTATAGTTGTAGTTAAAACCCGCTCGGAGCCTTCCCCAGCTTTATCTTCTGAATTGAGTTCTTATGATCTTATTAGGTATCTTTTAGCTTAATTAGGACTATAGGATGATTAGAAGATAATTTGGAAACCTTGAGATGAGCATAGGAGAAGGAAAGTTTGGTTAAAGAAAAGGGAAAAAGTAGTTTTGGCTATATTTGATGCATTCGGAACTTGTAGTTAAGTTATCTTGTATTGTATTGAATATCTAAGATATAATTAATCTATTTGATGTGTTTCGTGGGAAATATTTATGTTGATTGCTTCTTTTGGAACCTTAAAGCTATTCTCGTGCTTATGCGATCTTATATCGTGCTTATATGTGAGGGCGGCCTACTTTGTCGACCCTCTTATGTGTTATATGATATCTTGATTGCTTGTGACTTGTCTAGGGGTTGCGCAACCTTTTTGGACATGGTAGCGTCGAGAAACACGAGCGACGTTTGGCTTGCCGTGCTCCCTCGACTACCATGGTGCCTATTCCCTTCTCGCTGAGGCATACTCCACTACCCCAGAGGCGTGGTTCACCTGCTGGGCATGGACCTACCTCGGGAGAAAGGGTCGTAGGATCGGGATACATCCGGAGTATCCCAATTGTTGGTGTTTGGGGTTTGCCGGCATGTTCGTGAAGTTCGTGGTTCGTGGCTCGTGATTGAAGACTTGAAATGGAACCGTATCATTTTTAAAAGTGATTAATTACTTGGCTTGTTTTCTTGCTGGTTTACGTGGCATATATATGTTTTCTTGTGTTTACATATCATATTGCACGTTGGTATGTTGCATCACCTCCCTCGCTAGGCAACATTGTTGCTCACTCCTCATTTGAAATGTTTCAAGAGAAGCTGAGGTGAACCCCCAGCTATTAGAAGTAGAAGAAGAAGAAGAAGTTCACGTAGATCAGAATCCATGACTTTGTGTGCTAAGGTGGATTTTATGTGCAGTTTGCGTGGAGTTCATGTTAAATGTTGTATTTTGAGACCTTGGGGTCTTGTTTATATGTTTGATAGTTAAAGTCTTGTAAGATAAAGAAAGATGTTGGATTGTAATAATGGATTCTAGAATTTATTTTCTCTTGCATGCTTGGAGTGTTTATTGTCTTACATATGGAACTTAAAACTTTAATGGTATCTAACTACTTATGATTAAAACCAACTTACCTTGCATGCTTGTGTGCTTAAGAAGGTTGTTGTTGCTCCAAGGCTCGGATGACCTTGTGATTTTGATTTTGTTTTGGAGATATTAGAAGATAAGTTGTATAAATTGTTATTTATGGTTCAAATGTTATAAGTGACTATTCGCAAGTAACAGTTTTGTCCTTGGTACAAAGGAGACTCTGTCCGAGTGATGGGTCCGAGCCTGACTTTAGCGTGGGGTTGGGTTCGGGGCGTTATACTTGATATATGGGGACACATCTTCACAATTCATCAAAATGTACAAGTGTGTAGCCTTCAAGTCTCGATCGTCTAAATAGGGATTGTTCATTTGGCCCATCGGATGACCTGGGCAACTGAATATAAGTAAACACCCTTCACGGTAATCTGTATCCATGGATTCATCATTTCGACCGACGTTCTGATCGCATCGTTTTGCGCGCAAAAATAGTAAGGTTAAATGATTTAAAATATTGTTTACCTTGAATAACCTCTAGTTGTGGTGAGTAGAGGGTCGATCCACAGAGATTGGGTTATCAAATTAATTTAAGTCCTTAATTTAAAATTGTTCGACTATTTCCCGTCACGGATGAGTTTGATTAAGTCCAAAAGTCAAAAAATACGGAAGTCTGGAAAATTAAGTCCAAGAAATGTCCACAAAATGTCCAAAGATACGGTAGTAACAAGATCCAAAAGTGAATTAAACAAATGTACAAAATTGAAGAATTTCAACACTCAACACTAAAAATCCAAAGAGTTAATGATTCAGGGTGGTTATAGCTCGGTATACGCAAGTACAAAGTTATTGATTCGGATTAAAAGTTAAGTCCTTCAGAAATAAGGCTACAAGCTCCCACTACTGAAATGAGCCTTTAATTACGTAAATGATAAGATTAATTAATTAACAAGACTGGATGTGTTGGTACAACCTAACGATTTTCAATCTCTCAATTAAGTTTTCACTTATGTAACCTGGAGGTGTCGGTACAACCAGACTAGAATCCATCCGAGATAGTCTCGTATTGCCATTGGTTTACAAAACTGGGCGTATATGTACTTTCAATTAAATATAACATAACTACAAGTATACGTATAATTAATCAAAGAATACTTAGAAATAGAAATACGAGACTTTAATAAATCTGAATCACAACATATGTACAAGAGTAACCTCACACGTACCACCCCGAATCTCGGGTCTAGTGTGCCATAATAAACTGTAAAGTACAAGAAATCATAACGAAAACCAAAATAAAAGAATACTTATCGTGTTGAACAAATTTCGGTAGACCGGTATGATTTCGGTATGATAATGGCTTACTAGACCCTCCCTTTGGGATTAAAACTTTGCACACAACTAAGAATAATAACTAAAGCACTCAAACACAAGAGCAAAATCTAAGCTAAGAAGAGAAAATGGTATAAGAAAAATGAAATGAAGAATGGAGTATTTATAGACAAATTTTGGCACTATTCACAGATACTATTCAAACCATGATGCCATCAATGTGTCAGCGTGATGTCATTTGCCTAGGTCATCATTGTGTCAGCATGATGTTATTCACCTAGGTCATTATTGTGTCAGCGTGATGTCATTTACCTAGGTCATCATTGTGTTAGCGTGATGTTAGTGAAAATACTATTCACATGTTGACTTTACTATTTATGCATTGACTTTGACTTTTACTATTTACCTGTTGACCTTGACTTTGACCAAAAAAGTTGACCAAGGCTACTTCACGGGTTTTCAGCGTCCTGAATCCGTTTTTGCCCTCCGTTTGGCCAAAATCTCGATTTTCTAGTGTCAAGGTCGTTCTACCTTCCTCCTTCAGTATTGCGCTAAAAATTCACTTCAAAAGTTGGCTTTTGTGGCCATTTTTGATATTTCTTCTTCAGAACCTATATTGCATTAAATTTGTGTAAAATATACAATTAAACTTGAAATAATAATGCAATATACATGATTTAATGGGTTAAAGTTACTAAAAATACGGATTTATCAACCTCTTCAAACCCATTATTTGCTTGTCCTCAAGTAAAGGCATCAATTACTTCATATATTTATAAATATTAAATCTAAGCAGTCAATGTATTCATACAGTTAAATTTTATAAAATTACAAGATTAACAGTGAATTTGTCTTCCAAACAATTCCACCCCAAGAAACCATTTTGTATCTAGAAGAAATGAAACCAACTTAATTACAAAACATCATTTGAGCCTTTTTAAGCACTTGTAACTCAATTAAGAGGTAAGAAAATTAATCACGCAAAATTTGTAAAATCGAAAATATTTTCTATGGATAGTTATGAAATGTTAAAACTCAACTACCTTCCAAATCGTGTAGTACTCCCTTAAATTTATATATATATATATATATATTTTTATTTGTATATATATATATATAATGAATAGATGACTCGAATGATAGATGTTGGTTGATTCAAAGACGTTCTTGAAGTATTACCTTTTTTCGGTTGAATTGTGTTTGGTGGAAGAAGGATTGTCTGGCAAGATTTGTATTGATAGCTTTTTCATAACAAAAATGCTCAAAAATTGTTAGAAGAAAGCATTTGTTATGGATTTCTTTTCTGCCTCTTTTTGTTGAATAAACATTTTTGATATTTGAATGATGTTGAACGAGTCATCTACACATTTTTTTTTCAAAGGAGTATACCGATCTAGAAAAATAAGTCAAATTTTAATAAAACACAACATCTCACATTGAAAACATCTCAATCTACTCTTTTTTTTTATAATTAATCAAGAACTTCTAATTAAATCATGTGACGCTGTTGGGATGTAATAATAGTTAACAAGGTTTTGAAAAAAATCTAGATACAAACTCAACTTTCAGCGGCTAATCATTTTTCCATTCCAAATTCACAGTTAATTCAACTATTTTATCACAATCTAACCATATTTCAACAATTAACCACTCAATTTTAATTATTATGAATAAGTGAAATAATTTTTTTTTTGGTATCAGGTTGGTATCAACTTTTTTTTCCCCCTCAAATCCAAACCTTACATTGTCCTCAATGAAAGAAAACTATGTAATGCAAAGTAAAAAAAAAGACACAACCTGATAAACAATCCAAGCAATGTTCCTCAAAAACTTTCTGAAAGAAGAATTGTCAAACAAAATCTCAAAAACCAACATTAGCCGTGAGTTTAAATAAAAACTAAAATATAAAAAAAACTATGAAATAACTAAAATAACATAAAAAACACATCACTGAATTACGATGGTGGTGGCGGCTGAGGATCTGAGCCTGAACCACTCATTGAAGCAAGTTCAGCTCGTAATGCAGCAAACTCTTCCCTCTGTGACTGCTTAAATTCAACAAATTCAGCTTTCAGTTCACATATATCTCCCAATCCTGTAGCAAGGTTAGTATTCATGGCTTGCAGTTCTCTGTACATTTTTTCCATTAATGATTCTTTAGATTGATCACCCTGTTGTTGGGAAGAAGTGGCGCCTTCAGCAAATTGAGTGGAAGGTCGTGGAGCATTTAATGCTAAGGGTATTTTTCGAACAACGCTCTCCAAATGTTTAAAACTCTTCGAAAACTCTGATTCACCATATGAAGTAATAGGGATATCCATGTATGGCTCATCAGGTGCAAAAGGAAAATCAAACCGTTGAAGCAAAGAAATTATCAATCGAGGAAAACAAAGTGTAGATGTAGCATCAAACCTCCTCATATGGTCTATAAGACTCATCATGTTGTCCCCAATAACAGCCCCAACATCAAAAAGAGCACCTTGATAAATCCAATATAAAATTTGTAAAAAAACTCTAGTCCTTTCATGATCATGACCATAAAGGCAAAGGTTCTTTTTAATAATGATATCTGTTAACCACATGTCCCTCGGAAGGAAAGATCTCCTCATACCCACACCGTGTGGCAAAACCGGACCCCCACACAAATTTGTAGCAATGTCTAAGTCAGTAGATGTAGCAAGGAAATCCATATTTTCCTCAGAAAAATAATCATGCCCACATAGTATAGTCATGATATCAGCAGTAGTAAATTGAAATTCAAAACCATCAATTGATGCAGTAAATTTTCCATTATTGTATGAAAGATGCTCATAAAAAGGGGCGAATGAGACGAGGAAAAACAGGAAAATCATCAAAAGGTGGGTGCAAAAAACAATCAAGAAAATACCCCTCAAAAAATTCAAAAGCACGTTGCCTACCTTCGGAGGCTCTCAACGCATCCGAAAAATTAGTTTCGGCCTCAATTTGAGCATTGTCAAGTCCTGCAGTCAATAATAATTTCTGCTTTTTGGGAGCCATAATCTTAATAATAAACAAAAAAAAACTAAATCAGAAAAGTCACAAAACAAAATTATATATATATATAAATAAATAAATAAATATATATATATATATATATATATATATATATATATATATATATATATATATATATTTTAATTTACATAAATACTATTTATTTAAACAACACCAAATAACAACCGCAAAATCATCATTAACACACAACATTATAAATCATCCGGTTAAATTCTATAACATGTAAATAATTTATAAATCTTAGATGTAGGGCAAGAAGAAAATAATAGACATAAATTTATCTACATAAATCTGAAATTTTTAATTTTTGGTTTTTTTTTAATAAAAATTAAAAGAAATCTAACAGAAAATTTTGAAACTAAAATCTAACTAAAACCTATATATAAACATATATACCTACGCATATATATACGCATATACATACACATACGCAATACATATGTAAACATGATAAAAACTCATACCAAAATCAAGATCCAAGCTTGTAGAACAACAATATTGCATCAACTAGTATTAAAATTTATTCCTAAAGCTTTAAAATTCATATATACAAACATATATAAACATATACATACATATCTAAAACTCAAAATAAAGCTGAAAAAAAATGCGAAAATAAGATGAAAAGCTTGGAAACTAACCTCAGAATGTAGATCTGAAGAGAACTTAGGGTGGGAAGGTTTTTGGTGATGTTAGGGGTGATTTCCGTGGGTGGGGGGGTATTTTTTTTTAGGTTTCAAGGCTGTTGCAATCGGGGCTTATGTTATAAGCCCCGACTGTGGTTGGGTGCTCGGGCGCAGCGCCCTGCTACGTTCTTTCAGTGAATTTTTTATTTTTATTTTTTTTAATAACAATATATACATATATAGCAGGCTAACATATATATATATATATACATAAATTTATATACATTATTTAACATAAATATCTTAACATAAAAATACATAAATATATATATATATATATATATATATATATATATATATATATAGATTATATGAATACAAAAACCATAAACAAACCATGTAACGCCCCGATCCCTCACGAGACCAGAGGCTCTAATAGCCATGCTAATCACAACCCAATTCCAAACCCCATGCACAAAATTTAGAGAACAACGGACGGAGTTTTGTCTATATATAGGACAATTCAAAATCTGTAAATAATATTTATAACCACAAAACTATGGTCTAACTCCATTCATTTATCCCCTCTACCATAACTATCTCATACAACAATTCATAAAGGCCATCCGAGCCCTGGATCCAACATTGAAGTCACACAAGCATGTATTCATTAACTATTGAACATCTATAATTATAATTTCACTTATAATACCACTATAATAATATCTAGTTTTCTTTCTTATAATTTAAGTTCGTCAACCAGTCAAAAAATGCAAACATGCAGCTACCAGACAATAAAGTAAAGATTACAAGTTATTACAATATTACAAGTCATTCATAACTATCAATACATTCAAAACTTAACTTTACAAATACAAAACTGAATTCAATGGAAATCCACGTAAGCCAGCATAATCAATGACAAAACTCTCGAGCCTTCTTTTCTATCCTTGATAGCACTGATCCTGAAAGGTGTTAGAAACGAGGGTGAGTATACAACATGTATACTCAGTGAGGGAGGTGATGCAGCATACCGAGGAATGCTTTCATGAAATGCACAAAGATAGCACATAAATATCACAATTAAGCAAGTTATTGAAACAAGTAATTAAACACTTTATAAAAGGATACGGTTCCACTGCAAGTCTTCAAACTCGAACCACGAACCACGATCATCACTCAAGTGCCGGCAAACCCTTACTCCAACAAGTTGGGATACTCCGGATGTATCCCGATCCTACGACCCTTTCTCCTGAGGTAGGTCCATGCCCAGCAGGTGAACTACGCCTCTGGGGTAGTGGAGTATGCCTTAGCGAGAAGGGAATAGGCACTATGGTAGTCGAGGGAGCACGGCAAGCCCGACGCCGCCCGTGTTTCTCGACGCTACCATGTCCAAAAAGGTTGCACAACCCCGAGACAAGATTACGAGAATCAAGAATATCAAAATCACATAAGAGGGATGACAAAGTAGGCTGCCCTCACAATTAAACACAAATAACATGAGAAAATACAAGATAGCGAGTAAATAGTACATATAAACTATTTCAATTACTAATCATACAATCTATAACCAATAAAATAAGTTAAGATGTACAAAAAAAAAATGAAGACTCCCTCACCTTGGATTAGGTTAATTATGCAAGGTAAAGCTTAGATGAACTCTAACCTTCTCGACTTAACTCAAATGTGCAACCCTAGTCATTTCATATAAATATAACACTTTATCAATTAACTATATAAATTCCATTTGAATATCCAAATAATTAACTAGAATTAATATAGCTCAAATAATACATGATTTATGTACCTAACTTATCTAACATTTTACTTTTAGCTAGTAACTCATGGAATAAGAACATTACAATTAGTAGGTCATGCATAATTATACTCTAGTTCTAATTGAGGTTTAATTAGTACAATACTACTAAGTCACCATAACAAGGATTATCGTGTCAGCTAGTAATCTATGTAGAATAAGAGAGATTTCAATTACAATTCATGAAAACAACATAACTCTACGAGCCCCATTACGTTACTAATCATTCAAGGATACTACACAATAAGGTCTTGATCGAATAAATCCAATTAGAACTGAATTATATTATCACTATAGCAAAATAACAGCAAAATTCTGATTCTCGCGTAACAGGGCATTTCTGACACATCTCACCAAAATGATCATAACTTGCTCTAGACAACTCCGATTAATGCACCGTAAAAAGCTGTAGAAACTAGACTCGTAAGGCTTTCTAAAGATATATAATTCAATCCCTAATCTTTCTCCAATTAATACAGTTTTAAGATTGAAGTTGCCTCAATTTTGCTGAAAAATCTGGACAGCCACAGTTGAACACACACACACATTAAGTTCTCAATGTTTTTAATTCCATTTCTTGCATGCATGGACTAATTTTCTTTAGCAATAACTTAGCAAGCAAAGATTGTACCTCCTTTAGACATATTCACAAATACTTAACTCATAAGAACTCACTCAAAAAGATAGACTTTCTATACAAACACATTTAATACTTAAACATAATCTAACTATAAACATGACCTAAAATTATTATCATGCTTATTCACCCAAATTACAATTTATAACTCACTCAATAGACAAATATAACAATTATAATAACTCAAATAGCTAATCATGCAATAAGCTCAACTAATTCACATAAACTCCAACAAAACTCCTTCAAAATGCTTACAAATTAGATTCTAATCTTCATACGAGATAACCAACTTCAAATCTAACTTCACGAATCCCAAATGACACTTTATGATACAACTAAATGCCGTGAAATCATATTTTTAAGCATGTCAACACAAAAATACCGAAAACTCTCTTTAGTGATTTGAACTACAATTACCTAATCCTATTAACAATTAAGCATCATAATTACATTTTAAGAGCTTCCTAACACTTCTAAGACCAACTACATCATCAAACATGCCACACTCACCATTTTGTTTTAAGGTCCTCTTTGCATTTCAAGCTAACTTTTCAATTTTAGTCAAGTTATCACCATTTTTATGATACATATAGCATTCTCAAGGGTTATAGCAACTATTAGAAGCATTAAAGCAATTAGAAATGCAAAAATCCCAAAATTCGCAGGTTACTACTATTTACAGGCACTATTCATTTTCTTCACCAAGTCTCCAAACTTCATTTTCAACCACAAAATTCTTCAAATAGCTATAAAAGAATGTTGTATGATCAAAATAGAGGCCAATTTAAGCATAAATAACCATAGATAAGCAAGATATAACAAATCTCAAAATTTAAAGTTTGTAGCTAAACATTCAAATGCACAAAGATAGGGGAATCCCTCACCAAATTAGAGATGTATGAGCAAAGGAGAAGCTTTTTGATGGTTTGAAATCCTTTGGAAGAGCTTGGAAGATCAAATTGAGCAAAATTTGCATGAAAAATTACAATTCCCGTATAGGGTTTTTTTTGGCTATTTTGGGGCATTTTTGGCTTATTTTTTTGAATATTTGTATGCATATATGGTATATGATGTATATATGTATGTGTTGTATATTTTGCTTAAGTCAATTACCACAAAATCTTGGTCAAACTATCCTAAATCTCAATTTAAATGCTAACTAGTTTAAAAAATAATGTTTACATTATGTAACACTATTCAACGAAATACTAATCATTTTTCAAACGCAAGTTCCCGACCTTCAAAATCCAAAACTACAAGTTCCCGATTCCTTTTATAAGTTATACTATCTAGGAAAAATATTAATTCAAGCAAATTAGACAGCTGATTTTCTTATGAATAGTAGCCACTAATAAAACATATAATCAAGAATAAGAAATGCACATTGAAATGCTCAAAGAGACATGCAACAATTATGAATGAACGTGATGAGAAATCTCGGGCGTCACAAACCACACTATTTTATTAATCATAAAGACATTATATAAAAGAAATGAAAATACAACAACAGGAGACTATCCCCTAAACTTGGAAATACATGATTAACTTCAATCATTCCTAATATACCTACGATCCCACTTGACTAGGAGATAAATAAAAAAAATGTAAAGGATGAAAATACTTGCAAAATAGTACACAACCATGGCAAATTGATTAGGCGTGAGAGTTCCAAACATCAGTGTTGAATGCAGCTAAATAGAGAAATGAAAGAAAAAATTTTGAGAGAGAGAAAGGAGGCGGTAGTGGAGAGAAAGAAAAATGAGGAGAAGAAGAAAGAAATAGGGCTTTAAACCCGTCGGTTAGGTCGTACCATGCTTGAGCGCCCTTTAAGTGCATTCGAGCCTGATTCTTCCCGTTTCTGCCTTAAATGTTTTTGCAAATTCACAAAGTAGGAAGATAAAATCTTCCTCAAACCTATTTTCTACAAGAGTTTTTTTTTTATAAAATAAAATAAAATTGGTACATGAGAAACATAAATACATGAATTTTAAACCATTTAAATATCCTAAAACAAGTGTAAGAATATACAAATGAACACCGACCAATAGTCATCCATCAAGATTCAAACCTTAAATATGCTTCCAAAAGGAACAGTTGGATCCAGATTTAATTTAAGAAAATTTGAGTTTAGACTAAATTTAGAGTTCATCAACTAAATGAAGAGTTGTCCGCCAGTTTGGAAGGCAACACTGGAAGCCTGGGAAAAGCAAAAATAGGATCCCATCCCTATTTCAGTTTCATACCTATGCAGCAAAGTAAACCATATCCGAACACCAAGTGAATGACATTAAAATCTGGAAAGTAAATCTACCTGCCATAGCGTAAGAACTGGCCGAAGCAGAGGTGATGAATCACGTATCATTTACCCCTCAGAATGGTATAAGTTATATTTCTCTCAAATACCATGAGAACCACTATTTCCATAACAGTGGAAAAAGATCTCCTAACGTTGAAGTTAACGCCAATTTAAAGTTAATTGGTAACCAAACGATAACATCTAGGACAAACCTTAGAATGTTACCGCTACGAGATCCTAGATTACCCAGAGATCACTTGGGTTCATGTGAGGCACACACCCTAGTACAAACACCACCCTGTTTTATCCTCAGACAGTCACTACCGAATGTTGCCACTCTGTACCCATCATCCCACCCATTTAGGATAAGTGCATCACATAAATTGTTAGAGTTTTTTCTTCTAACTGGGAATGGGCACTGGAACCATTTAATGTCAGCCACCAAGACATACACACACAGTTAAGTGCCGTAGTTTAACGCCTTCGGGCAAAATGTTTTTTTTTAATTTTAAAAATATATTAAAATCAAGGGACTAGCTCTTCCAGAGGTTTCTGTGTTCACGCCATCTAGTACTTTCCTTCAGCACTCACATGGGGCCACAACCAGTTCCACAGGGTCAAGAACAAGACAGTGGGGTTTTACGTTATAGACAATACCATCTGGTGAATCATCTCACTCCTAACTACCTTATCAAGTAATGCCCAAACAGACCCTAAACTACATTAAGCTGGTAGAGTGGCAAGTACTGTTAAACAGAGTTGCACTAGTCAGACAACCGCACACAGAAAACGTACAGTGACCACTAGTATCATGACAATTATACCTTTATGAGTGTTTCTCAGGGTTAAGACCCAAACTACTTTAAGTTGGAGAAAGACTCATTTGGTACTAATAAAAAATAACAAAAAGAATAAAATTAAAATTAAAAATCCTAGGTTGCCTCCTAGGAGCGCTAAGTTTAACGTCTTCAGACAGACAGAATTACTTTGAAATTGCTACTCTGCATGGATTGGATTCTTAAGTTCAATTGACTCTTCACCCTAATTCTTTAACTGGATCGCTGGTTTTAACCTTTGTCCATTTACAAACATAGTTTTTCCATTTGTTTTATCTTTTATCTTGACAACTCCAGATGGAAAAACTTGTTCAACCTTAAATGGTCCATCCCATCTAGACCTCAATTTTCTTAGAAACAATCGTAACTTAGAATTAAATAACCACACATCTTCTCCAGGAATAAATGACTTCCGAATAATTATTTTATCATGCGTTCTCTTCATTTTCTCACTGTAAATCTTGCCATTCTCGTATGCCTCTAAACGCATTTCTTCAAGTTCATTTATATGGAATAACCTATTTTTACCAGCTTTCTGCAAGTCAAAATTCACAGTTCTAATTGCCCAATAAGCCTTATGTTGTAACTCAACAGGTAAATGACATGCTTTTCCATAAACTAAACGAAAAGGTGACATTCCTATGGGAGTTTTATATACAGTTCTATATGCACAAAGTGCATCATTCAATCGAGTGGACCAATCCTTCCTATCAAGTCTAACTGTCTTCTCAAGGATTGATTTAATTTCCCTATTAGAAACCTCAACCTGTCCACTAGTTTGTGGGTGATATGGAGTTGCAACCTTATGAATGACTGAGTATTTCTTCAATAATTTTTCAAAAGTTCGGTGAATGAAATGACTTCTACCGTCACTAATGACGGCTCGTGGAATTCCAAACCGACAGAAAATATTTTCTTTTATGAATTTCATCACAACAGTGTGATCATTAGTCCTTGTTGCAATTGTTTCAATCCATTTAGACACATAATCAACACCAACCAAAATGTATTGAAAACCAAAGAAGATGGGGAAAAGACCCATGAAATCAATACCCCAAACATCAAAAAGTTCACAAACCACGATGGGATTTAAGGGCATCATATCTTTTTTTCCCATGTTACCTGTCTTTTGGCATCTTTCACATGCCTTGCAAAACTCATGAGTGTCCTTGATTAATGTGGGCCAATAAAACCTACTTTGTAGAACTTTGATAGCTATCCGTCGTCCTCCAAAGTGTCCCCCGCATTCCTGCGAATGACAAAATGACATGATGCTTAGTTGTTCAGACTCGGGTACACATCTACGAATAATTTGATCAGAACAAATACGGAACAAATGAGGATCTTCCCAAAAATAATGCTTTGCAATTGAGAAAAATCGATCTCTCTCAGACTTGTTCCACTCCTTGGGTATTTTATCAACTGCAAGATAATTCACAATATGAGCATACCAATGAAGTTTAGGAGTAGAAATTAACAGTAAATGTTCATCAGGAAATGTATCTCTCAGGGGTAACTCATTTTCTGTTTCTTGAGTTACAATCATTGACAAATGATCAGCAACAACATTTTCTCGACCTTTCTTATCCTTGATTGTTAAATCAAATTCTTGAATTAATAACAACCATCGAATAAGCCTAGGTTTAGCATCTTTCTTTTCCAACAGGTATCTTAATGTCAAGTGGTCAGAATAAATGATTATTTTTTACCCTAACACATAAGACCGAAAATTTTCTAATGCAAAAACTACAGCAAGCAATTCTTTTTCTGTGGTGGTATAGTTTTTCTGGGCATCATCTAAAGTTCGACTAGCGTAATAGATCACACAAGGAACTCGATCCTTGCGTTGACCTAATACAGCTCTTATGGCATAATCCGAAGCATCACACATAACTCCTTCCTTGGATATAATGTGTCCGAGAACAATTCCCTCTTGAACCATAAAATGACTTTTCTCCCAACTAAGTATGAGATTAGATTCCTGACATCTTTTCCACACCAAAGAAAGATTATTCAAACAAGTGTCAAATGAAGAGCCAAAGATAGAAAAATCATCCATAAAGACTTCAACACATTCATCCATCATATCAGTGAAAATAGACATCATACAGTGTTGAAAAGTGGCTGGTGCATTACAAAGGCCAAAAGGCATTCTTCTATAAGCAAACGTGCCAAAAGGACATGTAAAAGTTATTTTTTCCTGATCTTCAAGGTCCACAGGGATCTGATTGTATCTCGAGTACTCGTCAAGAAAACAGTAATAACCTTGTCCTGCCAACCTGTCCAAAATTTAATCAATGAATGGTAAAAAAAAATGATCATTTCTTGTTGCAGCATTGAGTTTCCTATAATCAATACACACACACCATCCAATTGTGGTACGGGTAGGTACCAATTCACCTTTATCATTTGTCACAATAGTGATTCCTGATTTCTTAGGTACAACCTGTATAGGACTAACCCATTTATTGTCCGAAATAGGATAAATGATACTTGCATCTAACAACTTTACTATTTCTTTCTTTACAACTTCCCTCATGTTCGGGTTCAGCTTACGTTGCATCTCTCTAGATGTCTTGGCTCTATCTTCCAAATTAATCTTACGCATGCAAAAAAAAGATCTATTCCTTTAAGGTCTGCAACAGTCCAGCCTAACGCTTCCTTATTCTTAGACAACACATCTACAAGTTTAGCTTCCTGTTCCAAAGAAAGGTTAGAAGCAATAATAGCTGGAAGTGTTTGATTTGCCCCTAGAAAAACATACTTAAGATGACTAGGAAGTTGCTTCAGTTCCAACTCAGAAGGAGATTGTATAGAAGGAAGCATGGGTTCTTTAGAAAGAGTCAAGTATGGTTCTATTGCACAAACTTGAAGTTTTTCATCAAATCTTAAATTGCTTTCTAAAAATTCATCATATTCCTCCTCAAACCTACTCAACACTACTTCATCATCATTCAAAGTATTCTCCAAAAAATCTTTTTGCATAAGACTAAGAAAAGACTCTTCAATTAATGGATCAATCTTATCAAGAATAAAATATTCAAGACCATCATCTTCATCTGCAAACCTAGCAGCATTAGTAACATTCAGCTTTACCTTAATATCTCCAAATGTAAACTTCAATTCTCCAGTTGTACAGTGAATTTTTGCATTAGCTATTGCTAAAAATGGTCTCCCTAATATAACTGGAGTTTGAAACTTTTGAATTTCTCCTGGTTCCATATCTAACCCAACAAAATCCACAGGAAAATAAAATTCATCAACCTTTATCAACACATCTTCAATCATGCCCCTAGGAATTCTAACCGATCTATTAGCCAGTTGAAGGGTGACAGGAGTAGGTTGCAATTCTCTTATATCTAACTACTCAAAAAGATTAAAGGGGAGGAGATTCACAATAGCTCCTAAATCAAGAAGGGCACGATCTACATAATGATTACCAATATAGCAAGGAATAGTAAATGTACCTGGATCTTTCAATTTTGGTGGAACATGAGAAATAAGAATGATGCTTACCTTTTCAATCAATCTTACTTTGTTTGATATCAAAGTTGAATTCCTTCTTTTCTGAGTGCATAAATCCTTAAGAAACTTTGCATAAGCAGGAATTTGCTTGATGATTTCTAACATAGGTAAATTGATTTTAACTTTCTTAAAGGTTTCAAGCATTTCTTCCCTTTTTGAATCTTTATTAGGTGGATTACCTAATGCCTGTGGAAAGGGTGCCTTAGGACTCAGTGTCAATGGAATATTTTCATGTGAAATTAAAGTTTTAGGTTCATTTGCAGTTTCTTTTGATGAATCAACAGTAACTTAAGACTTAGCTTTTTGCTTTGCAAGTCTTGCATTTTCGTAAGCTTCGACACTTACCATGTTATCAACTTTCTTACCGTTTCGCACTGTAGTGACAGCTTGAAGATCCTCCACTATTTGACTTGTGGATGCTACATGGGCCTTACCTTTTGGGTTTCCATCTGGTTAGGCAGGGAGTGTTCCTTCTTCCCTTTTCTGAATTGTGTTAGTTAATTGCCCAATTCGTCTTTCCAAGTTGGCAATTGCCTTTGTATGTGTACTTACCAGTTGCATAGTTGGTTCCCAGCTGTGAAGCTTTTTCAAAACCTGTTATTCAAAAGTAGTTCCATAAGAATTGGAACCTGAATTAGAGCTCGTAGGTACCTGTCATTGTGGAACTGAATAAAATCCTGGAGGATAGCTTCTTGGTCTTTGTTGTTGAACATCTTCCCGATTCTGATCCCACCGAAAATTTGGATGATCTCGTATACCTTATTTAATGAACACCGATCCCTGGCATTGGCGCTAAATTTTGATCGCGTCGTTTTGCGCTAAAAAATAGTAAGGTTAAATGATTGGAAATATTGCTTACCTTGAATTACCTCTAGCTGTGGCAAGTAGAGGGTCGATCCACAGATATTGGGTTATCAAATTAATTTAAGTCCTTAATTTAGAATTGTTTGATTATTTCCCGTCACGGATAAGTTTGATTAAGTCCCAAAGTCCAAAAGTCCAAAAGTCCAAAAGTACGGAAGTACGAAAAATTAAGTCCAAGAGATGTCCATAAAATATCCAAAGATATGGTAGTAACAAGGTCCAAAAGTGAATTAATCAAAAGTACTAAATTAAAGAATCACAACACTCAACACTAAAAATCCAAAGGGTTAATGATTCAGGGTGGTTATAGCTCGGTATACGCAAGTACAAAGTTATTGATTCAGATTAAAAGTTAAGTCCTTCAGAAATAGGGCTACAAGCTCCCACTACTGAAATGAGCCTTTAATTACGTAAGTAATAAGATTAATTAATTAACAAGACTTGATGTGTTGGTACAACCTAACGATTTTCAATCTCTCAATTAATCTTTCACTTATGTAACCTGGAGGTGTCGGTACAACCAGACTAGAATCCGTCAGAGGTAGTCTTGTATTGCCACTGGTTTACAAAACCGGGCGTATATGTACTTTCAATTAAATATAACATAACGACAAGTATACGTATAATTAATCAAAGAATACATAGAAATAAAAAATACGAGACTTTAATAAATCTTAATCAAAACATATGTACAAGAGTAACCTCACACGTACCACCCCGAATCTCAGGTCTATTGTGCCATAATAAACTGTAAAGTACAAGAAATCATAACGAAAACCAAAATAAAAGAATTCTTATCATGTTGAGAGGATTTCGGCAGACCGGTATAATTTCGGTATGATGATGGCTTACTAGACCCTCCCTTTGGGATTAAAACTTTGCACACAACTAAGAATAATAACTAAAGCACTCAAACACAAGAGCAAAATCTAAGCTAAGAAGAGAAAATGGTATAAGAAAAATGAAATGAGGAATGAAGTATTTATAGAGAAATTTTGGCACTATTCACAGGTACTATTCAAACCATGATGCTATCAATGTGTCAGTGTGATGTCATTTGCCTAGGTCATCATCGTGTCAGCTTGATGTTATTCGCCTAGGTCATTATTATGTCAGCGTGATGTCATTCGCCTAGGTCATCATTGTGTCAGCGTGATGTCAGCGAAGATACTATTCACACATTGACTTTACTATTTATGTGTTGACTTTGACTTTGACTTTGACCAAAAAGTTGACTTTGAATTTTACTATTCAATTGTTGACTTTGACTTTGACCAAAAAGTTGACCAAGGCTACTTCAAGGTTTTTCAGCGTCCTGAATCCGTTTTCGCACTCTGTTTGGCTAAATTCAATCTCAATTTTCTCGTGTCAAAGTCGTTCTACCTTTCTCCTTCAGTATTGCGTCGAAAATTCACTTCAAAAGTTGGCTTTTGTGGCCATTTTTGCTATTTCTTCTTCAGAACCTATATTGCATTAAATTTGTGTAAAATATATAATTAAACTTGAAATAATAATGCAACGTACATGATTTAATGGGTTAAAGTTACTAAAAATACGGATTTATCACGTTCCTTGTTTTAGTTTCTACATGAGGATCAAAATAATAAGAACAAAATGTCGACGTTTCAAGGAGAATATATGCTTGACATATAAATCCCTCAACCCGTGCTTTATTCTTCACCCTCATCTTCAAAACATGCAAGAACATCTCAAAAGAATACATCCACCGAAATTGTACAAGACTGCCACATATTGCTTCATAAACCATGTGAACAGGCAAATGTTCCATTGAGTCAAAGAATGATGGAGGAAATATCTTTCCCAACTTACAAAGAATGTTTGCAATATTTAATTGCATCCTTTCAAGCTCATTTTTTTAGAGTGTTGTGCAACAAATGTCTCAAAAAAATAAGCTCACTTCAGTCAAAGCTTCCCACAGATATGTTGGCAGTAACTCTCGTAAGGCTATAGGAAGCAATCTCTCCATAAATACACGGCAATCATGACTTTTCATATGTGACAACTTCAAATCCTTCATGTCAACACACCGTGCTATATTTAAGGCATATCCATCAGGGAATTGCAATTCACTTACCCATTCTAATTTTGGTTTTATCCATGTATTGTGGTTTGCTACATGCAAACACAACAAAATTTTCTATGCCCTTAACAAAAATAGGATTCAATGATCTTCCATCGGGTGTTAAGCGATTGTTCATCCAGGACCGCCGATCCCTTTCCATTTCCACTAAATTTGTATTACTAATTTGACCTAATTATATACACAATTCATCATTATTGTATGTTCCACAACTCCCAAAATAATTAACTACAAAATATTATTAACAATAATAGACAAAAATTAATTACAAAATAATTTTGGTTAATTTTATTTTTCCAAAGTAACATTCCAAGTCCTTTAAATTTACCTTTTACATAGTTAAATTCAAAGTCATTTTATTAATATTATTTCAACTATAAGGCAATATCACATTTCCAAATACAGGTATCTCTGCATCAATATGTCACCTACAACAATAATCTTCATTAAATTCAAAGTCATTTTTATCAACATTATTTCAACTACAACGCAACATCACATTTCGAAAGATAGTTATCTCTACAACAATACATCTCAACTTACAACATTATATCAAATATAATATCTCAACACGAATATAAAATATATTGAATTAGAAGACTAACCTGAGCCGTGATAGTCTGGCCTATCATACTAAACAAACTCCAATCCTTCAAAAAAATATAACAAACAACCAACAATTGTATCATTAGCAATCACCCAAAAACCAAACAATACATTACACATACACATACACATAAACATACATATATATAAATACTTGAACATTTAAAAACAAACTAACCACAAACAACAAAACAACAAATAATAAAAACCAGAAAATTCAAAAATTAAAAAAATAGAAAAAATTCTAAAATTAAAAACCCAAAATATAGGGTAAGTTTGCTAAAAAACAAAACAAAATTTAAAAAACGTAAAATACAAAAAAAATTGAATAAAATTAGAAAATATAAAAATAAAATAAAATAAAAATAGAAAAAAATCATAATATATATATATATATATTTGAAGCTAAAAAATGGATATAACAAATAATCAGAAAAAATAAAATAAAAGAACAGAAAAAAGAGGAAATGTATATATATACACATACATACATACATATATATTTTTTTAAGTTAAAAAAGAAAAAAAAATAAGCAAATCATAAATAAAAGAAAATAAAAAAATAGAAAAAATAATAGCAAAATGCATATATATATATATATATATATATATATATATATATATATATATATATATAAGATCTATAAATATAAAATAGGATCTATATATAAAAAAAAGGGAAAAACGAAAATAAAAAAAATAGAAAAAAAGCAAAATGCATATATATATATATATATATATATATATATATATATATATATATATATATATATATATATATAAGATCTATATATAAAACAAAGGAAAAAACGAAAATTAAGAAAAACAGAAAAAGGGGAATGCACACACACACACACACACACACACACACACACACATATATATATATAGATATAGATATATATATACATATCTATATTACTATATGTATAATGTAATAAACAAAATAAAAACAAAAAAAAATGTACCTTAAAGGGAAGGGGTGGGGTGGAAAAGCTTTGTTGTTTTGACTAAAAACAGGGGGCAGCGTTCTACCCCCTGCTTTTAGTCAAAATGGGCGACCAAAGGGCTTCCAGCCCTTTGGTCGCACCAAGCCCTAATTTTTTTTGTTGTTGTTAATTTATATATTTTTATTATAAGTTTTGTAAATATGTTTAAATAACTAAATTTATTTAACATTAAATTTTGTAAATATGTTTTATATTATCTAAATACAGCTTTTAATTTATATTATTAATTTTATTCTAAATAAATGAATTGATTTATTTATATAAATAATTTAATTTATATTTTTAATTTGTAGCCCCTTCATATCTATTGGAGACCAATCTTTTCCTTTTTGTCGCCGTTTGGTGGCCAATGGCCACCACAGGGCTACAAAGTGGTATTCAAAAATTTAAATTTTTTATAATAAATTATAAATTAATTAATTTTATATTAAATAACCAAATTTATTTAACATTAAATTTTATAAATATGTTTTATATTATCTAAAAATAATTTTTGATTTATATTATTAATTTTATTGTAAATAAATGAATTTATTTATTTATATAAACAATTTGATTTATATTTTTCATTTGTAGCCCATTCATATCTATTGGCGACCAAATGGCGACCAATCTATTACTTTTTGTCACCGTTTGGGCCACCATGAGGCTACAAAATGGTATTCAAAAACTAAAATTTGTTATAATAAATTATAAATTAATTAATTTTATATTTAATAACTAAATTTATTTAACATTAAATTTTGTAAATATGTTTTATATTATCTAAAAATAACTTTTGATTTATATTATTAATCTTATTATAAATAAATGAATTTATTTATTTATATAAACAATTTGATTTATATTTTTAATTTGTAGCCCCTTCGTAGCCATTAGCGACTAAAGGGCGACCAAACTTTTACTTTTTGTCGCCATTTGGTGGCCAATAGCCACCACGGGGCTATAAACTAGTATTCAAAAACTAAAATTTGTTTCATATAATCAATTCTTTTATTTTAAGTAGTTCTTTTAAACTAAATAATATATTTTATTATAGTCATTCTTCAATTTATACTAATTCATTAATGTTAGTGCGAAATTACAATTTGATTGGTAAGCGAAAAACTAATGACAATTATAAAATCTTCATTATTTTTCACTTTATATTTCATAATCTCAATTTTGTTAGATATAGAATTATTAATCATTAATTCATTTTCATACGCTTATATCTTAAATATGTACAACTTTATACCATCTTATAATATATTTTTAATCAAAACAAAATAGATCTTACACAAACTTGTAATGTATTTGTTATTATTAATTCTTATGTTCTAAATTAACCTAACTTTTCATGAACATGAACATTTCGTAGCCCCTTCATAACCATTGGCAACCAAAGGACGACCAAATTTTTACTTTTTGTCGCCATTTAGTGGCCAATGGCCACCACGGGGCTAGAAACTAATATTCAAAAACTAAAATTTGTTTTATATAATCAATTCTTTTGTTTAAGTAGTTCTTCTAAACGAAATAATATCCTTTATTATAGTCATTCTTCAATTTATACTAATTCATTAATGTTAGTGCGAAATTACAATTTGATTGGTAAGCGAAAAGCAAATGACAATTAAAAAATCTTCATTGTTTTTCACTTTATATTTCATAATCCCACTTTTGTTATATATAGAATTATTAATCATCAATTCATTTTCATACTCTTATATCTTAAATATGTAAGCCTTTATACCATTGACTACACCTTATAATATATTTTCAATCAAAACAAAATAGATCTTGCACAAACTTGTAATGTATTTGTTATTATTAATTCTTATGTTCTAAATTAACCTAACTTTCCATGAACATGAACATTTCGTAGCCCCTTCGTAGCCATTGGCTACCAAAAGGCGACCACACTTTTACGTTTTGTCACCGTTTGGTAGCCAATGGCCACCACGAGGCTACGAACTATCATGCAAAAAAAAAATTTCTTTCATATAATCAATTCATTTATTTTATGTAGATGTTCTAAGCTAAATATTATCTTTTATTATAGTCATTCTTCAATTTCTACTAATTCATTGATGTTAATGCGAAATTACAATTTGATTGGTGTGCGAAAAGCTAATGACAATGATAAAATCTTCATTGTTTTTCACTTTGTATTTCATAATCTCACTTTTGTTAAATATAGAATTATTAATCATTAATTCATTTTTATACTCTTATATCTTAAATATGTAAGCCTTTATACCATTGAGTAAACCTTATAATATATTTTCAATCAAAATAAAATAGATCTAGCACAAACTTGTAAAGTATTTGTTATTATTAATTCTTATATTCTAAATCAACCTAACTTTTCAAGAACATGAACATTTCGTAACCCCTTCGTAGCCATTGTCGACCAAATGGTGACCAAAATTTTACTTTTTGTCACCGTTTGGTGGCCAATGGCCACCACAAGGCTACGAACTAGCATGCAAAAAATAAAATTTGTTTCATATAATTATTTTTTTTGTTTTAATTAGATCTTCTAAGTTAAATATTATCTTTTATTATATTCATTCTTCAATTTATACTAATTCATTGATGTTAGTGTGAAATTACAATTTCATTGGTGTGCGAAAGCCTAATGACAATGATAAAATATTCATTATTTTTCACTTTGTATTTCATAATTCCACTTTTGTTAAATATAGAATTATTAATCATTAATTCAGTTTCATACTCTTATATCTTAAATATGTACAACTTTATACCATTGAGTAAATCTTATAATATATTTTCAATGAAAACAAAATAGATCTTCCACAAACTTGTAATGTATTTATTATTATTAATTTTTATGTTCTAAATCAATCTAACTTTTCATAAACATGAACATTTCGTAGCCCATTCGTAGCCATTGGCGATCAAAAGGCGACCACACTTTTACGTTTTGTTGCCGTTTGGTGGCCAAAGGACACCACAGGACTACGAATTAGCATGCAAAAAATAAAATTTCTTTCATATAGTCAATTCTTTTATTTTAAGTAGTTCTTCTAAGCTAAATATTATCTTTTATTATAGTCATTCTTCAATTTATACTAATTCATTGATGTTAGTGCGAAATTACAATTTGATTGGTGTGCAAAAAACTAATGACAATGATAAAATCTTTATTGTTTTTCACTTTGTATTTCATAATCTCACTTTTGTTAAATATAGAATTATTAATCATTAATTCATTTTCATACTCTTATATCTTAAATATGTATAACTTTATACCATTGACTAAACCTTATAATATATTTTTAATCAAAACAAAATAGATCTTGCACAAACTTGTAATGTATTTGTTATTATTAATTCTTATTTTCTAAATCAACCTAACTTTTCATGAACATGAACATTTTGTAGCCCCTTCGTAGCCATTGGCGACCAAAGGGTGACCAAACTTTTTGTCACCGTTTGGTGGCCAATGGCTACCACGGGGCTACGAACTATCATGCAAAATATAGAATTTAGTTGATATAATTAATGCTTTTATTTTATAACTTTTTTAGTTTTTTTGTAATTTTTTTTGAAAAATTAAATGATATTTGTTGCGTATTGGTTGCCCTTTTGCGACCTAAGGGCGACCCTTATTTAGTTTATTTATTTAACTTTTTTTTGTCAATTTATTTTTTTATAATTTTTACTTCTAGAAATATTTATGTTTTTTGGTTGCCATTTAGCAACCAAATGGATACCATATTTATATTTTTTCTATTTTATAATTATTTTTACTAATTTATTTTTGGTAATTAAGCTGCGAACAAAAATTAATGATAACGGTGGCCATGTGGTTGCCATTTGGCGACCTAATGGCGACCAATAACTAATTAATCAAAAATTATATTTGTTTGTTGCTATTTCATCGCCGTTCGGTTACCAAATGGCGACCATTTGTAATTTTCCTATCAACATATTTTTTTTTGCACATTTTAGCCACCAAATGGTGACGAAATATTTCATTTCGTCGCCCTATCGTCGCCATTCGTTGCAAATGGCTACCAAACTTTTTTCGTCGCCATTTTTGGTAGCCTCAAGGCTGTTTTCTTGTAGTGGCAACACATGTTTAAACTGCTCCCCACAAGCACATAAAGATGGGTCTATAAAGAAAACTGAGAATTTATTATTTGAAATTTCATCAAATATTATATATGGACCATTGATGGAATATGTTTCAATAGCATGCTTTGCTACATAATGAAATAATATTCTCAGCATCAAGGGAGAAAAACAAAAGCTGGAAAAATGAGAAATTTATGAAAAACATTATCATATTGATCCTCGTATAAATTAATGCGAATGAAAAGTTCAACAAATTATTCATTTGCAAAAAGTTGTAAATCAATTATGAAATGCATTGTCAGATGCAAAGATAGTGACTCGGTCATATCTACCAGCTATAAATGCTTCTAATAGAATTGATGTTTCAATTGAGAAATACATAAATGAATTTTGTCTACTGCACGCTTGAAACATGGTAGATATATTGGTTTCAAAGATCAAAAAGCAAAATATGCCAATTGGCATATTTGAATTGTTTGATATGATGAAGATGTCAAGACTAAAAGTTGAAAATATAACTGAGAAATATTACTCCAAGAGAGTATCAGGTACCTAAATATGATGTGTATTGAAAGTGTTGAGAATAAAGAGATCTCACTCAGCTATACTACTCTTGATAGAGAACAAAACCGAAACAAAAATTGATCATGATCAAATTTTTGGAAAAATGCAGTAGCTACTAATTTTATGAAAGAAATCGAGGATCTTGAATTGAAGTCCACTTATACATGTCGACAAATGAATGATTGGCCAAAAATAATAACGAAGACGTAATCCAGGTAGAAAATAAATGCACATGAAATATGTTGATGTGATTAAGGAGGAGCATTGTATTGTATTATGAAGATAATATAATCCCACATCACTATGAGAATTGAAATTAGAAACGAAATGAAATTACAAGGAATTAATCATGACAGTTGGCTTTCCCTTAAATATTGTTTGAAGGCAAACAGTGAATGAGTTAGTACGTTGTGTGATTACACCTTGGTCTATATTTTCTGAGAAAATTACATTGATATTAGCTTGGTAATTTTTAAAAAAGGACTTCACATGCGTCTTATGAATATAATAATATTTTACTTATATAAATCACATGATAATATTATTGAAGTCTGAAGTCTTGGAAAGACTCTATATGCTTAAAGCATATATTCATATGATAATGATATTTATATTGAGTTTTGAAAAGACTCTATATGCTTGAAACATATATTAACATGATAAAGATATTGATCTTGAAGTCCTGGAAGGACTCTATATGCTTGAAGCATTATTAACATGATAATAATATTTATATTGAAGTCCTGGAATGACTATATATGCATGAAGCATATGAATCAAAATATCGAAAAATGTATCTGATTACAAAGATCATTGTATCAATGAAAACATTCTGAAAGAATGTGGTAAAATATTGATATATATTTATTTGTCATTTATTGACAGATATCATAAAGAAGCTTGAAGAGCTTACATAAACAAACAATATATCTCAAATGATGTGAGATTTATAGATCACGTAAAGAAAGAATTTTCATGATCTGAATATCGGGTATTTACAATTGAAAATATGTCTATCTCGTACAAAATACTAAAACTGATATTTTTGGTATGAAAATAGAATGGTTCCTTGTTATTGAAAAGAATCATTTCCATCATTGGAAATGTAATGAATGAATTATTGATTCACAAATACCATATGCAATATTTTACTATAGTAGGTACACTAAAGTATGTTGCTAATACCACAAGGCCAGATGGTGCCTTTAATTGTTTATTTGTTAGCTAGGTACAGTACAGACATTGGAATGGATTTAAGCACATACTTGTCATCTTTGTTTATCTGATCATTGAAAGGAAAATGCACAAACAAAGTATGTCTTCAGTCATAACAAGAAAGTATATGGTTGAGTTTAATAATGCAACATGTTTGAGAATCATCTGGTAACTCTTCAACAAAGACAGTCCAACCACATTATGTAAAGATTATGCGGTTATTTTTAAGACAACAAAATGAAGTATATTCTTCTGAATTAAATGGTATTGTTGATGTTCAACCTTTATGCTCAAGTGAAAATCCACATATTTGTTTACTAAAGCACACAATCATATTCACATTATAAGGTTCCAAATTTGGAATGCGACGCTTGAAGGATTTTTCGCCATGACTAAGGTCGCAATGAGGGGGAGAAGACATCCACAACCAGAACTAATTGGATATGCAGATGCTGGATATTTGTCTGATCCACATAAAGGACGATCTCAAACTAGATATTTGTTCACATATAGTGGTACTGCTATATCTTGGCGATCTAAAAAACAAACTATTGCTGCTACTTCATCAAATCACGCCGAGATATTGGCACTTCATGAGACAAATCGAGAATGTATTTGGTTGAGATAATTGACCTAACACATTAAGGGATAATGCAATATCTTTCAACAAGCAAAAGTAGCCCCACTACTTTATATGATGATAATGCTGCATGCATTGCCCAAATACAGGAAGGCTATATTAAGGGTGATAGAACTAAGCATATCTCGCCAAAGTTCTTCTTTACTCATAAGCTTCAAAAGAATGATGAAATTGAGGTTCATCAGATTCGTTCAAGTGAGAATCTTGTTGATTTGTTTACAAAATCATTGTCTACTACCACATTCAAGAAGTTAGTATGGAAGATTAGTATGCGGCGACTCCGTGATCATTCTTGATATGCCCACAAGAGGGGGAGACATATGCACTGCACTCTTTTTCCCTTCGTACAGGTTTTGTCCCATTAGGTTTTCCTGGCAAGGTTTTTAACGGGGCAATATAAAAAGCATACTCAAAGAATTTTGTACTCTTTTTCCTTAGTCAAGTTTTTATCCCATTGGATTTTCTTGATAAGGTTTTAATGCGACATGTTCTTGATCATTAAATATTCAAAAGGGGAGTGTTATGAGTTGAATATGAACAGTAGCCGCCGGGCACTTTCAAATAGTGGTACTGTGTAAATAGTAGCCACTGATATTTTGTAAATAGTAATTGCATAGTAACCTCATTGTTCCTATAAATAGAGGTAATTGTAATTCATAATTTACGGTGAAATCAATAGAACTTTCTCTAGTTTCTCTTAGCTCTTTTTTGTTAGTTTCTGTTATTAGCTTGTTATAACGTAAGTTGAACAAATCAAATAAATGAATGCAGAAAGTAAAAACACTAAGATTTAACGTGGTTAAACCGTGCAGTCTACGACCACGGGACTTCCCCTGGTCCAACAAACCTGTTCATTAATAAATAGCAAGTTACAACATCAATGGACTTACACAAGTAAAGACTCTCTCTTGACCTTTGACGCCTAGATGAAGAACTCCTTAATGAACCTCGGTTTGGCGAGCTCCCCTCGACTTGCAACGTTCTCTCCTGAGAACTACACCTTTTTCTCCCGAATAATGGATAAAACAAAGAACAAACTAAAAACTCTTCATATCAAAGATTAAAACACTAAGTATAACAGAAGCAAAAATAAACTATTTATTTCGCAGTCTGTTGCAACAACACATGCTCTATCAGATTTCCTATGTTACTAACTTTTGTCGTAGCACATCGTCAATCTGCTACAGCAAGACCTGACAGCTTGAAATACTCAAATCAATCTTCTTTTTCTGCTCTGTTTCTCACACTCCTTCAGTCGTGTAAGGCTCTGTATATATGCTGAATTAATTGCCTAATCCTCCACAAGGTAATCTGTGCTTGGGCCTTGAGTTGTATGGAAAGACTTTGTTTCCAAGCAATTCTTGAATAAGGCAACCTTCCTTTCTTGAATGTAGATGTCAATTTGCCTTTGCCTTTTCAACTCTCTTGTAAACATGGTAAACCTGTCAATCATGATTCACCAAACATATATGCATATACCTAATTACATTTAGACAACACATAATTTTGGCAAAACACAAGCCAATTAAATTCACAGCATTTGTTGCAGCAAGAGATACAACAAGGAGCGTAACAAGCTCCCCCTTTAGCTTTGTTTTGGCAAAACTGCATATCAGAGTAATCAACACACTTGAGATAAAGTTTAGTGAGCATTAGTGTAGCTATAAGTCAGAGCCAACGACAAAACAGAATACAAAATGTATCAGAGTACAAAGCATTATCAGAGAATTAGAGTCGAGATTAAAACAACCAAAATAAACTAACTGTATCAGAGCAATGATAGGACAAGAATAAAGATAACCAATTGTTCAGAGCATAAACATAAACATATCAGTAGAACAGACTATTCTCCCCTTTTTTGATAAACAAAGGCAATGAATAAGCATCGAGCGGTGCAGGAGAGCGGATGGTAGCAAGAGTAGCAAGAATCTGTTGTTGTCCTTGTAGAATTTGAGCTTGAGAGGCCTGAAGTGCAGCTTGGGCAGTCTTGACCTGCTGCAGCTCAACTTGGATCTGTTGCAACACTTGTCGCACATCAGCACTTGAATTGGGGGCAAAGTATGTGCTACCAGGTACTGTAGCATCATACTCCCCCTGAGCAACGGCTCCTACTGTAGTAGACACAGGAACTGTAAGTTGCTCCCATTGAGTACCAGCTTGATGTTTTCCCTGCAAATACTTTCTAGAAAAACGTAATGGAGGAGGAAGTTTAACTAATACCTCATCTGACTTTTTGACCTTGTGCTGCAGGCTTAAGACACCATAAATCACAGACGAAAATGGAAGATATAATGTAGGAGCATTCTTTTCAGCTTCTTCCAAAATCCGATTAAAAATAACCTACCCGATGTTCAAATTTAGACCAGTGTCAACCTAAAACAATAAGGTGGCCATCTCGGCATGCACCGTGTTAGCATGTTTCCTTGGAAACCAGTTGGCTAAGGCAATGCGATGCAAGGTAGCATATTTAGTTGTCAAAGCTGTAGCAGCTAGCCGATTGCCATAAGGCCAGGTGGTAGTGTATCCTAACAATTCCGTTGCAACTTGATCAAGAGTGAAACTAACCTCTGCAACATCTTCCTCTGGCTTCTCAAAACCCACAAACTCATTTATCACAGTAGGAGAGAAAATGAACACATTACCCCTAACATAAGCCTGATGATAATATGGGGAAGTAAGGTCTCCTATGGCCTTAGTCAAATTTGCATAAAACGCATGAACAATTGCCGCAACGTATAATGTGTCTATCTTAACAGTGCCTAGCAACATGCGTTGTTCTAGTAGTTCAAGTATGCATATGCCCTTATATGATTCAATATGCAAAGTTCGTTCTTCCATAAAAGCTCTCTTACTAACCAAGTCCCATCGAACAAGAGAGGCAGAAAAATAAAACTTTTTGGAGTGAGCAAGACTAACCATATATCCAGGCTTCATAGTACGTTGTATCTTGCGTCGGCTTGCAGGAGAAGAGGTTGTAGACTTCCTCTTTTGTGCTTGACGTTTGGTTCTGGGACGTTTGAGTGAACTGGACTCGCTTCCTGCTACAGCAACTTTTACACCAGATGAAGCTTGACCAGGTGTGATTTTTGTTCCATCTTTAGCTGCACCAGAATGTACAACATGCAGTATAGGAGTTGGTTCACTCAATGCTGCAACATTGACTGGAGATGTTGTGGTAGCATCATCTGCCACGTTCTGTTAAAGTTAATGAATGGTTAATTAAAAGAGAGACAAATTAATGAAAGGAAATAAATTGAGCACAATATTTCAAGCAAGGAGGAAGTTGAACGGTTTGTAGAAGTTAATTCTCTCTCCTCCTTTTGAAAGACGTGCACTGAAGTGCCATTAATTTCCCGCTCAAACATTTCAGTTATGACACATCAGCAAAGAGTGATAACTGTTCAGGTCCTGCTGTAGCATCGTTTATCAAAAGGAAAGTTCTGCTGTGACAAAACCGTTAGTTCTACGACTTAAATGCAACAAAAACAGAACTGACAGATAGGCAAAATTTGTGCTACAACAAATTATGACTAGATTTAATTCCAAAACTTGGTGTGTAAGACTATGTTACTACATACGTCAACCAAGCAAATTTCACACTTTGACATTCAACCCTTAAGATTCTTTTGACTTTTCATAAAATTCAGAATTTACACACGCACACTTTTATAAGCATGAACTTTGAGTCACCACTCGAATTTCTACTGATCACATGCATAAATCAAACAAGAATTTCAAGAGTGGACCGTGAGTGTGTGTGATTCATGTTCAAGCCAATCTTAGACGGTCCTCAACATCCATCACGCCAGGTCAAATTAGAAGCAATACTTGTTCCAAGATACCTAGTCCTCTAATCAACCTTACAAGATTTTATATATAACCATCTTTCAAGCAAGAATTTCAAGATTTTTTTTCTTGGTATGGTGGCTTTCACTCTAGAACCATTCTTTGTGATTTTAGGTAGCCCTTTCCATTCCAACTTTTGCTGCAATACCCTGCATATGATTTTTCTGTTGATAAGGTGAATAGAATTCAGGAATGAATCTCAAAGAGACTTCTCTTTGCCAGATCCCTAGTCGTCAAGCAAGTTCGCAATCTTTTCCTGTTGAGACTTCAATCTAAAATTCATCAGAATGACAAGAACATGATGTGCATTGATAATATGGTTCCACAAATGAAATCACTAGCTGATTTTTACATATAATTTTCAATGCTCTAGTGATGAACCAATGCACATACACACAAACCATTAAATCTTAAGGAAAACAAATGCCTAAGGCTTTTCTCAAGGTCTCAAACCTTACAGAGTCTAGTGCCTTAGTGAAGATATCTGCTAGTTGATTTTCTATTGCAACATATTCTAGCACAACCTTATTTGTTCCACAAGTTCTCTTATGAAGTGATGTCTTATGTCCATGTACTTTATTTGTGAATGCTATATAGGATTCTTTGAGATATTTATGGCACTCATGTTGTCACAAAAGACAGTAAATCGATTTTGATCAATGCCATAATCATCTATCATTTGACCCATCCAAAGAAGTTGAGCACAACAACTACCTGATGCTATGTATTCTGCTTCAGCAGTGCTCAAGGAAATTGAGTTTTACTTTTTGCTGTACCATGAAACAAGATTGTTACCTACATAATAGCAACCTCCAGTAGTGCTCTTCCTGTCATCCACATTTCCAGCCCAATTTGTATCACTAAACCCTGCAAGATTTGTGTTAGTGTCATTAGTGTACCAAATACCAAAATTAATAGTCTCACTCACATATTTAATGACTCTCTTTACAGCTTTTAAGTGTGACACTTTTAGATCAACTTGAAACCTAGCACACACTCCTACACTAAAACAAATATCAGGTCAACTAGTAGTTAAATAAAGTAAGTTCCCTATCATGCTTCTATACAAACTTGCATCCACAGACTTCTCATTCCCATTTTTCATCAACTTTGTGATTGATCTCATTGGTGTCCTCATGTGTTTTGCATCTTCCAAACCAAACATTTTCACAAGATTCTTGGCATATTTCTCCTGAGAGACAAAAATGCTATTCTTGCACTACTTCACCTGCAAACCTAGAAAGTATGTCAGTTTTCCAACCATACTCATTTCAAATTCATGCTGCATTTGATCAACAAATTCATCAACATCACTTTTGATTGTTGCACCAAAGACTATGTCATCAACATAAATTTGAGCAATCAAAATTTCAGGTGTAAATTTAATGAACAAAGTCTTATCAACACTTCCTCTTTTATAGCATTTTTCAAGCAAAAATCTAGTTAACCTCTCATACCAAGCTCTTAGAGCTTGTTTCAATCCATACAAGGCCTTTTTCAATTTAAAAACATGATCAGGAAGATGTGGATTCTCAAATCCTTTAGGTTGTTCAACAAAAGCTTCTTCATTAAGTATACCATTTAAGAAAGCACTCTTTGCATCCATTTGGTATAACTTAATTTTCAACACACATGCAATCGACAACAAAAGTCTGATTGACTCTAAACTAACAACTGGAGCAAAAGTTTCCTAAAAGTCAATGCCCTCAACTTGAGTGTATCTTTGAGCAACTAACCTAGCCTTGTTTCGGGTTATGTTTCCACATTCATCAGTCTTGTTCCTGAAAATCCATTTTGTCTCAATTACATTTGTGTCTTTTGGCCTCAGAACTAAGACCCACACATCATTCCTAACAATTTGGTTCAACTCTTCTTGCATAGCATTGCTCCAACTTTCCTCCTCTAAAACCTCTTTTACATTCTTTGGCTCAATGGGAGAAGTAAAGCATACATACCTGACCATCTCTCTGTAATTTACCTTTTGCTTGCTTCGAGTTCGAACACCATCATGCAAGGAACCAATGATATCACTTTTTGAGTGATTCTTTTGAACTCGACTTGAAAGTTTAGCAATCTGAAGTTCTAAAAATCTTTGCTCAAACACTTCTGTTTCAGTACCTGTTGTACCATGTTCAACATCTGCTATGTCAGTTTTAGTCTCTGTTGTAGCAGTTTCAGTTTTTGTTCTACGCATTCTAGCTTCTGCTGCAACAAGTTCAGTTTCTGCTGCAACATTGTCTGATGTTTGTCTGTCTGTTGCTTCTCCTGTATCATTGTCAGTACCTGTTGCAACATTTTCTTGAGCAAACTCGCCTGCTGCAACATTTGAATCACAAGCTTTTAGCGCACCTACATTATCATTTACCATAATATTAATTGACTATATCATAGTAAGTGTATGTAAATTGAAAACTCTATAAGCTCGGTTGTTTGTAGAGTAACCGAAAAATATACCTTTGTTGGATTTTGCATCAAACTTACCTCTTGGCTCTCTGTCCTTTAAGATATAGCAAATACTCCCAAATACATGAAAATGATTAAGTGAAGGTTTCTTACCTTTCCAAATTTCATATGGCAATTGAAGTGTACCTGGATGAAGATACACTCGATTTACTGTGTAACAAGCAATGTTAACAACTTCAGGCCAAAATTTATGAGGAATGTTATTTGCATTTAACATCACACGAGCCATTTCCTGCAAAAACCTATTTCTTCTTTCTACAATACCATTTTGCTGTGGTGTTTTAGGTGCAGAAAATTCATGAGCAATTCCATGCAAATCACAAAAATCAGAGAAGGTATGATTCTCAAACTCCTTAACATGATCACTTCTTATTCTAACAATTTTTCCTTTGTGACAATCCTTTTCATTTGAGATTTTCAAGCACATATCTTTTTCCACCAAGACTTTCAGTTTGCATAGGACCCATAAGATCCATATGCAAGAGTTCCAAAGTCCTTTTTGTGATAATCTGTTGCAGCTGTTTATGAGTGGTTTTTACCTGCTTTCCAAGTTGACATGGACCACAAACCTCATGCCTCAATCTTTTCAATTTAGGAACTCCTCGAACAATACCTGTGTTCACAATTTTGCTTAGAGTTTTGAAATTCAGATGTCCTAACTTGAGGTGCCACAGTTTAATATTATCAACTATGTTGCTTTGACAAACAAAATTTTGTTCGTGTGGAACAGAAAACATATAGCAATTATCTATTGACCTACTTCCTGCAAGAACACATTTGTTAGAACTATCAATTACTTCACATCCATCCTTGGTAAAGTTTACTAGTAATCCTTGATCACACAGTTGACTAATACTAATGAGGTTTGCCTTGAGTCCTTCTACATGCAAGACTTTCTTCAATCTTGGAAAGCCTTTGAGAACAAGGGTTCATTTTTCAAGGACACGACCTTTTTCACCATCGTCAAATGTTACTTCTCTTCCATTGCATGACTTGTAATTTTTGAGAATTTATCTTTCACCTATCATGTGCCTAGAACAACCACTGTCAAAGTACCAAGAGTAAATGGGACATGCTTTCAAGGCAGTATAAGTGACAAGACGTGTTATAGGAGACTTTCTTACCCAAATCTATTTTACATTTTGCTGCAACAGGTGGAGATAATTTTTATTTCTTCTTTTCAATGCTCTCATAAGCTTGTAGCAATGAGGTTTGATATGACCAGGAGTGAAACAATGATGACAAATAGGAACGAACTTACTTACCTGTGAAGTTCCTGCTTCTGTGCCAAGTTTTATTGCAACAGATTGTTCCACCTTCAAATTTTCAACTTCTTTGACAAAAACTGTTTGACTTGTTGATGTTTCTCCTTGATATCCTAATCCAGTGTAATCTCTGCAAGACTTTTGAATTGATAACATATAATCAAGCTTTTCAATACCTGAGTTCATCATCTTGAAGCCTCGCTGGATCAGTGATAGTTCCTACTGCAGCATTTCAGCTTTTTGTTGACTTTCTCCCAAAGATTTCTGCAACTCAGCCTTTTCTTTTTCAAGTTTGGCAATCTTGGTTAGTTGATCTTGATTCACCCTACACAGGATTAGCCATTTTTGGTACATCGTTTTGTAGGTCCTTATGAACTTGTCCTCTTCTTCATCACTATCCAATTCTGAATCAGTTTCACCATCTGACATAATGCTGATTGTGCTGCTGCAGCACAGAATGCAACATAGTTGCTTGTAGAGCTGGCAAATGGGCCAGTCCGGCCAAATCGTGGGTTAAGAAAAATGAGTCCAGCTCGACACATATATTTAGTGGGCTGAGCTGAGTTGGGCTCAATTCTTGAAATACAGGACCCAACTTGACCCACGAGCCCGCTACTACAAGTCGCGAGCTAGGCAGGACCAGCCCATCTTTTTTTTTAATTTTTTTTATTAGTGTGTTCTGAATTTTGATAGTTGGATTAATAATGAAAAAAGCTTAAACTTAACCTTTTTTTACAAAAAAGTTAATTTAACAATTAACAAGACATAAAGTTAATTGATAATATTAATATAAATGATAAAATATTACTTAACAAACTACAAGTTCACGAGACACGGATACATTACTAATAAATATAAAAAAAGAACATTACATAAATAATTGAAGAAAGTTGGTGGAGTTCTCCATTTTATTATGCTCCTTGTGCGAGTGCTAAGCCTGTTGGTGGTAGTGGTGGCGGTGGCTGAGGATTAAAATAATTTAGAATATTTGAGTGTTGAGATACAAGATGTCTTATAAGCGTTTTAGTTCCAAATTGATTATATATTTATGCTCAAAATAGTTACAAATTACATACCCATGTTCTTCAAAGTAAGCAAAATGATTCTAAACATTTGAACATAATCGTTGTGAAAGATTTTATTCTCCCATAGCCATAGATATTGTGTATTCTCTTATAGTAAAATAAAGAGACAATATGTAGTAAAATAAATATATAGTTTTGTAGTAAAATGAAGTTGAATACACTAACTATTTATAACAAAAATTATATGTACAAATTATAATCTCAAGATGGGCTTTATCTGGGCTAGGCTGAGTTTGTGGGCTGAGCTGGGTTGGGCTGGGCTTGGGTACAAATGAGCTGGGTCAAAAAATATGTGACCCAGCTCGGCCCACCTATATATAGTGGGCTGAGCCGAGTCGAACCTACTTTCTTCGAGCTGGGCTGGGCCCAAATTTTCGTGTGCTGAGCTGAATTGGGCATGTGTCGGCCCGGCCCAAATGCCACCTCTAGTTGCTTTTGTGCTCTTCACCGCTGCTGCTGCTACTTTCTGATTCTTCGTCGCTCCATCTAGCATTCATGGCTTTCTTCATTCTTTTCAAAGTATTGGCACACTCAGATTGAATGTGACCAAATCTTTCACATTCTCGACATTGAATTTCTTTATTCTTTTTCTTTCGATCAAACATTTTTTCATTCTACTTCTTGGAAGTTTCAGCATTTGCTGCAGCATGTGAGTTTTTGCCAAAGTTGGTGAATTTTGGTCCTTTCGCTTGATTCTTCCATTTTTTAAACACCTTTTTGAAATTCTTTGTTAAAAGGGCCAGAGATTCCTTCAACTCGTCATCATCAGAAGGATCTTCATCCTCTTGCCTTTGAGTTTCTACTTGCAATACAATGCCATTTTCTTTTCTTTTTTGCCTGAATTTCATCTCAAAGGTTTGCAAAGACCCCATTAGCTCATCAAGCTTCAAGGAATCCACATTCTTCACTTCTTCTATTGCTGCAACCTTAATAACAAACCTATCCGGAAGTGACCTCAGCGTATTTCTTACCAACTTTGAATCTGAATACTTTTCCCCCAATGCAAAAGCTTCGTTTGCTATGTCACAAAGCTTAGCATTAGATTCAGCAATGGTTTCCTCCTCGTGCATCCGCAACTCTTCGAACCTTGTTGTAAGTATTTATAATTTTAAAACTTTTACTGCAGCAGTGCCTTCATATGCCGTTTGCAAAATATCCCAAGCTTCTTTTGTTGTTTCACAATTTGATATAAGCTTGAATTGATTCAGATCGACGACATTAAAAATAACATTCAACGCCTTTGAATTGTTGGTGGCTGCTAAGTCTTCAGCTTTGGTCCATTGCAATTCAGATTTCTTTTCAACAGTGCCTTCAACAGTTGTGGCAGTAGGATGTTCCCAACCACTTAACACAACCCTCCAAGCAGCTTCATCAATAGCTTTAATGAAAGCTCGCATCCGTGCCTTCCAATACGAATAGTTTGTGCCGTCAAGAAGAGGTGGTTTATTGATTGATCTGCCATCTCGTAGAGTGTCTATATCTGCAAAACTAACCAGAAAAAAAACTCTTCCAAAGATCTAACTGATTCAGTTCAGGAACCTACTCTTGATGCCACTTGTTAGTTTCTGCCTATTAGCTTGTTATAACGTAAGTTGAACAAATCAAATAAACGAATGCAGAAAATAAAAACACTGAGATTTAACGTGGTTCAACCGTGCGGTCTACGTCCACGGGACCTCCCCTGGTCCAACAAACATGTTCATTAATAAATAACAAGTTACAACATCAATGGACTTACACAAGTAAAGACTCCCTCTTGACCTTTGACGCCTAGATAAAAAACTCCTTAATGAACCTCGGTTTGGCGAGCTCCCCTCGACTTGTAACGTTCTCTTCTGATAACTACACCTTCTTCTCCTGAAGAATGGATAAAACAAAGAACAAACAAAAAACTCTTCCTATCAAAGATTAAAACACTAAGCATAGCGGAAACAAAAATAAACTATTTATTTCGCAGTCTGTTGCAACAACACATGCTCTATCAGATTTCCTATGTTACTGACTTTTGTCGCAGCACATCGTCAATCTGCTACAGCAAGACCTGATAGCTCGAAATACTCAAATCAATCTTCTTTTTCTGCTATGTTTCGCACACTCCTTCAGTCGTGTAAGGCTCTATATATATGCTGAATTAATTGTCTAATCCTCCATAAGGTAATCCGTGCTTGGGCCTTGAGTTGTATGGAAAGACTTTGTTTCCAAACAATTCTTGAATAAGACAACCTTCCTTTCTTGAATAAGCAAACTTCAATCATTTTTAATGTAGATGTCAATTTGCCTTTTCAACTCTCTTGTAAACATGGTAAACATGTCAATCATGATTCACCAAACATATATACATATATCTAATTACATTTAGACAATACATAATTTTGGCAAAACACAAGCCAATTAAATTTACAGCACTTATTACAACAAGGGCGTAACATTTTATATATTATTATCTTTATAGTAATTATTTCATAACATTTTAGATATTTTTAGGTTTCTCTCTCTTCTCGTTATGATATTAGGGTCTAAACCAACTCTCAACCATAGATCCTCTTTTGAATGTCTTTATCACACATTGACTGACTATACTACACTCAAACCTTTTTGTTGTTTATGTTATCCCTGGACCAGACCCTATGTCAAGCATAAACTGCTGCTTAGGTCCATTCCTTGTCTATTCCTAAATCTGCTTCTCTTTGTTCGAGTGCGCACATCAACATTGTTTTAATTTTGCTCATGTATTGTTAATCAACTTAGCTTTGTAGTTTATAATTCAGTAAGAAGTAAGACAAGTGTTTTGCCATATTATGAAAACTTTGATACGCAATGATTGGTAATTTAAACCGAACGTGGTGTTTTGTACTAGTTGATAATCATAGCCTATGCAATCTTAGTTTGAGTTTTTTTTTTTTTTTACTTAATTTCATTTTTTTCTTTCTTTCTTTCTTAATTTCATTTTTATTTTTATTTTTATCCCCCACCCTCACCTGCTCGAACTTTGGTTTTCTAACTGTTAAGGAAAGTAGTCCATTACTAAGTTACTCCTGAATCTTTTGTTTGAGTTATTTTGTAAGAAAAAAACAAAATATATATAGAAGAATAAGGATGAAAAATGGTATTTCTTCTCATAATAATGGAAAGATATATGTTATGCTAGTTAATAGTAATGGAAAAAGTACGCATGGAAAAAACAAGCATTTTGATAAAAGTGGTATTTTTATTGTAACAAGCTAATTTTGAAAAAATTGATTGTATGGGGGTAATAAGCTACTAAGTATAATATACAATGCCTTTATTACCTGTATTAGAAGATAGAAAAAAGAAAAAGTGAACACTTTTAAATATGAATAACAATGTCATATAAAACCAAAGTCTTTTTAATTTAGACGTAGGCATGATATCCTACTCATATGAAAGAAGTATTTACTAATTACGTGATTTTAGTATTGCTATGATCGCATTTTTTTAACTAATTACATGCATTATTTATCAAAAGTCGGAGCTCAACACCGTCCCCATCCCGGCAGCCTTACATCTCAAGAAAAAACCTAATATTTATTTAATTAACACGTAAATACAAGATTATACACGTATAATACAAGTATAAAAGATTATTCTTTATTGTTATATAATTTTTCGACCGTGAGATAAAAAAAGAACCAACAAATGTGAGACCTACTTGTGTATTAAATGGCCATATAATCATTTGCCAAAGAGAAAGTGTTTCCTTCACACGTATTTATGGACTCCGAAATCTCGTAAAAATATTAAACTATATTAAAATATCATTTTATTAAGCAATACCGGACAAAAAATATTTTATAGGATACAATGAGACTTACAGACTGTTTAGAACAAATGAATTCCACAAAATTTTGTGAAATTCATTTGTAAATTCAATTTTTTTTTGTTTGGTTGCACCTTTTTAAAAAGTTACAAATCTAGGATTTGTAATTCTTGGATTTGCACAAGCCTTACTCAAATCCGAGCTCAAGAGGTGAAATTTGTAAATCCACGTTTTCTAATTCTGCTGCTAATTCTTTGAGGACAAAACTACCGTCAAGTTTAAGTTATTGACATTGCTAGAAATAGTAAAAAACTCAAGAAAAAAAAAATGTCTTCCCCACTCTTTTCTCTTTCACGGCAAAAAAGAGAAAACTCAATATATTTCATTCACTCCTCTTTATTCCTTTAATCTTCTTTGTAAATTTATTCATGATTTTTCTTTTGGGCCATATGTATTCTTGTAAAAGAATTTATAGTTATCACATGCTAATCTTAATATAATCAATATATGTCAATCATAATAAACACTAGATAATGTTTTTATATATGACAACCATGCTAAAAAGATTAATATCGTGTTTGCCGTGACTTTGCCGTGACCGTGTATATGTATATAGTTGAACTTGAAGTTATTTATTCATGTTAAATTTATGAGTGAACTTAAAATTATTATGATTATTTTGTAATGTTTATATTTTTTGAAAATATTTATTTGCTTTTTTTTTGGGATTTTTATAATAGTACCAAGAATCAATAATTGGTTAAAAATATAACAGTTATATGATAGTCTAATTACAATTGAATAAAAAAAGGATATTTAAGTAAAATACATCTATTAATTTCAATTTCACATGTATTCTAAATATAATTTGAATTTACAAATAACAGAATTGACTTAATTTTATTTTATATTTCCAAACAAGAGAATTCATTTGTAAATGAATTCCTCATGAAATTCATTTATAAATTAAATGAATTCCACACATGAATTACTTCCAAACACTATGTTAGAGCTCATTTAGGGGCAAAAGAGTGATTCCCAAATTAAAGTAAAATAAAATAAAATTATACACATATATATATACATAAACCTCAAATGCCGTAGTTTGTGTTTCGTCCTCCTCTCAACCCTAATCTCGCCTCTCTTCGATTCTCCAGTTAGAACTTGAGAATGGATCCTTTACCCGAACCCGTTAGCTACATATGCGGAGGTAATTTAATTAATCGTAGTTTTTTTAAAGATTATTTTTTGTTATTATTAAAATTTTTAGGGTTTTTAATTGGGGATTTAATGGACGGTGCAGATTGTGGGCAAGAGAACACGCTGAAGCCAGGGGATGTGATCCAGTGCAGAGAGTGTGGTTATCGTATTCTTTACAAGAAGCGTACTCGCAGAAGTATGTTTATATTATTTTCACGCATATATTTTGTAAATGTATCTACACACACACACACACACACACATATATATGGTGGTAATTTTTTTTAAAAATTTTAATTTTTATATATATTTTTCAGTTAATTTTGGAACATGGGTCTTGTTAATTGTTTGAAAACTAGTATCTGTGGCTAAGCTTTAATTGGAAAAAGTTCTCAACAAACCCCACCCACCCCCCTTTGGGAGGAGGGAGGGGGGGGGGGGTGGGGGCCGGGTTTGTTGGGAAAAAAAAAGAAGCAAATTTTGGAATGAGGGTGTTGCTTAATCGATTGAAAACTAGTATTTCTTGCTGGTTTTTGTTGAGAAAGTTGAAGAAAGGAGGTAGACCTTCGAGAATGAATATTGGACCAGGAAGAGAAAAGGGGGGTGCAAGATAGGTTTGCCTATGTATCTGTCCCCTCTCACCAAAGCTTCCGAACTTGCCAAGAAGTGTGCACGCACACTTATTTACATATATGTATGTGTAGTGATAAAAATGTGGTTTTTCTAGTGTTACAGTAGGTTTTATTACTGGTATTTTTGCCTACCTATAATTCGATAAGATGTGCTTATATGTACTTGTATATATGGGAACTTGATACTTGGAGAGATCCAATGGTGATAGATTTGGGATGGGATGAAGTGGATTATTTGATTTGAATAATCAATAGTCCAATCCAAATCACGTCATTGTTATTGCATCATGCTGCCATCGCTGTTGGTTTCTGGCAGAATGTTGTAACATTATGAGATGATTTCTTTGTGTATGGCTTTATTTCATTTGACATATTCATCTGATTATTTAGGTACCGTTTGTTTATTAGTTTCCTTGTGTTTGCTGCAGTTGTTCAGTATGAAGCTCGCTGAAGATCCAAAGGCTGACTCAATTGAAGTTTCCCCAAGTATCTGTCAAATAGTATTGCTATAAAATTCGCCCGAGTGTTGCTGGCGTAAAACAATGCATGTAATTACCAATTTACTGTTATTGAGTTCTGGTCTTTGAATGTCTGTCGCACGATTGTGTTGATGTTATGATGTGAAAACACCTGGAAAACCATTGATGTTAATCTAGCCTGGTATTGGCACTGCAAAATGTTTTTTTGCGTTTGTGGCATTTCAATTTTGGTATACTTGGATTGCTGGTCAATCTCCCCCCCGTTGGTATTGGGATATTTATTTTAATGTAGGATCCCAGCATTACAACAGAACTGGATGTGAGAGTTTTTTCTCATCCAGCTCCGCGCGAAGAAATAAAAGCGACCTGCTTCTATTTGTGTAGATGTGATCCTAGCAGGTAGCAGCCCTCCTCCGCCCGGTCGTCAATCAAAGTTTAACTAGGGATTGGTTAATATGTTCCTCTACAACATTTCAGGGTCAAGGGAATCTCATACCATCTAATTTGGGGTTTCAGGTGTTCTTGTCTTCCCCTCTACTTATCTTACTGAACAATCTGAACATAATTCATCGTAATAAGATGTTGTGGACTCGACATGCTTGGAGAAACCAAGTTTGCAGTTACAAAGATGGTAACTGGTCTATACAAATATTTGTATTTGTTTGTTGGAATCAGATAGACTGATGGGCATTCAACCCTATCGAGGAACACTCAAACTGAAGCTAAGGGAACGATTGCCCTATGGAGGAATGCCCAAGTTCCAGAGCGGAGGTGAAGAAGCTTTCATTCGACAAGAGGAAACATCGTGAGATGGAATTCTACTTTACATATGCTACTTAGAGTGATTCCCGTAGATCAGAGAAAAAAGGAAAATTGCAAGAAAAGAGGCACTCACAGTAAGGCCAACGATTAGCAATAAATAAGTGATAAACAAGGTGACCTTCACGACCAGATAAGAAAATATTATGTGAATTGGTAACAACAGAGCGCATACATTACAATGGTTAGTTTAAGATCCAAAACACACAGATACATTCCCCTTATTATGTTCTGCAGTCACTGGTGAGAACTAGTTTCACAACCATGGATGTTAACCAGAGTTGTAAAATGCAGCAATCGCTGTCCCTTTGTTATTGGTGGTGCTAACAGGGGCATCATATTTGCTGAAAAGCCTATACGATGAGATCAACGAAAGCCCTGCATAACAAACTGTTACAATGAATGTAATGGCAACAGAAGCTGTGGCTTTTCTACAGAAACCACCGAATGATCTGCAAGTCTGACTCCATGTTACTGTTGCATCGCCTTTGTACGCGAGGTACACGACCTCTGTAGAGATGGCAGCCGCGGCGAGGACTATGTACGTGAAGACCTGGTCGAGGAGGAAGAAGGTCCAGGCTCGAGGCATGGTTGAGGGACGAGGTACAGCTGCAACAATGGCTGAGTAGTGAATAGCCAGCACAGACACCATTTGCATGGACCAAGTACCTGAAGAAAGGGAGTTGAACCATTATAATCTCATTAAATATTTTCAACGTAATATCAATCAGTCATAAACTTTGTTTATGGATGGAATCACCAAGAAGAGTTAGAATTTGGAAGCATTTTCTTTGATTAGTGTCAATTTGAGAACCTCAAGTGCTCTAAGAGTTTTGATTTGCAGTGTGGATAATTAACCAATCAATCCATGAAAGTTCACAGTGAGAATGGTTTATCTGAAATTAAGAAGGGATCTAAGATTTTTTACTACTGACGGCTATGATACGTCATTTGATTATCACCCAAATAATATTCTACAAACGTTAGAAATAAATCAGTGGGTTGTGATTCTGAAAACCACAATTAGTAGATCAATTGAGATTAAACAATGATTTCGATTCTTTCCCGACTTTGCCAACAGCAATGGCTCTTCCACTCGGTACCATCGGATCACTAAGACTGACTTTCTGTCCTACTAGATGGGTGGGTCTTGCAGTCAAGCTCCCTTTTTTTTTTTTTTTCCCCTTGTGACATGATAAGCAAATCTTAATTCTCAAATTTTTTTTGAACGAAAAAACAGAATTTTTGCTCTTATGAAATAAAAATTTATTTGTCAAGCAACTTATTCCTATTCCATAAAATAGCAACATCGATTTATTTAATTAAAAATACATGTAAATTTATAGTATCTTCTACGATTAATGAGGACTATAAACCCCACTAGTCATACATAGACTCGCCGGTCCTCTGAATTGCTCTTTTACGAAAGAAATAGTAAAATGACAGATTTACCAACTTCATGCAAAATGTCTACACAAACATGTACTTTGTCACATCAACATAGTTAAAAAAAAGTATTACACTTGTTTTCAAATAAATGTTTTGCTATTCAATCAATTCGAAGAGTCATGTCATATAAGGTAGGTGCTATACATGTAAGATTCATTTTCTTTTTTCCGGACAAAATTTTCCTCAAATAAGAGAGATTACCTGAAGGCTCCAATGTCAGAGTATGAAAGAGAGCCATACTCATTAGTTTGAGAATCTTTAAGCATGACCACTAATGCCACTATGCATAGAGCCATAGGCAACAAACGCAGCAAAGTCTCTGCTGTGCGCATACCTTCACCATTATCTCTTGGTGTCAACCCCCCCACCTCCATTGGAGAGCTTCCAGCTACTACAACACTGCCTCCTTTCTGTGTCTTGTCTGCCATGATTGGTTCTTGTTTTTTCTTCAAGTTTCGGTGAAAAATGATGATATTGAGAGGAGTGAGATTGCTCTTGCTTATTAATGGAGTTTAGGTATGGTGGGTGGTGTTAGCATTGAATGCAACATTAAAGACCGCCACATTTTCCCATGCATGCATGGATAATTCAGTATCTTTCTAGCCTCATCTCTTTGGGCAAGATTCAAGTTGTTGAATGTAAATGCAAGACGTGGATAGAATTTTAGCCAAAGAGCCAATCCTTATGAGTCCTTGTCTCGTAACATTATAATATTATAAAAGAGATCAATGACAGTAAGTTGAAATGATCGAAATAATTGAGGGTGAAAATCAAATAAGTACACAATCATTTCATGTCAAATTAAGTATGACTGATTCCAAAGTTGGCATGCTAACTGGGGGATGTATGAGTCCTCATTGACCTGAGCAATTTCGATCTATCAGATGACGATCAAGAGAATCTTTGTGAGAGAGTCTTGACCATCCGGATGAGTTGGATTGATTGGAATCATTGTGTATGAAAATCATATAACTATATAATTATTTCATCAATATTGATCTCTCTTATAATGTTAAATAACGTAATGAGAGGGTCTTGCATGAGTATCATGACATCATATGGCACCTATAACGCTATATAGCATTATAAGAGGATCTTGCATGGGTATCATATTATGAATTAAGCAACTATATAAGCAAGGGAAGTAAAACAGGTAAAATAGTGTTAAGTGGCAATATTCAAAATTATAGGAGATGTCATTTATACATTAGAAATTTCAAGACATATGTCTATAAAGCAATAAAGTTAAATACTAGAAGCAGCCAATAAGAACTTTCCCGGGTTCAATGATGATCAAAATGATGTGATAACTGATAATCATTCAAATCAGACAGATGTTGGCTACATCCTTTGAATTGATCAAACACAGGGTGGCGGGTATAAATAAAGGGTAGCTCGGTGTACAAAATTATGACAATGAGCATGATCTAAAGAACGGTTGGACTCATTTTGGAAAAATCAAGAACTTAACCTTTCTCTCTCATTCTACAGCATACTAGAATCTGTCAATTCCATCACAGTTCAACTTTCTTTCCACTCATCATAGATTTTTCAATTGAGAAGCTAAAATGGATTTAATTGAAAAAAGAGAACAGTTACTGATCTCATTCACATGATTATGAGAACTAAGAAGCTTCATATCAGCTTGTTTATTTTGAAAAGAAGCATAATGAAAGCCAAAAATGTTGCTGCAAAGTTCAAAGAAGACCATCCACTAATGTGTCCATATGTGTTTGTTCCAGACCAGCCTCACTCACAGCAATCTCATGAGAGATCTTTAGACACTTGACAGCAGCCTCTTCCATTTGAGACTTCAACTTCAATTGCTCTTCTTCCTTCAATGCAATTGATCCCTTAAGCAGATTAGCTATTTCTTGCTGTTTTTCCTCCAACCTTTGCAGAGCAATACGCGCGTTGCGCAACTCCATGATGTTCTTTATCTTGTGAAGGTGGCAGAGAAGCCATTCCACATCAAAACCAACTTTTTTAATGTCATCTAATGAGTTGAACATGTCAATCATCTGATAATCTTTCAAGTCATTTACAGAGGTGACTTGCAAAGTTTTGACAATTGAACATATCTTTTCCCAGAATGCTGACTTGAAGGCTGCAGAACTTAGAGTGCAATGTTGAGAGATATCACCATACTTTGATGTAATTGCATTGAATATAGAAGTTAGATCACTATTAACTACACATCTATCAAGACTGGCATTTGAGTTGGCTGTAGAACTTGATGGTGAAGATGAACAATTAATCTGAGCCTTTTTCGAGTTCTCTCCCGGCAAATTTTGTTCTCAGCTTGAACCATTTGTTTCGACTCTTCCTTGCACTTCAGTGCTGCACATTGTATTTGTTGCAGCACATATATCTTTAACTGCATTGAAAAAAAAAAAAATTGTTCAATAATAAGTGAAAATCTATCAAGATTAGGCATTTGAGTTAGATGCGCAACTTGGTGATGAAGATGAACAAATCTGAGCCTTGGTGGGTTCTTCTTCCAGTAGATTTTGTTCCTGGATTGAAAAATTTGCACCAACACTTGCTTGTAATTCATTGACAGCTTTACTTGCCAAAGGACTCTGTTGGGGTGAAGCAATTGTAGCAGCTTGAATGGTTGGCATAGTGTCCACTGCATTTGTTGCAGCACATTTATCTGATTAGTTGATCAAAATCAGTGCTTGAATCAATTCAGTTCGACTTAGTTCTTTCTAAATGAAATTGCTTTGTGGTTTTTTAGTGTGACTAACGAAGTCAGGCTCTTGAAAGGAATGAGTTATGTCATTGGATCTATAAGGCCGACCCCATCTAAGAAAACAAGGCTTGGGGTTGTTTTATTGTTCAGTTGTACAGTGGCCTTAGATATAGAAACTAGTTTTGAAAAGTTTAGCATAAAATCTCAGGAATAAAAGAGTTAATCAGGTGCACTAGTGTGGATACTCTGCTAATGACTAAACATGGTATTGTGATTTTAAATAATAGCTCGAGTTAGTCATTTTCGGTCAATGGATTTGAGCCCATGACAGTTATTCTTTAGCCTATACATGAAATCTTGCTCAAACAGTTATTCTTTAGCCTGCAACATTAAACTTGCTCGCAGGTCGGGTTCTGGATCTAGAGCGTGACAACGAGAGGCTTAAAACCATAGAAGAGGGAGGAGAATTGTATAATTTACCATCTGATGAGGTAGACTCAGGCTGAGAAGCTGAAGCAATTGGATCTGCCACAGAGGCAACTGTTTCATGTGGCTGTCCTGTTTCCTACAAGAAAATGAAACTTAAACATTTAATCAATGAAAACACATAATGGTTTTTCATGCAGAGAAAAGATGGATAAACCACATACCCCAAAATGATGAAGTTGTCTCTCAACCTTTTTGCAACTCCCCAATGTCCATTTCAACATTTTATTCTGGGTCAAAACCACAATTTTTGTGGAAAATATTGCCAAGCAATTTTGTTATATGAACAAATGGCTAGCTGATTTAATAATATCTGATTTTTCTAACTATGACCAAGGGTGGATCTAGGATGTTCGTTCAATGAGGACTAAAAATACACAATTTAACGCTCGTGTACAAATAATTTTTTCTAGTGGGGATAAATTAAATTCACACTGAAATTACCTTAAATATGTACATATTTTAAAGACAAAATTGGAGTGAGTAGAGGCTGCAATGAAAACATCCGCCCTTGACTATGAGTATTGTATATTCCAATCACGATTATTTTCTAATATCTACGCTCAACGGTTTAGATCATATCTTCTTCATCAGTATCATCACTTAACCATCATTAATCTCCTTTATAATATTATAGTGTTATGAAATTATCTAAATCCTTGCTTAATGAACTATTAGCACATTGCACATTTAGTACAACAAAACAGAATCTGATTTTTTGCTTATTAGGAAAAAAAATAAAAAAATAAAAAATGATTCTCCTAGCATATGAGACCACATGTTGGAAAAGGGAAGACTTCGGTTTGATTGCTAAATTATTTAGCTGAATCGTTTAATTATTATTTGTTTAAATCTAAGTTGTTAATCTAAATACTTAAATTAGAAAAATGCCCGTAAAGAATTATAAATGATACAATTTGATGAATTATGAGGTATAAAAATCTTTATAATTATTGCATTCAAATACTCATTAATGTGTTCAAAGTCCCTTCAACTTATGTTTTTGGATGAAGTCAGAAACAGCTGGCGAAACTCGATCCGGTAGCAGTAGTACACCTCCACATATGCATCAAATCAGTCACTCCAGAATAATAGAACATGTCAAATTCGTGCAATCTTACATGAGCAATTTTATCCCACTATCGTAAGAACATGTCCCTCGGAACAAGTTCCTTCAACTTATATAAGGCTTAACTCTTGAAATTACACAATAAAACATGAAAGGACTTACCAGTCCTTGGCAGACTCGACAAATGATGTGATCCTTTGGCTTACGAATGGCACGATCAGGAGCATTTTGCTTATCATAGCAAGACATGTGACAAATATAATCCTCAAAGCAATAGTACTGCACCAACAAAAGAAAACATTAGAATGAAGGGCATAACTAATTTCTATACGCATTGTCCCACATTTATGTGACATATAATATGAGAATACTTTATAAATTTATGAATTTAAGTAATAACTCGGGTTGTTAATTCAAAAATTGTGTTGTGAATCGAAATATTATTTTGATTAAGTAGGAAAGTAGTTTCTTACCCTGCAATCAGAGATGGGTGCATTGCATAACTTGCAACAAAAACAACCTTCATGCCAATATTCACTCAAGCGAATGAGGTATATTTGCTTAGAAGAGTAAATGTTAATAGCATTTGAACAACCAGGGCAAGTCCTGAAAAGAAGCTTATATGAATTAGAATTACCTAGTAATATATGCAAACTAAGAACGGATTGAGCCTAAAAAGGGCATTTCGATGCACAGGGACAACGTTACGTTAAGGGAAGTGGGGTAGTAACCCCATTTATTTGCGTGTTTGACCGTATGAAATAATTATAGAACGATTTTAAAAATAAAAGTTTGTCGAGAACAATTATAATCATCTTAGTGTCTTTATTTTCTTATATATATCTTATTTCATAAATAGATTTTTTATTTGTTAATTTATTAACTCCACTAAGTCAAAATCATGACTCTGGCCCTGCCGGTCCATGAAGTTACTCGAGTATTTGGGGTAGAACTAACCCTAATGACAGATTTTCTTGTACCTGAAATCTCCATCAGTAGCCTCAGAAGCCATGGAGCTAGGACCAGACTGCTTACTGCAAGGAAGTAGCAAAAAGCATGAAAAAGAAAGGAAAAAAAAGAAAAAAAATGAGTTGTGTCAAAAATTGAAGAATATTGCAATAATTTGTTTTCTGAGGGAGTAAATATCAAACCAGAGCCAATGTTCTTCAAGGACTTTTTCTGAAGAAATGAAGAGGTGATGAAATTTGCATTTTAACAACAATTTCTAGCTATTATCTATACAAGCAAGAGCATTCAAAGAAATTAATCCACTCTTCTTGAATTATTAAATGATCAAAAAAAAAATGCATGGGAAATCACAAAACTAAATGCTTATATTTCCTATTTTTTTTTTTTGCATGCTAAATTATCTTGCAAGATTTTGAAGTCAATGCATGTTTATTTTCCATATTAACTCTAGAGAAAATGGTCATAAAAGAGGATTAATTAAGTTATTAAACAAATTTATAGAAAGTTAGAAACCGCAGACAAATTTGTAGACATCTTTTCAAGGGACATATACTAGTGAAACTGTGAAATTGCTCCTGTATTATTCGTTTAATTTGAGGAAAAGATTAATCATCATTTCATTCTATTAATCCAATCTTACCCAATTGTTAATATTTTTCGGGAAGATATGGGAAACATGGTCAATATCATTTGATTGAACAGTTGACCCAATATTTCAGTTTATTAATTACTTTCATAATAACTTAGTCGACTTCGCCTAAGAAATAATTGTTTGACCTAAGGCCACTGTCTAATATCAGGTTGATTGAGGGTGAGGATGGTGGAGTGGTTATGCATTTATTATGTCACGTTCTAAACTCAAAATTATAGACGAGACTGGTGTTATAAGTATAAAAAAACTTATCAATCATTCATATACCACTAATATGAGATATTACATATTGCGAGAAATATTTTAAATTTTTTCTTTGTTCTAAATTGAATGTTCTCATTTAATTTCCACAAAATTTTAAGAGAAACTTTTACTTACAATATAATATTAATGATGGGAAAATCTCACTAGAAGTCCCCATTGTTTCATTTTGTCCCAAATTAGTCCCCATTGTTTAAAGTGTACCAAATGAGTCCCCAATGTTTGGAAAAAAAGTCTCAAAATGGTCCTCACATCCAAAATTCTGTTATCTTTAACAAAAAATTAGTAAAAAGACTAAATTAACCTCACAAATACTAAATTATAGATTGGAAAAATCTCACTAGAAGTCCCCATTGTTTCATTTTGTCCCAAACTAGTCCCCATTATTTAATGTGTACCAAATGAGTCCCCAATGTTTAGAAAAAAAGTCTCAAAATGGTCCTCACATCTAAAATTTTGTTATCTTTAACAAAAAATTAGTAAAAAGACTAAATTAACTTCACAAATACTAAATTAAAGATTTTTAACTAATAATAATTATGAATCCATTCATGTGCACCACCACGTGACCTCTAACATTTTTTTTTTAATTTAAAAGAGATTTACAAAGTAATATTACATAACTTAGAATATTAATTTTAAAAATTAATATCGATATCTCTCGCACATAAAATGATAATTGTATCAATATCATTTTATGTGCGAGAGATATCAATATTGATTTTTAAAATTAATATTCTAAGTTATGTAATATTACTTTGTAAATCTCTTTTAAATTAAAGAAAAAAAAATGTTAGAGGTCACGTGGTGGTGCACATGAATGAATTCATAATTATTATTAGTTAAAAATCTATAATTTAGTATTTGTGAAGTTAATTTAGTCTTTTTATTAATTTTTTGTTAAAGATAACAAAATTTTGGATGTGAGGATCATTTTGAGACTTTTTTTCCAAACATTAGGGACTCATTTGGTACACTTTAAACAATGGGGACTAGTTTGGGACAAAATGAAACAATGGGGACTTCTAGTGAGATTTTCCCAATCTATAATTTAGTATTTGTGAGGTTAATTTAGTCTTTTTACTAACTTTTTGTTAAAGATAACAGAATTTTGGATGTGAGGACCATTTTGAGACTTTTTTTCCAAACATTAGGGACTCATTTGGTACACTTTAAACAATAGGGACTAGTTTGGGACAAAATAAAACAATAGGGACTTCTAGTGAGATTTTCCCTATTAATGATACTCAAATGTGTACTCATCATAATCGATGACAAGTGATCTCAACCATCTATTAGTTGCATCACTTGTTGACCTTGGATTTCTCTCGATATATGATGTTGGTAGCCGCGTCATGCGGATGGAAGAGAGAAGGGTAGTATAGAGCTTCGAGAAGAATAGGGACGAATTTAAAAAAAACTTATTAATAACTTTAGCAGCTTATCAGTGAAAGTTAATTGAATTTTCGGATAAAATTCACTTATATATTTAAAACATTTTATGAGGTTAATGAAAACTACAATCCTCGTTATTCCCTATCGACATCCGCCATTGTGGAGGAGGCCGGATAGGTGTTTAGGGAAAGGAACAATGGTGGCCGTATTGTTTGGTACCTCCATCAATGGTGGCACTCTTAGTATGCGCACTGCAAATCAATGAAAAGCATACCAATGTAGCATCTGGTAGGAGATTTGCAGCACTAATGAGGCAGCAGATCGGTAAGGAATGGGGGAGGAGGTAGATAATATTGTGGCGGATACAGGTGGCTATCGTCTTGCTACAATGGGCGAGGGTAGCGTGCAGTGGCTGAGATAGGCGGTAGCTTGGTGGCAAATGCCAGCAGCGTGAAGCAGCAAGAGAAGAACATCAATGGAAGAAACAGTCCTTGCAAGTGGATAATCACAGTAGACTCTCATTCTAGCTTGGCTTTTAACCAAAACCCCCCACCAACCCGGATTAGGATCTCCCTCGTTAACGTTATGATGAAATGATGACACAATTATAATGAAATGATTTTTATAATTCAAGATCATTGAATCTCCATCATAACGTTATATGTCATGAGGAGATCCATAATCCTACCCACTCACCTACCATGCAACACATAGAGGGCGGTTGATGAGGCGAGAGAGCACTGCACCGGCATGAGAGAGAGGAAAGCGCCGCGGTGACCAATCTTTTGACAAGATCAGTAAACGAATAATCAGAGCCGAAAATTACGATTACTAAAAGACTAATACATAGGCAGGACATAGAAAGAGAATTATTAAGATCCATTACCACATCATTCAGCAATTAAAACAAGACTATAATCAAATCCCGCAAGGGCTTGCAGAACTTCATAACCTTCCAAAGATTCAACCAACATAGGTTCAGCTTCGTCGAATGAGCTGCCCAACCCAAGTCTGCCATTTCTACCGCAGCCCCAAGTCCAAACCTCTTTTTTAGCTGTGACAGCCATCGAATGTGCTCGACCTCCTGAGACTGAAATAGGTCTCTCGCCAGCCAGCCCCTCAACCTCCAGAGGGATGCTCTCAGGACCCTCTCTACCTAGTTGTGAACTCCGGTTCCATCCCCATGAAACAACATTTCGTTCACCTCCTGTGGACTCCGAAGATGGCACCTCACAAATTGCCAGAGAATGCCCAAGACCTGATGCTACACAAAGAGGATTGAAGCTTAATTCAACTGGATGCAGTCCTAAATCTGGTTTTGCTCTACCTAACTGGCCATATACGTTACTCCCACCACTTAAAAGTGTGCCATCACCTGAAGATAGGGGAAATAAAAGAGGATGACATCAACTTTTAGTTTTCCAAAGTACTTGTGCATCTGCATATTAACAAAAATAACTTACGGCAGAGGACTAATGAATGGTCAAGCCCGCATGCTATATCAACAACCTCAACATCATGTAGTTCTTCAATTAAGCTGGGCTCCCACACAATCGGCATGTCTTTTTCCTTCTCCATTGCCTCCAAGACCAGATTTTCAGCAGCTTCGAGCATTGAACCAGAAATTTCATCATTTGCACTTGGTTTAGCCGCACTTGAATCAAGCGGAGAGATCTCCAAAGCCTTTCCAATTTTTCCTAATCTTCCATCCGCATAGTAACCCCAGCCAAATAATTTTCCATTTTTAGTTAGAGCAAGAGCATGTCCCCAACCAAGTGACAACTGCAACACCATATCCATTGTCAGTCATCCAACGTTTTATTTGGAAGATCATAATAGATGCGCTAACTGGTATTCATCCATTTTCAGTTTAACATAGGAAGTATCATGTCAACTGCAGCATGCATGGATGGGTACTATGAGTTAATACTATTCTACCTTAACATGACATGGAGACCACCTTAACTATCTCTTCTCCAACAAGTGCTTTGACTTTGGAAGGCAATCCAGCCTCTGTGATTCCTTTCCCTAGGCCAAGCTGTCCACGCTTGGACCGTCCCCAGACCCACAAAGAACCATCATCTCCAATAGCAGTGGAGATCACACCAGATGCAAATGCAGCTTTAACTTTCACTCGATTCAGCCCTTCCACTTTCTTTGGTTCATGCCATGTTTCTCTGCAACAGATTTCAACAAGAAGAAAGGCCTTTCATTTTTAGATAATCATTAGTGGCCGAGTAGGGCTATCAATGTAAACATAGCCAAGGTTGTTTCTCGTAGTAAACTTATAACAATATAATAGAATATAAGATAAGGGCAAATTTTAGCAAATAGCCAAATACACATGTAAGGCACCATTATCGGATGAAGAGCTAGCAGGGGAATATGAAAGACTTCTTCATTGTGCAAATGCTCCATATCACAATTCTAGTTAATCATTATGATACAGTTTCTCCAAACCAAACCAAACCAAACCTTTTTCTGGGTCCACTTCACATCAAAAACCCGACCATGTCATTTCTCAAGAACAATAGCTAAAGGGCCTCCACTTGAGCCTTCAAACATAAAGGTACACGGATAGCCATTTGATTGCCACTACCTTCTCTCAATAAATGGGGTAAGAGATACTGATCTGATCTGATGCTGCCATTCGCTTCTATTGATGATCATTTACTTCACTAGCGCCATAAAGGTAAACTCTTGTAAAAGGGTCTCTGTCAAACTTTTCTCAAGCCTATCTCCATCCTTCTCACAATGGGAAACCTCTGTAACTTTCACACCTTCTAAGCGGTGCTTCTATAGGTCTTTGACTCTTTTCCACAATGATCAACCATACAATATATAATTGATTATGTTAGTTCGAACTCGTTACATCACTGCTTGAAGCCAATCATTATGTCCTTCACATTGCTAAATGAGCATCAACGTATGCTACAAATAAATTTAAATTATCAATACTTCAAATACTGATATACTTGCATTGCTTCATATAATTACATCACATCTTAAAAGCCTCCACAAGAAAATCACATTACACACCCACTCAACAAAATCAAATACATATCATATTTCGCTTTCATTAATTAATTTTCAAACTAAAAGTATGTACACTGGTCTGTACAATCGACCACTTTTACTTATTCATAATTTTAAAACAACGGACGCTATTTTTTGTCACATTTTCACTAACTATAAGAATTAAAAGTCCTCTCATTTTCTCAAATTCAATCATAAATTTTTCCTAATATCCCCGTATTCTCAATGTAGTTTGACACACCCCAAGCTCAAGACTCTGGATGAGCAAGCAAGACCCGTGTGCTTGTAAATATAAATATGATTTATAAATTAGTGTTGTGTGCTTAACTATAATAAATCAGGTTAATCATTTTAGGCTTAGTTTTGAGCTTTATTAATATTTGGTCCAACACAAATTAATACGAAATTAACCCTGAATACACAATAAATAAATACAATTAACTCTTCTCTAACAGCAATGAGGTAATCACTTAAAGCTAAAATACCAAAAGTCATGCGTTCAAAACTTACCACCATGTATTTGTAAAATTACATCCACGTATAAAGGTCAATAAAAGACTATCTAAACTACACGTAAAGGACGCGTATGTATTGAATACAATAAATAAATACCCATTTCTAACCCCCTTTAAGTTTTAAAATAGGTAGTCACTTAACAATAATAATGGATATACAAAATATAAATACATGTGTGTGTATATATACAGAGAGAGAGAGGCGTGACCTAGGAGAAAGGGGGTGACGGCCGAGCTGGGCTTCGTTGTTACGGCCCCAAGCCCAGAGATGGCCTTCGGAGGTGACGGCAAGGGAGTGGTAATGGCCGGCGGCGATGCTGCAAACATCGGGGGGAAGGCCCGGGATAGGAGTGGGCTCGTAGGAGTCGGAGCCCAAGCCCATTGATGTGGGCAGGCCCAATGCCCCGTGGCTTCCGTCACCGAAGCTCATTACAGTGGTCTTACGGATGATGCTGCACATCCATCGGCGAGTCAGCCCGATTATTAGGCCCGACGAGGCCCGATTCTCGCTCTTTAGCAATCGAAGCATTGGTTTGTTTTGGTTTTCATAAGCTAACGCAAGTGTTTGTGACGTGCTTAACTATAGACGACGTTTGGTTTAGCTTAAAAAATAAGTGCTTACTCGGTGCTTATAAGTCAAAAGCATTTGAGAAAAGTTAGATGAGAGATGACGATTAAAAATAAAAAAGTTTTTATTAGATGCAGAGTGATATTGCAAATGTCTTCATCAAATGGACAACTCATTTCTATTCGTAATTCCTCTTTTGTTAATGTACTCCATGCGAACAACAACTCATAGCTATTTATGTATTAGAGTGACGATATTTTTATTGCACAACAGTTAAAAGTTAAAAGACCTATACCTTGCAATAATAATGGTAATAACGAAATGAGTCGTGATAATGTTAACAATAAAATTGATCATTTTTTCATAATTCTGTCTATATTTAAAGTAAATTTCATTGCCACTAACCGAGCACTAGACCTTTTCCTTTTATAAAAGCCTAATTTTTAATTTGTGAATCTTAGTTAAAGTTAGATGAGAGGCGTTATAGAAAAAAGTTAAAAAACAAAAACAAAAAAAAATTGCATAGAGCCACCTAAAATTACTTTGTTATCAAGCTTATAACTACTTTAACTACTTATAAACTTATTTGATTAGGTTTTAAGTTGACACAAACATCCTCGTACTTTGAACTTTTTTTGTTGAGGTTACAAATTTCTTTTACTTTGAAGTTTGATTTAATAAATTAAAGTTAGCAAAATGTTTTAACTATGGCCATGACAGGCAGAAGAAATCTAATGAGCACCCACGGACTAATTTTCTTTCTAGAATCTAGTGGATATTTTTTATTTTTTATTTTTTTTAATGAGGTAGGAACCTAATTAAGAGAGCTCGATTATCAAATTATTCGATGGAATTCAACCGCCAACTAGTAAACCTTATTGGAGAGTTAGTTATACGGGAAAAAAAAAACCTCAATACAGGCTCTATTGTAATTAAAAATTCTGAAGTCAAATTATGACTTCAGTCTCTTTTGTACCAAAAAAATAAAAAAAAATTCAATCAACAAGGATTAAGAATTAAATGAGCCGGTATAAGCAGAGGGCAACTTTACTGAATATGCATACGGGCTCAAGAGCTTAATTTGAGTCTGAGCCCAAATAGTCGAATAAGCCCAAATTTGGCTCCTTGTCAATGGGTTCAAAGAAATTAATCATACAGGGTACACTTATACTATTGTAAATTAATGTGTAATAATCATGTTTTAGATATGTATTGTCTGGTGCTGACTTGCCTTAAATCAATTATATTGACTTGTTTTTGTTTAACGATCCAATGTAATAGGTTGGTCCCATCCATGACTTTTAAGAACTAAGTATGTATAGATAATCTGCGTTCAACTTATGACAAAAAACTTAGCTCAAATTATCTTCATTATAATTTTTGGCCTTAGAAACAACCATGACAATGTAATCAAAGAAGTTTCTAGTCAATAGACAGTTTTACATGCAATGTTGCACAGACGATGTGCGTTTAGCCTGTGACAATAACTAAACTTTATATATCTACTCACCCTTGGAAACAACACACAACAATCTAATTAAAGAAGCTTTGAATTAGTAGACAGTCCTACTCGCAATGCAAGCAACAAAACCTCCAAACAAAAAGGTTGTATCCATACCAACAAGTCTTTGGTCTAGTAGTATGTTTTTCATTGTGAGTACGTAAGATTATAAGATCAATTTTTACGAATAATATTTTTTAATTTGTATTGTATGATTTAAACCTCTTAATTTTTTATTTTTTTTTAAACAGGCTGTATCCATTAAATTGACATTAGGGCTCATGTCCCCATTTCATTACTAGGCATTAAGAATATCACTTCATATTTGTACCCTAAAATCCTCAATCTCTCAAACAAAATCTTGAAATCAATCCTTGACTATCCATGTGGCAGCAAGGAGAATCTAAGATTTTTATTTTCTTTACAAAGCCAAATAATATCTCTTATCCAAGTAATGATGTGTGCCATTTTCATTTGACAAGAAGATCCATACTTTATCTGAAAATTCATGCACTCTTATGTCCACCACAACCTCAATGCTCTCCACTTGGCCCACAAACAATTTCATTGGTCTTGACTTGCTCTTATTTGCCACCTTTGTGTTTGTTGTTGGCTGCTATTTTTTGTACAACGTTACCAACTACAATCTTACTACAACATTAGAAGAATGGCAACACAAGCTTTGGTGTCTTCATCATCTATTACATCTTCAGCAGAGGCTGCTAGACAGATCCTAGGAGGAAGGCCAATTCAATCTCCTTCAAGAAAGGCTTCTTTTGTAGTAAGGGCTACATCTACTCCCCCTGTCAAGGTAAGTCTCGTTTCCGGCATCATATTCATAGTTCACGCATTCATTCTAATTAGCAGTTTTAAACTTCGTATGTGTCTTTTTCACATTCACTCTTTCACAAAGAGATAATATGCACCCACTCTTTCACAAAGAGAGAATATGCATGCACATGTAATAGTATTTGCAAGTGCAAGATAAACCACTAGAGCAAAAGTAAAAATGATAGTGGGAATATGAATGCACATTTGATAGCAACCGTTTGTATGAGCAACTAATGTTCACTAATTCTCACCACCCTGCATCTCTAGTAACGGCAGAAGATCTTTTTACATATTCTTATAAAAAAGGGGAATAAGATAATTAACGAGTTCTAACATGCAATTTCGACAAAATGGTATAGGCGCTGACGAGTAAACCATGATGACATTTTATTCACTTACTATAAACGTTAATTGTGGTTTTTCAGCAAGGAGCAGATAGGCCACTCTGGTTTGCGTCCAAGCAGAGCCTTTCTTACTTGGACGGCAGGTAAATATTCAAAATTTTCGACTCAGTAATGGAAGCAAAGCTCTAAAACTAGTCTTGCTAGCAGAATTTAAACACACCTGAGCAACTTGATGCAAATTGATAAACAGCTTCTCTGTTATTTCGAATGCAGCCTCCCCGGAGACTATGGATTTGATCCACTAGGGCTCTCAGACCCTGAAGGTACGGGAGGTTTCATTGAGCCAAAATGGCTAGCCTATGGAGAAGTCATCAACGGACGCTACGCCATGTTGGGGGCAGTAGGAGCTATTGCCCCTGAGATTCTTGGAAAGGCTGGTCTCATTCCAGCTGAAACAGCCCTGCCATGGTTCAAGACTGGAGTTTTTCCCCCTGCAGGGACATACAACTACTGGGCAGACCCATACACCCTATTTGTATTCGAGATGGCGCTCATGGGATTTGCTGAACACAGGAGATTTCAGGACTGGGCTAAACCAGGATCTATGGGCAAGCAGTACTTCCTGGGGTTAGAGAAATACCTAGGAGGCTCGGGCGACCCTATATACCCAGGAGGACCCTTGTTTAACCCTCTTGGCTTTGGAAAAGACGAGAAGTCCATGAAGGATTTGAAGCTGAAAGAGGTTAAAAATGGAAGGCTGGCTATGTTGGCAATCTTAGGATACTTCGCACAAGCTCCAGTAACAGGAGTTGGTCCATTCCAAAACCTCCTTGATCACTTGGCTGATCCTGTGAACAACAACATCGTGACAAGCCTGAAATTTCACTAAAATGTAGCAGCCCCCCTTCTAAACCCCCTCTCCACCTCTTTTTAAACCTGTAAAATCATGTGCAGACATTATTTGGCATGTTATTTCTAATCTGTAACAGAAAACATGTTTGGAACTTCAAAACCCTGTCATGTTAAGAGTTTTAGTAAAAGAGTTTTCTGAAGTTGACGCCGTGAATGTTGGTAAACTTTCAAAATGGAGATCAGTAAACCAAATACATGAATCGACTCAAGTATCATGGAATATGGGAACAAAAATATGCAAAACTTGTTTACACTATTGTCACGTCCGTGTTCCAAATGATACGATGAACAAGAGAGTTCTCGTACCCAGATTTAGTCCATGCCGAATTTCCGATGGCAACTCTGATCTACAGCTTTCTCCAACAATAATCATAGACAAAGAACATGAACAAACTGCATCCTTTAATTAGATGAGGTATGGAGAACAGATACTAACACATCTAGGCCAAGAATGGCATATGTTTTAACTTGGTGCGTACATAAAAGCTAATCCTATTGAGAATATCACAATATCTCACTTCGAAGCCCCCCAACAATCCCTTTTAGAAGGTTGCAGTTTCAAATTGCTAAAGACTGCCATGTCAATACCAACAAATAGAAGTAAAAGAAGCAGAAAACAAATCCCCGAAGTTAGATTAATCTTCTTACACATCTAGGACAAAAATGGCATATGTATTATTCGTGCATACATAAAATGCTAATCGTATTGAGAATTTAACAATATCTTACTTTCAAGCCCCCAACAATCCCTTAGAAGGCCGCAGTTTCAAATCACTAAAGACCGACATGTCCCCACAAACAAATACAAGTACTAAGAAGCAGAAAAGAAATCCCTAAAGTCCTGGAGTAACATTCGCAGAACTTGTTCCAGTAGGGATATTTACTTGGGCTCATAGAAGACAGATTGCCCAATTAAGCAGCCTGAGCCAAAGGTTCGGAGGTACTTGATGTTTCAAGCCTGCAATTAGAGGTTGTCAGTAGTGTATGCAGGTATTCAGCCAGTTCAAACACAATAAAAGACAAAGTGAAAAGAAAAAAAGAGAACAATTGATAATAGGGAAAGACTGAATTGAGAACAAGGCATTAAAATGGAGAATGAGTGAATTAAGGTCTTCAAATTAAATGACTCGAATTAGGAGGTCGATATTCAAAGAGATGCATACAATGCATCTAAAGAAACCAAGTACATTTGCATGCACACAGCTTTTTAAACTTTTTAAACTTCTTTCTCGATATCCTCATGGTAAACTTACAGAGTAAATAGGCATCTACTTATAATTTCATGACTTAAGCATACTTCATCGGTTTTTTTTGGGGTCAAATTAAGCATACTTCATCAATGGGACACTTTTATATATGTTTGGATTTGACACAAAGTATATCATACTAAGAAAAATTGAGGTATAGCAACTGAGCTTGTTTCTGATTAACTTTTAATATAGCACGAAAAGAGTGCATGCTAACAATCTCAAATTCCTAGAGAACTTCCAACAGTATGAAAATGTTAAAGGTGGTCCCCAGAAGCCCCTAAAATCAACATTACTTTTGATCTTGCTCGGTTCTTCGCTTTCCGGGAATAATACACATCTCTCTGACTGGCAGGGTACATTCTTGGCCGATCTTCCCCAGCATACTTTACTCACATTTTGACATTTTGGAGCAGTTGAAGAGAAAAGGCTTCAATTGCAATACTATCTAACATCAAGAACCCTAGAAAAAGGTATCTTAACTTGCTCTGTACTTAAGTAGTACTTCAGCTTACAACAACCAGAATATGACTGAGGAGAGAGAGAGAGGGTTATGAGATATTCTTTCTTCATTTCGAAAACCATGTTAGCAGCAAGTAGTCATCTATAATGATACTGTGCATAACAATGTTCAACTCAAACTAATATGCAACAGGACTCATAAGTACAACAAACAACTAAAGGATCCCAAATGCAGTCCACATGAAAAATATTGGATCATGAAGTAAAAGCCACTAGAATGACCACAATTCAACAATTAGATATATACTGAGGATATCAACAACATTTACCTCTGCAGTCCTTCACCAACTTCAATTCTTAAAAAGTTCGCAATTTTTACTGGTGAACCAACTTCCTTGGATAAATTATTCAACAGCGTCTGCAGGAGTTTGTCCAAAGCATCATCAGATAATTGCTTTACCATAAAAACATAATAATGCCGATAACACTAGTATGTGTTCTATATGCATCTACGTGTTTCTCACATGCGCAGCAGAAACTAAGACAACAACATGTCGTGATAGTAGAAGTAGTCTGAAGAACTTCACCATAATAATTGACTCAAAACCATTGAGCTAAAGGTATCAGAATTATGAATATCTGACACACTAAAATTTTACTTCATAGTTGAACTTCTTTCTCCAATCAAGCTATCAGCTCAAGAGTTCAAATGTAAACATAGATTAGTACATTAAAGTTCATAATGTAATATAGATATTCCAATATGTGTCAACAATAGCAGCAAATTTTTGACCTATCCATTTTCTGCACTTCGTACTTCAAGTATTGCACACCCTTAAATGATTAGACAAAATCCCCTCCCTTGATTAAGGGTAGAACAGTCTAATCCTAAAACAATCATCTAAGGTACTGATGAGTAAAAATTATCACTCTAGACATGATTTAGAGAAATAATAAAGCAAAAGAGAAAATGTAGCAAACTAATTGCATACAGCAAGGCTACTGTCCTACCTTTATATTTATGCTATCATTCACAACAAACTTTTGCTCCATTAAAACTACTTCCTCAAAATACTTCCGCAAGCGGCCTTCAACCATTTTCTCAATGGCCACCTGGGGCTTCCCAGTACTTTCTGCCTGGAAAGGGAATATGAGTGATACCGTGTTAATGCTTTTACTGAAAAGAGAGAAGATGAAAAAAAGAAAAATTATCATCCTAAAGTATGAAGCAGATCTTGGCAAGACAAGTCAACAAATCAAAACTGAAAATTAATAAAGATCTTCAAATAACTATAAAACTTTTGTTGACTTTCCACAAAGCAAAAGACATTCTGATATAATTAAAACTTGAGTTACCAGTGGAAATAAAAGAAGTGTCCCAAACAGAATGAAGGGACAAAAGAAAAAAGGACACCACATCTAAGACAGTAATAATTTGGCAAAGGAGTCATGTGGCAACTAGATTTTGACAGAGACATAGCTATACTATACATTTAATAACCGAACAATTTCTTCACTCTTTAACCAAAAAAAGGCAAAAAGGAACAATTTTTTGTATATCAACAAAATACCTGGGACTTCAAAATCTCGCGTTCATTATTAATAGCATCAGAAGAAACAAGTTCTTTTGTCAAGAACAATGGCTTAGCTGCCACTACGTGCATTGCTAATTCTGACCCAACACGTTCGAGAGGATCAATTGAAGCATTCTGATCCTCTACCTCAAGTGACAAAAGCCCAGCAATGCGTCCTACACCTGCATTTCAGCATATCAACTACTCAATTATTCATCCAAATTCTTTCCTTTTAGCAAAACATGAATTAAGAATGATTAGTGAAAAAACTGTTTCTATAATCTAAATGCATAAAATGTGCTCTACATCATGCGTGCATAAGCATTACCATCTTTACCTTATTTGAGATAAAACATTTCAAAGAGACCTTACCTGGTTGGGGGCTTGTATGGAGATATGAAGATAAGACACCATGAGATGGAGCAGACATTGAAAAGCCCCTTCTAAGTTTGACATTCTCTCCCATCATTGCGGTCACTTCAGTGATTGCATTCTCAACTGTTTTCTCTCCATTTAATTTAGGGTGGTCAAAAATCATCTTGAGACCCTGTGAAATGAATCAAGTTATACCCGAAGCCTTTCCTTTACTTTTAATGTTTCAAGTTCTAGAGCTAATTCTCCAACTATAATTTTAAGGAAGAGATTAAAGAGGAAAGTCAAGTCATTTACTCGTGGGAACCAATAATGATTATGCTCTCAAATGCAATCAGGAAACGTGCAACAATTGCTCATGTGACTAGATATTGGAAAAAGAAAATGGAATTCAGGAGGCAGAAAGGCACCATTACAGCAATTCTGCATGAGAAATGGTAATTGGGATTGCAGAGAAGTACACCATAAACCATAAAGTTCTATGTTATCTTTCATGTTCAAAGACTGACATCTCAAAAATGTCAGAGTCAACTATGACAGTGAAGTGAAGAGAAATTCATATTCAAGAAAAGGTGAATGAAAAATCATATATTTTTCTCTTACCATTTCTTATTCAATTAAACATTAGGTATCATAGCTGTTGATAGATAAATACTAGTAAGCTCTCACCTCCAGAAAATCAGGTCCATGAGGGACTGCACCAGAAGACTGTTGAGATCCTTCAACCAGCAAAGCCAACTTTGCCAAAGATAAAGCCTGCGTAAAAACTCATCTGTGATTATAAGGGAAATCAAGACATAAATAGAGCAAAGGAAAATTTGCTGCAAAGTCGAATGCAAAAGAACGTTGACTGAAACTTATACAAACAGGAATAGTAAACAGTAACTAAGAACCACAAGAGATTCTTCTGCAAGTTTTATGTTTCCACAAAAGCTACACGGATCAATGTTTTTTAGAATATGAGTATATGACCCTTACATTTAGAAGTACTAATTATATTCTTATCTTTTACCTAAACAAGATATTTGCAGTGTTGCCAGTTTCATGACCATTTTACACTTTGATCATTAAATATCTCGGGAACTGTCACCCAATTTGCATCAGAGGAAGGAATTGTCAAACTAACCAAGTACTGAAAAATTTCATTCCTAGCAACAAAATCAGTTTCGCAATTCAATTCGATAACAGCAGCTTTCTGTTCATTCTGTGCCAATGCAAGCAAACCTTCAGCAGCAGTACGAGATGACTTTTTGGATGCTAGAACCACCCCCCTTTTCCTCAGTTCCTTCTGTGCAGCCTCTGCATTGATCCACCAACATTTGTACGTTTAAAGAACAATCCACTAATAAAAGCAAGTGAATACGTATAAAAGGTCCAAAAGAAGGGGAAAATTCGCGAACTTGCCAATATCCCAGTTACAATCAGTAAGTGCAGACTTGACATCTTTCATTGGAGCACTAGTTCTTTCTCTTAGCTGCTTAATAAGATTCATTTGTTCCGAAGCAGAAACCGAATAGCATCTACAGAAAGGCATTCCAAATCCAGCTTGTGCATTCCCATAACTAGAATACAATCCATTTTTGTTCTCTCTAAATTCAATAAAAGAACCATCTTTACATGCCAAACTAGTATAACCATGTCCAGAATGCACAGGACTAGCCAGCCTCTTGTATAGGATCTCAATCGGACGTTTCACACCGCGAGAAAAACCCATTTCAATATTACAGTAAATAAACCTGAAATTGAATAATTCATAATTATTAGTTTCTATACATCTAAACATCAATGATTTTTTTTTTTTTTTTTTTTTAAAAAAAGTTTACAATTCTCCCACTAAAAAGTGTAATTTAAAAATAAAAAAAAAAAAATTCGGATTTGATTCACTTCCAACCAATAGAATAAAAAATGAAGAATTTCAACTATTAAAGCAAAGAATTGGTATCCCAGAATAAGGCTATCTCTTGAAAACTTCAGAAATATTAATTTCTTCGGCTTTAATATAAACTAAAGATAATACAATTTATATTAAAACATAAATGTAAATCATCACAAGGGGTTAAGGCTATCCTTAATGGAGTCTCTATAATAGGTCTCTATCCATCATTTTAGAGACTCATATAGAGACCAAATAGTATTTTAGAGACCCACTTAGAGACCAATGCAAAAAAATTATTTTAAAGACTCATTTGGAGACCAAGATAAAAAAAATATCCCCAATGAGGGTCCCCATAATTACTTTTTGATCGTGTGTTACGTTTATATTTGTTTTTTCTTCTTTATTTTATTCAATTAATTAATAAAATAACCTAAACTAAAAATAAAGTACAAAATTTTATTTTTCCAACAAGCAATAATATTGATTAAAAAAAAAATAAGCAGCAATAAAAAAGTTTACCAAACCAAAAAACTAAACTTAAAAATTAAAATAAAAAAATAAAATAGCAACAATATATTGTGTTAATTTTAATTTTATATAATAATTTAATTATGTGTTATTTTTTCTCGTATATTACTTAGTTTTAATTAATTATTATTTAGATTATTTCAACTCTTTTAACGAATATTTCAAGCAAAAAATAAATAAATTGCGACGATCATAATGTTAAAAAAATTAAGATTACGTTTAACCTAAACTAAAAAAACATTAAAAAAAAATAACCTAAACTAAAATAACATTAAAAAATAAAAAATAAAATCCTAATTAAATATATTAAAAACCTTAATTAAAAAAATAACTTAAATTAAAATAACATTAAAAAATAAATACAAAACTCTAAATAAAAATATTAAAAAACCCTCACCCACCCACAATTCCTTCTTTTCCTTTTTTTCCCTGCACCTCCCCCGTCCCTTTCCTTTCCTGCACACACACAAACACCTACAACTATACACACACACAAAAATCTATATACACAGGCAGACATACAGCGGCCCGCCCCCCTTCCCCCCTTCTTCTTCTTCTTCCCCTTTTTTCCCTGCAACATCAGTGCCCCCCCCCCCCCCCCCCCTTCCTTTTCAGCATATACCCAGTGGAGAATAATTCTATTTCTGTAAATAAAAAAGGAGTAATTAACAGAGAATATTTTAAGCATGAAACTAGAGCATTGAATCTAATACTAATGAATTAAAGCTGGAAAATATCTCTATAAACATGTAAACACTTCCAAATGTTATTAGTTTTTTTAATTAAATTTAGCGAAAGAAGCGTCGTCAATTACATATAGGTGAGATTAGGTAGGATAAGACTTAGTTTGATCCGGAAAGAAAGGACAGATACTAACCTGAGATGAATGGAAGGATACTAACCTGAGATGAATGGAAGGCTGAAACGGAAGAGCTAAAACCCTGTATAAACCCACGAAGAAGCATAGGAGGATTATATAAGCTAGTATAGTGTGTTTTTCTTTTGCATTTTTCTTTAATTTTTCCCTTTTTCATTTTTCTTTTTCTTTTCCTTTTCTTTTTCTTTCTCTTTTTCTTTTTCTTTTTCTTTTTCTTCCCTGCTATTATTTTTTCTTTTTAGAAAAAATAACCGTGCGTATTCCATAAGCAGTTGACTTGTTAATTTTTCTTTTTTTTGTCATGGACAGTGTATGGTTTTTTAAAATAATAAAAGGATAAACAAGTTAAATTTCTTAACTCGCCCCATCTTTTTTATCTTTTTACTTTTCAGTTTTTCTATTTTTCTTATTCGCTTCTCGTTTTTTTCTTTATTGGATCATCCTTTCCTTCACAACTATAGTATTTTCTTCTTCTTTTTTTCTTTACTTGCTCTTCTTAATTTGCTATATGTTCCTTTATTTTAATGCTTTCTTATGCATTTTGGCTACTTAAAAGTTTTTCTTTTTTTTAAAAGAGGTTAGTCATAATATAGCTAAGTTACTTGACGGATATAGTAAGATTATTTGTTCTTCTTATCTTATTAGTTTATTACATTTGTCAAGTCAAAATATGCACATATATAGATAATAGTAATTTTTGCGTTTTTTCTCAATTTGATGTGTGGTTAAATTATTCAATAGACATAGATAATAGTAAATTTTTACATTTAGGATCATTTTTACAACTTCTGCGGGCTTTAGGATCTACATGTATTATATATTTGTATATATATATATACTTTTTCAATAAATTATCTGTAATTAGATTTCCTACCACAAACATTACTTGAACACCCATTTCAATACGCTCTCTGATATTATCTCTTGCACAACTAATTATTTATGTGTACAACTATAATTGTAAAAAAAAAAAAAAATAGCTTTAACTGCTTCTATTTATTAACGAGTGGAAATCATTGAGGTATTTGGTGAATGCAAATAACTTCTGGCTCTAATTCTTTTATTAGTTAGTAAATGAAATCCTTGGCAATATGAATTCATGAAGCACAGACTCCTTATTTAGAATAAGATAAATTATTCCATAAATTATTATGTCAGTCTTGTATTGTCCTTCACACTATTTAATGACATAAATTATTTCATAACTTATTAAATTATTTTTTCAGTTTTGTATTGTCCATGGGATTACTTTAAATTTCAAAAGGACTATTAACTTTACAAAATTATTTCACATAAATAATTCCATTAGATGCCATAAAAAAAAGCATAACAAAAAAGGGAAGAAACATAAATTGTTAAAATTGAAATACTCAAGTAAAATTCTTTTTCCCTATTATTTTTTTAAAATTGTATTTTCAGTTTTTTTTTCACTTCCTTCTTTCTTTTCTTTTTCCTGTTCCTTCTCCTTTCCCCACCTTCGACCATTACCAATCCCTCCCAGATTCACTCTCCCTCCTCTGAAAATTCCTTATTTGAACTTGCCGGAAGCTAAGCAAAATATCATTTCACATTCAGATTTTTCTTTTTATTTTTTTTGAAGGAGGTTAAACCACATTACGCATTGGTCTTGAAAGACTCTCACTCTATAAAAGTCAAGGGACCGCACTTGAATATTGTGTTTGGTCGTCACACCTTTACTTTCCCTTCTCCAAAAGTATTAATAAGTGATTGTTGGGGGGACGGGGGTTGGCTCATGGTATGCAGGCCTATTGGTAGGGTGAAGGCATAACGCGCTAGCCAATTCACATAATAATTTGCTCAGAAAGGGGGGTTGGTTCCTGGTATGTAAGCCTATTGGCAGTGTCAAGGCATAACTCACTAACCAATTCGCATAACTATTTACTTCTTGATACACATGAACCAATTGTCTTTTTAAAATAAAAGTAAAGGATAATAAAAGTATTTTTTCATTTAAAATTATTCATTCATTTCCTTTACTACTTCTCCAATTGAAACAAAATATTGTAAATTTCTTTCATTTTTTTCCCTTATTATGTTTTTTACAATCTAAACAAGAGATTTATTTTCTTTATTTTTCATTCTCTACACTACTTTCCTTTACTTTCCCTATTCAATCCAAACAGGATGTAAGTGTTTTTACTCCGAACAAAAAATTTTAAATTCACTCCCATCTAGACTGGAGATAACTGTAAAACTCAATTACCGAATACTTTTAACTATTTTTTAAATGACGTAAACACTAATTTAACAAAACCCGCCTACCAGATGCCCTTAGCCATTTTATTAATGACAAATTCACTTATAATTTTACAACCCCATGTTTCTATCCAAAAGGTTACAAATACACAGATCTACCCAAAAAAAACAGTGGAAATAACGCACGACGAGAATCTTTTTTTGCAGCATTTAATAACTACTCTGAGATTTTAAAATCCCACCGGGGACTTGTCACGCGATATACGGTTACACTCACACACACACACACACACACACAAAACGCACAAAGCCAAGCCATTTTCATTCCTCTTCGCTTTCAGTGTGTCAGCAAAAGCTCTCTCTTTTCTCCTTTCCAGAGTCCACCGCCGGTTAGCACAACGCTATCTCTCTTTATATACATATATGTACGTATAGATCTGTAAAAATAAGTCGTACCCAGTTCACAAGTTTCTTTGAAATTGTCGTAGATAAAATATTTTGTTTTCAAGAATTAAACCCGAAACAGATACTCGGGCCATATATATAGTTCGTACCCAGTTCACAAGATTCTCTAAAATAGCATTCTCGTAGATAAATATATTGTTTTCAAGAATTAAACCGGAAAAGGATACTCGGGCCACAGATAGGTCGTACCCAGTTCACAAGATTCGATTCCCTGAAATAGAATTCTCGTAGATAAATATATTGTTTTCAAGAATTAAACCTGAAAAAGATACTCGAGCTATAGGTAGATTGTACCCAGTTCACAAGATTCTCAGAAATAGTATTGTGGTAGATAAGTATTTTGTTTTCAAGAATTAAACCCGAAACAGATACGCTGGTCACAGATTAATAAGTGTATTTTCATGACTTAAACCCGAGATTCGGTATTCAATAAGTGAGCACTCGACGGTATTGCCAAGCACTGTGATTTCACATGTTTTAAGAAATTTTTAGACTAATTAATTTTTCTAAGCCAATTAGTAGATCTGATTATTTATTTATATGCAGTATTGCAGTTCATATGGATTTAATCTTGTAGCGTGAACATTTGAGGGTTTAATTTGATTTGTTTTTATTATCAATGCGTGAACTATTCAGCCTCAGTGACATATATATGTGTAGATTTGAGTTTCTGCTGTTATAGTGCTGCTTTCTTGTCTACGATTTTTTTTTAGGTGATTATATACATTTCTTTCAAGGAGATTTTATCTATATATGCTGATATGGGTCATACCCAGTTTGACTTAGAATCTTACCTATTACTTCTTTTTTGGTTTTTTTTTTTTTTTTTTTTGGGGGGGGGCAGTGTTTTTGTGTGTGTGGAGGTTGATTAATTGCAGTTTGTGTTAGAGCCTTTTGATTAGTGATTAGGTACTTGTAATCTAGATATAAATCAATTTGGGTATGCGTATAATTGGAAGTTTCTCTTAAGATAGTTTCCGTACATATACGCAAATCCATATGTATGTCTGTGAGGGTGATTGATCGAGAATTGTGGAGTCATAGCCTTTAAATGAGTGAAGCGATAATACAATAAAGAGTGAATCTGTAATTCGAGAGTCAGATTCTTTGAAAACATGTGGTTATTCTCCAAGAATAGAGAAAAATAAAGAGTTAGCACCTGATTGCTTACTTGGTTTTTGGATTTTGAAGAGATGGACCACTATTCATCTGAAGTTTGATATTTGTATTTTGTAGGGTTGATGCTTTATTCTCCTGTGGTTCTCACTTAGATTGGTTGATTTCAAGGGGTCTGATCACTCTTTTTCATTGAACAATGGTTTTGCCGTCGACATCAAGAAGGAAATATTGGGCTGCTTTTGTTTATTTGGTTCTTGTTTTGCAAGCCTGCAATGGGTTTTATCTGCCAGGAACTTACATGCACACATATTCAAATGGTGAAAAGATATTCGCCAAAGTGAATTCATTGACCTCGATTGAAACTGAGATTCCATTCAGTTATTACAGTCTTCCTTACTGCAAGCCTCAGGGAGGCATAAAGAAAAGTGCTGAGAATATCGGAGAAATGCTTATGGGAGATCAGATTGACAACTCTCCTTACCTTTTCCGTATGAATGTCAATGAGTCTATTTACCTGTGCACTACTCCTCCATTGAATGAGCATGAGGTAAAGCTCTTGAAACAGAGAACTCGTGATATGTATCAAGTGAACATGCTTTTGGATAACTTACCTGCTATGAGATATGCCAGCCAAAACGGGGTCAAAATTCAGTGGACTGGATATCCAGTTGGCTACAGACCAAACCCAAACAGTGATGATGATTACATTATTAACCACCTCAAGTTTACGGTTTTGATTCATGAGTATGAAGGAGCTGGTGTGGAGATAATTGGTACTGGGGAAGAAGGTATGGGTGTCATTTCAGAAGCTGATAAGAATAAAGCGTCAGGATACGAGATTGTCGGTTTTGAGGTTGTCCCTTGCAGCATCAAATATGATCCCGAAAAGATGACCAAACTTCATATGTATGACAAAGTTGAACCAGTACAATGTCCAGGAGAGCTCTCAAAGTCTCAAATAATAAAGGAACATGAGAGGGTATCATTTACATATGAAGTCGAATTTGTGAAAAGTGACATCAGATGGCCATCTCGATGGGACGCTTACTTGAAGATGGAAGGCGCCCGTGTCCATTGGTTTTCAATTCTTAACTCACTGATGGTGATCTTCTTCTTGGCAGGCATTGTTTTTGTCATATTTCTGAGGACAGTGAGAAGGGATTTGACAAGGTACGAAGAGTTGGACAAAGAAGCTCAAGCCCAAATGAACGAGGAGCTTTCTGGTTGGAAGCTTGTTGTTGGTGATGTGTTCAGAGAACCAAATCACTCAAAGCTACTGTGTGTGATGGTGGGTGATGGGGTTCAAATAACTGGAATGGCTGTTGTCACTATTGTTTTTGCTGCCTTTGGTTTCATGTCGCCAGCTTCAAGGGGTATGCTGCTGACCGGAATGATACTGCTTTATCTTTCCCTTGGGATTACGGCTGGTTATGTTGGTGTAAGATTATGGATAACTATCAAGGGGACTTCAGAAGGATGGAGATCGGTTTCCTGGTCGACTGCGTGCTTTTTTCCTGGGATTGTTTTTATAATTCTTACAGTGTTGAATTTCATTCTGTGGGGAAGCAAGAGTACTGGTGCCATTCCCATTTCCTTGTACTTTGAGCTCTTGTCACTCTGGTTCTGCATTTCAGTGCCACTCACACTTGTAGGTGGATACCTAGGCACACGAGCAGAGCCTATTCAATACCCTGTGCGAACTAACCAGATTCCTAGAGAGATCCCTGCACGCAAGTATCCGTCATGGCTTCTTCTTCTTGGTGCAGGAACTCTTCCATTCGGAACCCTCTTTATTGAACTTTTCTTCATCCTATCTAGCATCTGGCTTGGGCGGTTCTATTATGTCTTCGGGTTTCTGCTTGTTGTGTTTCTGTTGTTGGTTATTGTTTGTGCTGAAGTATCTGTTGTCCTCACTTACATGCATCTTTGTGTTGAGGATTGGATGTGGTGGTGGAAAGCTTTCTATGCTCCCGGATCTGTTGCCCTTTATGTATTCCTCTACTCCATCAACTACTTGGTCTTTGACCTCCAGAGTTTGAGCGGCCCAGTATCAGCTATGGTTTATCTTGGCTACTCACTGGTCATGGCAATTGCAATCATGCTTTCTACCGGCACCATTGGTTTTCTAACATCATTTTATTTCATCCATTACCTTTTCTCATCGGTGAAGATTGATTGAAATATTGAAGTTGCGATCACCATCAGCCTGCTGAAAATTTGCCTGGCGTTGAGTATAGGAGGCTTTCTGATCCCACTTATCATTCCTTTCCTGCAAAATCTTGCTTTGCGATATCAGGAGACTTCAAGGTCGTTATTGGAGCGCATTGAAGACCAGTTAGATTTTCTTTTTTCTGTCTTTTCAAGGCTAGAGATTCGAATAGTATTCAAGTTGTTTACCTTTTTGTATTTCTATAGATTGCTCTCTTTCCTTTCATCTTGGCCAGAAAGTTCTTGCAGTGGAGAATCATTTGTAGTTTTTTTTAACATTGTCAGTTTGAAGAAAGAGGGAGTTTCAGTGGCCAATATTTTTTCATCTTACATTTATCTCTGTCCTTGTTTCTACTGCAAGTTCTCCATCAACCTAAAACGTAGGATATTATCCTAGTGGTGGAGCTTGGGGGTGCGAGTTATAGACTTGCTTATATCTTTGGTTTGAATTAGTCAGGGAGTTGATAACTTTGGGGCAAGTATCAATAGATTGGATTATGTTTCTTTTAGATAGAGTTATGTGTTTCGAGATTTGATACTCTTGGAGAATTTCATAATCACGACAGATATATCTTGAACTATTAAAAGTGTTTTTCTTGACAGTTTGAGTAAATTATTTAGCCTATGTGGCTTAGAACTTGCATGGTGACCTACAGCTTTTGTAGGCTAATTTTTATAGTGTTTCAATAAATTTGGATCTCTTAATAACATAATAAAGTCATCGAGAGATAAACGGTGGTGAAATAATGATATAATTATAATGAAATGATATAGACGGTTGAGTTTGAAGATTAAATAATTGTATCTTTACTTCACTGCTATTAATTTCTCTAATAACGGTATCAATATGTGTTTTTTCAATGTCTTTATGCTAGTGCTTATAATAATTACATAAAAAGCTTATTCTTCAGCAACTATATATATATATATATAAAAGAGATACCTCTATTACAAAACACATATGAAGAGGCACCTATCCAAACAAACAAACACCCCCTAAACCAAAAAATGACTTTTGAAAGTAAAATTTAACTAAATTCTTTTGAAATTCCAACACAATTGGCTATTCATAATTGGCCAATAATATGAAAAGTTTTCCCTTATTCCCATAAAAAAAAGGTTTAAACCATTGTCATGCAAGGTCAAGACATCCATATATAATGATACTACAAGCAATCCAACATGATCATAACATTAACTCCCATTAAGTACTCCATGATCACCCTTGTCACCTACCTGATGATCAACATGGTTACTAGTCCCTACACCATTATCTTCCATGTTGTTCAAATATGGACCAATGTCAAATGAGTTTGCAAACTCTATGTTTTCAGTATCACCAACTTGAGGGAAATTGTTGAGGTCAAAAGCAGTTGAGCTCCCAAAAGAATTGAGGTAGGCTTCAAATGGAGATTGCACTGCCATAGGATGAAAAGTCATGGCATTCTCATCTTGATCTTCACCATTAACATGGACTTTTACAGCCTCAGTGAAAATGTTGACAGGGTAATTGCACATGATTTCACCCATCTTGCTAGGTAGAAAAGGTGTCCATGAGTTAGTGTTAGTAGAAACATGCTCTTGTTCTTGTTTTCCAGGAGCTTTTGCAGGTTCACCTATGCATTTGTCTTGATAATCAACAACATTATTGCTTGCATGCTCTGGTGCCCATTCAAGGTTGTTCAGTTCTGGACCCTGATTCATTTCTGCTTGCTTCTGTAACTATATTTAGAGTCGGATTCAAAATTTTTGTTCGGTGTGGACTATATATAAAACAAACAATTTAATTGATCTTTTAAACTAAAAATACCTTAAAACTACGCATATTTTCAAAAAAAAATAAAAAATTGAGGTGAGTGGGGATACTTGTCAGCAACAAAATAGTTCAAGTGGTAAACTATGTATATGCAAACTATAGGAGTAGGGGAATGGATTTGCTTATAACGTTATAAGCGAGATCTAACAGTTGTGAATTGTTTATATATATAGTTATAATTTAATAAAATGGTGTGGACAGCTTATAATTGTTGGATTATGCACATAATATTTTAATGTTGAAGGAAGATCCTTATTCATACGAGTAGTTTTACATCTTAGAGTCAGAAATGTAATATATATAACATCATTTGAAACTACATAAAGAATACTATTAGTTAAAATGTTTGAATTATGAGAATACTCTAGATGAAAACAAGACATATATAGTATTTAATTGCAAATATATTTAGTTTGAACCTAAAAACTCAAAGTTGACTAGACTAATGGGAGGGACAGAGTATTTTGTTTTGTTTCATAGGTGTATATGTTACCTATTTATTGACTTATTATTTTGCACTCAAAAAAGTTTTGCCTCAAAATGCATATATACATATATGCAGTATAATGGCATTGTGACCATTAGTACGGGAAAAATACTGAAATAATTAGGGTTTACGTGTAACTCTTATAACAATAGAGAGTATTAGGGTTATTTTTTTATTTTTTTTTTGATTTTAGGTTTTTGAAGTTTTGAATAGGCAAGACCAAGAAACATTAGGAAAGAACATGAAACTTGATTGTGCTAAAGACAACACCAAAATGTTAAATAAATATAGTCCAATTTTATGTGTTAGTTGAATCATTCGATTATCGGATGAAAGTATTACCCCGAATATAATTGAGTATAACTTACCCGAATATATTTGAAATAAGAGGGACATGGATATGACAAAGCCTTTACAACCTACTTGACAAGCATTCCACTTTCCCGACTATGTTGAGATAAAAACATGAGCCATTCTCAACATAAGAAAGGTCGGGGGCATAATATTATGGATCTAATGATGGTAAACTAATGATATATACAATAATGATAAAGTAATTTAGACAATTTCTATTATAACGTTATATGATCGAGGGACCCAAAGCCGGTGCAGAAATGCTATGGAACCAACATACAAGGCCTGGCCATTTCTTAAACAATATGATTAATACTCGAAGGATTAAGAAACTTACTTCAAGTTGTAGATTCGAATCTCCCTGGTCTTGCTGAGCAGGTTCTTCATCAGGTTCTCTTTTATACAGCAACGCCCCAATAAAAAACAAGCAGAAGTAGATGATAAAGAAGAAAAATGCTTAGATATGTTAGCATGAAAACGAGTTCCGTGTAAAGTAGTCGCATGCAAGAAGAATAGATGATTGCCTCGGACATATACAGCGGTAGTGGGGTAAAATTTATCTTAACTGACTTGGTGCATGTGTTATGTGTATAAACGCATTATTACTCCCAGGATTTACCAGTTTGTGGTAGGGCTCTGCCGGATAATCCGTGATCGGGCTCCGCCAGAGCTGGGTTCCCACATCATCCAAAAAAAAGAAGGATAGATATTGATTCATATTCATCTTACTTGATCACAACAGAGACAATGGAGCTCGAAGATTCTTGGCCACTTTGTAAGGTATATGTAAAGGATGAAGCTCTCCTTCTTCGACGGCCTATATCTAGTGCAGAAAGCTTCAATTTCAATAAGAAAAACCCTTGAAATTTTGAGATGCAAAGGATGTGTAGCATGCATGTTTTCAATGTCCATGGTTCTTGTGGACTTGATCATCCATGGTTCTTGTGTACTTGATCATCCAATGTCCACTCACCTCAAATGTTTTTCGAAAATATGTGTATATTTAAGTTATTTTTAGGCTGAAAAGTACGTAGATTTAGCTTCCATAAAAAAATATTATTCATATATTAGTGGTTGATTGTATATTTTTAACTTACACTGAACAAAAATTTTGAATCTGCCCTGTACTAAAACGAATGACTCATATAAGATCAAATTGGAAAATCCACCTTCTGATTTGAATGCCCATTATAACGTTATATGAAAATTTTAATAATGGTGAAATATCCATAAAATTATGATAAAAGTATGAAGGGAAAGGAAACCTGATGATGGCCCCCCTCTCCAGATCCTTCCAACTGGCCTACCCATTCTGTACTTCTGCAAATTAAACATGAAGTTCATGAAGAAAATGTGAGTGAAGTGTTCATGTTGGACCTTATAAACACAAAAAGAAACATTGTATATATAATACACCAAGTGAACCTGTAAATGACTCTTTACATGGTGCAGTGTCAGCCCTGTAACTTGCATTATGTCTGAGATCCCCTTTGGAGTGGCCTCTACAAGAATATTGCACAATGAGAGGAGTTTTTTGTTTTTTGTTTTTTGTTTTTTTCTAATTTAACGAGCAAAAGACTTCATTAATAAAATCAAAGTACAAAATATGGGTCAAAAGACCAATTACGAAAAGGGAAATGTTTTTATTCGTACTATGAATGTCACAAATCTCATAAAACAAATTTTTTTTCATGTTTTGGTACAATAGAGGCTAAGTTGTAATTCGAACATAGAACATATAATTACATGTTCTTACAATATATCATTATCTGACCGTTCTACCCAAATCTTAAATTAATTTTCACAGTTGTTAACTCCTTGATAAGTAAGGAATTAATTGATTAATGAAATTTGGTCTTAGTTGCCTCATTCCCCACTATGTAAGTCAAAAAAACCAATTCGTGTTATGAAAGAAAAAAAAAAGGACAAGTTAAGCTAGGCAATTATATAAAGCTATTAATTACTTGATGAACAATAGTTCAATTAATTAACATTTTTAAGTTGACACCTATAGTTTTTACTTTTTGCACATAGTACTCTATACTTCTTCCATTTGTTTTAAGATCAAGTTTTGTGGAAAATTCATTCTAGGAAATCAAAACCAAAGGCTAATCGTGGTTGATTTCCAAGTGAAGTTATGTACGAGGGGCAATATGAAAAAATCTAAAAACTATGAGAGTAAGTAACAAAAATTAAGAAAATAGACAACTCAAAGTATGGTAATTAAATTGTAATTTGCCCCAAGTAATTATAGAGGAATCCAATCAAATCCTTTGCACTAATGCAATTCGTAATTTGTGAGTCAATATTAATCATTCGTCTTTGTCAATTTGTAATTTATTAGTCGATATCAATCATTTATCTTAGGGTTCACCCTTTTCTTCTAAGTTTATTAGTTCCATGAAATAAATCTTCATTATATATCCTTTGCATTTACTACCCTTAGCATGGTAGTGTTTTGCTAAACTCTATGATTTTTTTACATAGTATATTATTAATTGGGGTTGAGTTTGTGGAATTAAAATTGTTTCATCATTGAAAAACTCATGGCCTTTTTTTGTAAAGCCTACTAATGTCTTCAATTTGCAATTATCTTTACTTTCCAATGATCTCAAAATAGAGACCAGAAAGAAACTAAAATACTTCCTTAACATAGAAATTAAATAAATTAAGAACAACTTGAAAATTGCACAAAAATATAGAGGAGAAAGATTGCAAATAACCAAATTTAAAAAGAGAATGCAAACTCATGAATTTCGATTATCAATAAGGAAGGTGAAAGGATATATGATATGAAAAACAACGAACAAACAAAAGTTTCTCTGACGTCTATAATAAATATGATGAGGCCAATCACAATTATAAAGGAAAAAAAAAAACTTGTAACATTACAACACGACAAATTACAAATTGACAATTTGCTCGACTACATAATGTTGGAATTCTGCAAACATATTACATATATCTGAAAAAGAATCTGTAACTGATCCGGAAATAGAATACAATTTAATTTTTCATGCAACCCACGAACTAATTGTCATCTAGGACCACGGTATCATAAAAACCACGTGTTTTCTTGAATCTAACAAATAAAGCATAAATCACTTTAAAAAGATATATAAATCTATGCACTTTAAGAACTAGAATTATCTAGGAAACAAAACCAATTGGTTAATTCCCTTTGCTTGATTTGTTCAGGAAATATGAAGCAAGATAATAATTATAAAAAATTATTTCCATCCAATTTTTAAATCTTTTCATCACTACATTGATCTATAGACCTAAGGAAGGTGAACTGACTATTCTGGGTGTATAATAGTACATTTAAATTTATTTGGGGCAAATTACAATTTAAATTCTATAGTTGAAGTTGCCTATATATTTTTGTACTTTTTTTAACATGGTCACTTTTGTCATGCCAGAGCAATAAGCAACAATTAATTTATGGATTAATTAATCTTAACTAAGTTATGGTCTCAAAATAGAAAATTAGAAACAAACTAAAACTTAATTAAGATTGAAAACAAAGAAAGAAACTAAAAGTAACTTGAAATTAAAATGCATGAAACCATAGAGAAAAGTAAAAATTCAAATTCAAAAAAGTGAATACAAAACACATGAATTTCATTCATGAATAAGGAAGGTCAAAGATACATGCTATGAAAAGCAGTGAAAACACACGTTTTTCTGACGTGTATGAAGAATATGACAAGGGCAATCCCAATGGAGGAAAAAAAACTCACAATATTACAAAACGACAAATTACAGATTAACAAATTCCGTTGATCATGTTGTGTTGGAATTACGCAAACATATTACATAAATCTAGAAAATAATTAATCTATAATTAAAAGAGGAAAAGGAATACACTTTATTGTTTTTTTTCATAACAAAACCACGAATTAATTGTCATCCAGGGCCATGACGTTCGTGAAAGTGCGCATTTACTCGAATTTAATTAAAGAAAACAAAAATTCATTTTAAAGAGATAATAACCCATGCCCATCCAAAACTAGAAATGACCTAGGCAAGGGAAACTAATTGGACACTTCCCTCTGCTTGATTTGTTTTTTAGATGAGAAAAGTACACTAGAATAAAGCTTGAAATCTAAGAAGAATGACCAAATACCTATGGAAATGACACGCCCCCCCCTCGGCCCCTCTTTTTATTTTTATTTTTTATAGTAGAGGATGAAATCATGATTCGAACTTAAAACATTTAATGACAACAAATAAGCTACCTGACCATTATACTCTACTCTTGGGTTGGATTGAAATCATTTTATCACTACATGGATCTACATTCCTAAGGTTCACCAACAACTTTGGATGTATATAAAACATATGAGCTTTTTTTTTATTTTTTATTCCTGAACATTAAGCAAATGACGTACACAAATCTTACATTTCTTTCTAGAAAATTTCTCTTGCAGCGGAAGGAATCAAGAAACGATAAACGGAAACAAATCCAAGAACCCTAATATGGTTGAATAGTTTGATGAGCATGCTAAAAGGAAACCTCTTTTTTTCTTTTTTTTCTTTTCCTTTTTCCCCTCTATTTTCTTTACTTCATCGGCTAACATGGAGATCTAGATGCCATGGAAAGAGGCTTGGAAATCACAATCACAAGTTTTCTGAAGAAAAAAAAAAAAACTCCATGAATTGTGTGAGATTATGAATAAATGGGAAGAAGAAAAAGGAAAGTTAAAATCGATCTCTGCAGACAAATGCATGCGCATATACAAAGAAACTAACTAAATGAAGCTCGATTTGAAACTATGGCTTCGATCTCCATTTTACGAAAAACAAACATTTAAAAAAAAAAAAAACTCGAGTTAGTCAGAGTCACTCGCTTACTCTCTCTTCTCTCTCCCCCGCACGCCCATACACACACTGCAAACACACACAGAGAGAATAGATCACTCAATCATTAGTGCCTATCATATCAAAACGCCTATAAATTTCTGTGCATGAATAAATTCTACTTCCAAAAGAAGATTGGTAATGAATGATCTTGCAGCATTATATATCTACCCTGGAGACACAAAAGAATTAGAAGTTCCACAAAAATAGAAATCAAATAAAGAAAAACAAGATCGAAATTATAAAAAAAAAAAGCAAAAAAAGAGATGTTTACTAGATTTTCCACCAAGCTGCTCGACAGCCATAACAAAATGTGCATGAAGTTCAGGCGTCCATCGAAGCCGAGGTTTAATATCTGCAGCCATAACAAGCTTTGGTTGATCATGAGGCTTCCGTTTAACTTGACCACCACGGCGTTGATAATAAACAGGCTCTTGAATATACCCTTGTCGACCAACTATGACGCCATTTGCAGGCTGCTGAAGTTGGTGAGGCATCACCATTTGTTGATCATGTTGCATAGCAGGTTGGTAGAGATACGGAACTGCGTGTTGGGAATATCGGCCATTTCTCGACCCAAGTTCCACAGGATCGTGTACGGCATGCTGGTTGTTTTTCTCATATGGAGTCATTGGTGGCTGCAGTCCTGAATACATCTCCATTTTCTTGAACAGAAGCACCTCCCTGCCAACTTACACTCTCTACTCGATATTATGCAATGCTAGCTTACATGTACATAAAAGGAAACAAATTTTTTTTTTCTTTCTTTTTTTTGTTGTTATGCTTAGGTGAAAAAGAAAATCATGCACCAAGACAAATTGGAGATAACTTTGAGGACAAAAGCAGGTGCACGGCTTTGATGAGCACCGACCCTCATATTAGAATGGGTTAAGGCAAGGTATTATTAACGACAGTGTAGAGAGACCACCACGTTGTGTACGATGTGTATCACCACGTACCAAAACGCACGAGGGGGTTTACTGGAGTTGATGGACTCTTTGATAAGCCAAAAACCAAAAAATGCAAGGACATTTTAATGAGTAAAAAAATTCTTACATCGAGTAAAAAAATTCTTACATCAGACCAAACGATATTATGCCTATAAAATAGTGGACCCTTTTTATGTGAGAGAGGACCAAATGATTGTTGCGTAGACGGAAGACAAACTTTTTACACTGCTGAGTTGGTTTAGAGTTGCTTCTTCTCTGGCACATTAAGGTTTGACTGACCCCTTATTATATATGACTAAATATAGACATCTTTGTGATAATGAGAAAATGGGCCACCATCAATTTGTATACACTAAGATATTGAGCTTCAGATAAGCAAGAAAGTCTTTAAATTATTCGAGTTAATTATTAGCCAACTCATATACAAATGAATTTTATAGTATATGGGATTCATTCTATATATTTAGAGTTAATACTCTACTCGAATAATTTGAAAAATTTTCACAAATCAGCTATGAAAATCAGTGACTTTTGATAGTTTTTTTTTCCTGGTTGAAATCAACCGTCAAATCCGTCAATCAAAAAGGATGATCAAACGTACCTAGCATTTTAACTGACACTATTCAACCAGAACTAAGAGATAACTTATATAGGTTAATTTCTTTGGTTTGATCATATAAGTCAAGGAGTTTACCAAACCAGTTACATTGATACCCATTAATTTTTTTTCTCCAAAACACCTTAACCCCACTGATTTAGGTCCTAAAATCATTTTAGCCCCCTTCTGACAAAATATCAATATCTTGAATTGCCCGTCCATGATATAAATTCCGTCTTACGCGTAATTGTTCTTTTTTGGCTTTTTCTAGTACGTTAAAGAAGCCTACACCTACAGGGAAGAATTACTCAAGCTTGAATCTGAATTATCTTAGCTTCCAGGTTCCGATTCTTGGCCTAAATTTAATTACTTGTATATTTTAGGTTCCAAGTAATATTGAACTTTTGGACCATAACTTTCTGCATCTTTAGCATGTAAACGAAAAGAAGTTGGTTTTTTCTTCTTTGTTTTTCTTTTTTGCACTATACGACCTAAACTTTCTAAATTTTCGATTCAGGTAGTATAACAGAATTGATGATTTGGATGGAATATTATGAGCAACAGTTCCATCTAGTTCCGAATGGTGCCGTGAGACATAGAGGTCGCATGGGATCCATCTCCACACAAATTAAGTTAGATCATTCAATAGGGTCGGATGAAAGACTTTTTATTAGAATATTAGAGTTAATGCCATTTCGCCCTGTTAAGGTAAAAGAATGCCTGACCTATGTCCTCAAAGACAGAACCTATAAAATAAGAAAAATGTTAACATGAAATTTATTCTAAGGATAGCTCTGACGCTCAAGTTAGTACTGATATCAAAGGCCAAACTTAATAATTTAATTTAATGAGAGTAAGATGGGCCTCATTACCACCATTCTACCTTTATGGATTTTGCCAGCTCCTTACCTCGAGAGAGCAGTACTCTTCCTTGGAAATCTGTTGTTTATTCCTTTGCTTATTTCTCCTTTTTATTGAAAATTGTTATTAATTAAATGACCATTTTGCCCCTAGCTCATTCATCACCCCCACATCACGCCCTAAGAATTCTTCACAAAGTCCTAAAGTTCTGATGAACTTTAAGATTTACTTGTTTTCTCATGGAAACCTAGAACATTCCGTCCAACAGTTTGTGACATTTAACAGTCTGAAGAGCAAAGCTTTAGGTGCAAATTGTAAAGAATTTATCTTGAGGGTGCAAAGTTGCTAAAGAGTTTTAGTGAAGTGCCTTGCAAGAAATGAAACAAGACGAAATTTTAGCAATGCATGCTTATGTAATGAAACAAGAATAAATTTTTGTTCTAGCCTATCTTGATGAGAGCTTGAGGTGCTACTTTCATGAGAGCTCAATTCATACATAACAAACTAAGGTATACCGAAGAGAAGAAAATCACTCTCTACAATTTATATATATTAAGAAATAATTGGGGAATTCAGATTTTCTATTCATTTTTCGAATTGTTTTTATTTTGTTTCTTAAAACTATTATTGAATACAATACATAACTACAACAAATTCCTTTTTGACAATTTAAACTTTTAGATAAGATAGTCACGTAATATGATTTATATCAGAGTGTAAATATCAAAATATTTTGAGTTCAAAACTCACCATTACCCAATTTTTGGGCCTCTGTGTATTGCTTTGGGCCCACTTCTTGTGGTTTGTTTGTAATATTACTACATCATTTAACAAAAATAAAAAATAAATTTATCATTTTAATAAATTAAGTTTGGAAAAAGTCTACAAACAGTTTAATAATCTCAACTTGAGCTCAACTCGCTAAATTACACTAAATAAATACATTAAAATAACCAAAGTACGTACTTGAACTAAACCCTGATCGTCAAACTAAAGTTCATTTATGAGAAATTCGCTACATAAACAAGTCAAGATTGTTTGAAATTTATTAGGAATCCGAGCTGAACTCTGTAGTTATTGATTTGATTGACCCGTTTACAATCTTAAGCTACGGTTTCGTTTGTTTGTTGGTATTTGGTAATACTAGAAAATTAGTTAATAGAAAAATATTTTTTAATAAAAAAAAAATGTTAAGGTAAAAGGAGTGAAAAATATTTTCATCTCTTATATTTTTCAGTCAAAGAAAAATATTGAGTTAAAAGGACCCTCTCAGCCCCACACCACACACACCCCTACCCCAACCCCGTCACCCTCCATCCCACCCCCACCAGAAAACATATGTGTTTGTGTTTATACATATAGTATATATGTGTGTATGTTTTTATAAAAATCTGGTATCAAAAATATATTTTTTATAGTGACACTTAACACTATAACATATGTTTCCATTGTAACAATCGTCAAACACCAAAAAATATTTTCCCTATAAACATTTTCTATTAATAAGTTATTTTATGGCAAACAAACTGAACTTTAGCAATTTTCTCCCCCTTTCCAATCTTAGAAAGAAAAAGTTAAGAAAAGAAAGAGAAGAAAAACCATCCAAATTCTATTCCTTCCAATTGAGCACAAATTGTAATCCAAGCCCGAAATCTTATGCGGGCCTTAACTTTTGGTTGTCAGACAGCCCATTTGTTACTCATTCAAAGTGGGACCCACAGTGAAGTTCTAATTATGTTATTTTCAAAACTAGCCGTTATAAGCACCCAACTAAGGCAAAGGCTCCACATTTTTAAACTCTCTGCTTTTGCTCAATTCATCTCAACTCTCTTTGATCTTTGATCTTTGATCTTCATCATCATTTGTAGAAAAAACATCTTTGAAGAAAAACCCATTTGAGAGAAAGAAGCAAAAATGTTCACTGATGGCTTAGATGAGTCTGCAATCAACTGGATCAAACAGGTACCACCTTCACACACACACACACACACACACACACACACACACACACACACTCACATATATATGTTTTATTTTCTAGCTGTAAGGATTTTATTTTTCATATTTTTCTAGTATAATCTGATGATTAGAAACACACACACACACATATATATTTTCTAGCTGTGAGTATATTTATGCACATTTTTTCTTGTATAACCTGATGAAAAGACACGCACACACACATATATTTTTGCACATTTTTTCTAGTTCAATCTGATGAAAAGACTACCACCCCCCCCCCCCCCCCCCCCACCCCCCCCCACCACACACACATACATATGAACTTTTTTTTCTAGTTGTGAGTATATTTTTGCACATTGTTTCTAGTATAATCTGATGAAAAAAGGGCGCGCGCACACACACACATATATATAGATATATCTATATATATATTATTTGAAGATTCTTGATAATTTGGATAGCTCACAAGAAAGCATTTGGAAGAAATTTAAAGTTCCTGTTTCCACATACCAATTTTTAAGTTAAAAACTTATGGTTGATGTTATAGTGATATAATAAACTGATGAAAATAAATGAATAGGTCAATTTTTTTTAATTACTTTGTTATATTTATGTTTTTTTTAAATCACTTGGTTATATTTATGTTTTCTACTTGTTATGCATTATGTTTTATGGTTTTTTGTTTCAAGTTCTTGTTTAATTGTACACATTTCTACTATATGCAAGTGTTTGTGCAAGATTCTTGGTCATAAATATTTTTGTATATGGCTATATATTACACTGTCAGACAATTTTGTAACATGTTGCGTTCAATTTATAATGACTTGAATTCTATACTAACTTGAACACGGGATTAAGTATTTTGGACAAGTTGATTGTCAAACAAAGTTAGCATTGTTGTGTTTATTCTTTTGGGTTAAATTAGGAAACATTTATCTTCAGGGATCAGATGTGGGGAAATCTCAAAGTAGGTCACCGTTAGCAGAGAAGCTTGATCACAAATATCCGGTGCTACGCTCGCCTTTAGCATACAATGCAAGTTCTTATTCACCATCCCATGTATTGCCCCTCTGATGTTCCATTCAGGCCTTCTAGGAGCCCATAACACAGTTACATTTGGTGTGGACAGCAGCGAAGATGACTATGATGAAAATGAAGAAACTTTTGATGGAAGTGAGAGTATGGCATCGGTTGGTGATGAGCTTGACAAAAATTATGCTTATGAAGAAGGGTCAGAGAAGCCAGTTGTACAAGAATGTGATGAGGAAACGCTTAACGTGAAACCAAGTCTTACTTCAAGTCAAATTAGAGAAATTGGATTAGGTGTTCAATATGGGACTACATTGAATAGAGGGTTATTGAAAGAGAATCTTCATGTTGAAGTACCAAGAAATGCCAGAAGATTTACAGATGGTGGGATGGATTTTGAAGAATGTGAGCAGAGAAGTGTATTTTCAGGTGGAAGTAGCCGGCTGCGTGAAAAAGTTCAACCACACAGTGCATATGTAAGAACCATCTAATCATCTTTGGTATTATATCTATGAAAAATTATATATGATCATTAATATTGATATTATGTACTTAATTCCTGGTCATCTTATTTTCAATAGAGCTAATGTTGATGAATAATGCAGGCTACGCCTATGGCAAAGTTGAGTGATATGGCAGATTTAGGAACTCCCAGCGCGCCTCCCATTATGGATATTGGAGGGGAAGGCCATGAATCACTAGTAAGCAGTGAATTGAGTGAAAAATCAGGAGGGTTGACTAGAATTGAGAAAATTACTGATGATGAGGTAAACGTGCCAAAAGATTCAGTGCAGGATTGTCACAGTAAAGAGGCCTTTTCAGATCAAAGCAAACACTCTGACAAAAACGAAGTGGGTGAAAGGTATGATGATTGGCAAGGACATCTTGTTATTTACAAATGAAAGACTTCCTTTTAAGTCTTTTGGTCATAAACTTTCGGTATATTTGACAAGATAGACTTGTGCAGGGAAGATAATGCAACTCTTGGGAAAACAGAAGTGCATGCCGTTTGTCCAGAAAATGCTCTGGATTACTCACCGAGTTATGATGCCAGGTAATTATGATTGACTACTCTGTATCACTCTGTAGTTCACCTCATAGTTCACTTCTCCGTATTAGCCATCAACATTGCTTTATAACTGACAAGGACATCGTTGTGCAAAAACATATGCAAAGTTGTCTCAATTTATGGTTGAATAATTAGCCACCCATACTTGAACTTGGATGGATATGAATGAGAAACTAGTTGTCTTCACTTTACAGAATGTGAACTTTTGATTTGGCCTGGCTAGTAAAACTAATCTATGTGTGATTCTATTTTCTTATGGAAAAGTAACAATGATATCTGTACAAAACATCTTTAGAAGATGCCAGTTTCAATATACAATGGGGATTTTACATTGGCCTTGACATAGTAAATGGTACTTTTAATATCTGTTACGTGGTTAACTGAAGGTCCATGTTTATGTTGTGAACAAAAGGTACTAACTTGCTTCGGTCTCCCCTGCAGAATTCTGATAACATAATTTATCTGCTGATGACAGTGGTCAAAGTGCATGGCAAACTTTTATAGCTTATGATGCTTGCATTTGCCTTTGCCTAAATGCATGGGCAAGAGGTTGTACGGAGGCACCAGAATTCCTACGAGATGAATGCCGGCTTCTTCGCGGTGCCTTTGGGTATGCTATATCCTTCCTGTAACTCAACTTTTTTCAAATTATTATTTCTTCATTAATCGAGTTCCATCTCTATTTTATCCGATCAGAAAAAGTATAGCATCAACATTTTTTATCAAGTTATTCATCTATTTTCTTTTCCTGCTAGACTGCACAAATTTTTATTGCATCCTCGAGGTACACAACCATTAGAAAGAACTACAAATACCAAAGAACAAGCATTTCCCTCAAAGGTGAAGAAAGTGATGGGGAAAGTTCGTGTAGAAGGTATAGTATTTGAATTTCAACCGAGTTCATCTTTAATTCAGTTTCATTGTACTTGTGTACCTCAAATTGGAGCTATTACTTCTGGCTTCTGTTTATATATGGTCTATTTGAATTTCTGTGCTTCTTCGGCTCCGCTGTTTGGTTCTTACCTATAATGAGTGATGAGCATGACGAGTGATGCATTCATCATTTTAAGTTCAAAAATTTATCAAGCATTGCATGTCTAGGCCGTTTTATCATATCCTTGAATAAAAAATTTATCAAGCATTGCATATCAAGCATCTAAAAGGTCCCATCTTCAGTATGAGTTGCATGTCTAGGCTATTTTATCATATCCTTGTAAGAACCTGAATGACGAATGTAAAAGAATAACTTACAATTTCTTCTTCTATGGCAGTGAGAAAGCTCCGGATAATTCCCAAACGAAGACTTAAGGACTCGAATTTGATGTGGACACTATACGCGCAAATGGGGGCAGAATATGTTAGACAAGTTTCTTCACTTGTGAAAAGTGGCATCAAAACTCTCAAGAACAATTCATTTTCGTTGACATCTGAAGGTGAGTGCGCATCCTCAAACAAGATTTTGTCAAATTTTACTCAACTGTACATCAAAAACGTTGAAGCTGTCGGACATCATTTCCAATTCCTGGGATATTAAAAAACAAATAAAAGTCTCCAACAAAACTAATTTAATTATATGGCTCAATCCTTTTTCTCATATAGACCTCTCAGGATTATGTGGTTGGCAATGTAAACTTTGTCTAACATTCAGTTCCCATTTTATGTCCTTGTAAAGAATTGCCTAGTTACTGTTTATGACAGAAACTTTCGGACATGATAGCTTTTAGGTCCAATTACTTATATGCCTTGTCTTTTCACAGAGTCACTATCGTGCTCTGTCCATCTGAGAAGTTCTACGGAAGATACACAAGCTGAATCAGGTTCCACCATAACCCTGCGCCCTGGAACTGATGATTACCATGATTTGTAAGTTGCTAATTTATTCTCTTGTTTGTATAGGAATTTCCATCACTGCTATAGTCTAAGTTTGTCGATTCTTTTGACACCAAGTTTGCTAATGCAGCCTTTTTGAGGATGATTCTATGTCATGCACTCCTATTTCATAGACGATGTTTGAGTTGTGAATTAACATATTATTCCTGAGCACTTTAACATATATTATTTCAGAAGTGCTCTGGATCATATAAAGGGATTTGCAAGCCTAGATAAGCAAAACTCTTCACAAACATGTTTTTAGACTTTAGTCATCTTAAAAGAATATCTATCTAATTATCAGCATGACACAGTTTTCCAGAAAATCAAGGAGATGCTCTTATACTTGAGGTCCAGGACTCGAAGAAAAGTATTCAAGGTCATGTAACAATTCCGGTTTCAGCCATGACAGACAACCCAGTATGTATCATCATTCCATGTGGGATATTACTAATTATTGACGTGTGTTCTACATCAAACATAATATTTTCTAAGACACTATCCAACTTATGCAGAACGATAGGATTCGCTGGTGGCCAATTTATCATAATGACAACGAATGCATTGGAAAGGTCCAACTGTCTATAGGCAAGTACTTTTACACGTGATGACACAATCCAAATGAAGGTTAGATATTACCAACTCCGCACAGTTTGACTTGAGTTATTTGGGATATGTATTTTACTCACTTGATCAAAGAAGATCTCTAAGTGCAACTGAAAACAAGCCGAGCTAATTCACGAGCTCAGCTCATTTAGTTCTACTCGTGCTCCTTTGTTTAGAGAACAAATAGCTCTTAGCTGGCTTTTCCATTGAAGTTTGGATAAACTAAAAGATAAGAACAATGAATTTATCTACACACTGATTTTGAAATAGGAAATTATTTGAGTTATGCTTAATACAATCCTTGTAGTATATCAATTAAAAGTTTTACTGATGAATATGGTAGAGTGGACCGATTGTGGAGACCCTTGCTTATGATCTGTTGCTGGAGGCCGCCATGCGTGCCCAACAATTTCATGCACGAAATTTATGTCTGGGTGGACTTTGGAAATGGCTATTGGCAGAGTTTGCTGAGTATTATGGAGTTTCAGATTCATATACAAAATTGAGGTATTTTGCATGTGACTACTAGTCATTTTATTTTTCATTTTCCCAAATGCATGGAATATCAAATCAACTGATGTTTAATCAGAATCTCTATCTGTATTACATCTTCTGTATATCTTTTATGTATCACTTTTGTTGTTTGTGCAGATATCTTTCGTATGTCATGAATGTTGCTACACCTACAAAAGATTGTTTGGAGCTTGTGCATGAGTTGCTTGTGCCTGTTATGAAGGCCAGGGACGAGAGAAGTTTAACAAGACAAGAGGTAAGCCTCAAGAGCCACATCTCTGCATGATGTGTGCATTTCTCTCTACCCAGTAACATAGCCATAAATACTAACTTTAATTGCTTTCTGATTTTCCTTTTGCACATTATCTGCGATTTGTGCTGCAGAAAAGTATACTGATGGATTGTGAGACACAAGTCGAGGGTCTGTTGGCAGATGTATTTCAGAACTACAAATCATTGAACGAGAACTCCCCAACAGGTATAGCAGATATGTCTGGACCAATACCTGAAATTGCTGCACCAGTGCTAGCTCCTGCCGTGCAAGTATACACACATCTTCATGATATACTTGCTCAAGATGCTCAGACAATATTAAGAAACTATTTACAGGTATGTCTTCTCTGAACAACACATGGACAAATCTGAAAATGTGTTCTTATTAATTATTACGCTAAAGGGTTGTACTAATCATCTCATCTGCATGAAATGCCACTTCAAATACCTCATTTGCAAAACTAATATTTCGAAAAAGTTATCTTGCAGAAACAGTGTAGTAAGCATGTGAAAAATCAAGTGAATGACTGACAAGTTAATTGCTCATGTCAAGAGCGGCCTGACAGAATTCTCTTATTGATATACTTCAAGAAATTTGTCTATGTTCCCACATAATCCCCGAGGAATTGAGCAATTGAGCAAAGTGCTAATGGCTGAATTTGAATGAAATATAATTGCTGCTAGTTGTACTGGTGTTTACATTATTGACGCATCCTGCAAATTTCTGAGCTCTAAATTTGATTGCATTGTTTATAGACTGCAGCAGCAAAGAGATGTCGAAAGCACATGGTCGAAACAGATGAATATGTATCAAGCAACTCAGAGGGTTTTGTTATGGATTCACTAACAATCTCCACCGCATATTTGAAGATGAAGAACCTTTGCATCAACATATGCAATGAAATTCAAGCAGATATCAAGATCCACAATCAGCACATACTTCCTAGGTATTAGAAACTTCATCATATGCAATAAATCTGCCGGTTGGTCCTACTCCACTATTATAAATTGACATGTCAGATAATATCTGAATAAGAATTATTTTTCGCCAATTGACCGGTGGATTCATAGAGATTTGCTGAATCAATTTATAATTTATGCTTCTCAGTCTATGAATGTCAAGGGTGCTAACTAATATCATCTTCTGGTCTGCTCTCTTATTTTCAGCTCAATTGACCTACCAAGCATCACTGCTATGGTTTACAGCACTGAGCTCTGCAAAAGGCTTAAAGGGTTTCTTGCTGGATGGCCTCCTTCTAGCCCCCTCTCTTACGTGAATGAACTTTTGATCGCAACAGCAGATTTTGAGAGAAATCTCCAGTTATGGAATATCAGGTCTTTCAAATAAACATCTTTGATAATATAAACCTTTACAAGTTTCTGTTTTGGATACAGATATGTTATTATGTGTGAAAGTTGTTAGGAATACTTGGTTTTCCTTTGTGAAAGCTGAATCTTGTCAACTGATATTAGGCATTTTTATGCTCCAGCCCAGTGCTAGGTGGTGTAGACTCGAGAAACTTGTACCACGACTACATAATGGTTTGGATACAGGATATGCAACTTATGCTACTTGATCAGTGCAAGGCAGAAAAGGTACTGTTTCCCTAGAAATCATTATGCATTCATATAGGACTTACACAGTCTCATTGCATGCATGGCAAGTAGCACATGCATATTCTAACAATCTGTTTCAATTCAAAAGCTCAATTTGTCGACCATTACTTCATCTCGACTACTAGATTCTGCTGTTATATGTAAATTGACGCCAAATATAATTAACTCCTGCAGGTGCCCTGGCCTGGAGTGATGACAAATTATTCTACCTCTCCTTTCGCAGAGGAAATGTTTGAAAAGATTAAAGAGATGCTAATTCAGTACGGAGTTGTGATCAATCGGTGGCCTCAATACACATTGATTTTGGAGAATGTGAGTCTACATGATGTTAATGACTACTAAATGCCACTAATATTAACCACTAACGCGTATAGTTGTCTATGCTTACAGTTACATGTATTTATATAGATAACTATGTGGTGTGATGTAGTTGATCTAGTAATTTACTTTGTGGTTCTTTTGAGAATGACATATAATATGCTTGAACAGGCTGTTTCAATCGTGGAAAGAGCAATTATAAAAGCACTTGAAAAGCAGTACAGCGATATATTGACTCCTCTGAAAGACAGCATACCCAAAAAAATCGGCATGCAAGTTCAGAAATTAGCAAGAAGACAGTCAACTACACTTTATTCGATCCCTAGTCAAGTGAGTATCACCCTGTAACATATTTCCAGTGAGAACATGTTTTCATAATTCATTTGCTTTAGGCTTTGGTCAAGGTTATCAAGTATCATGCCATGAGAAGAAAACCATGAATTTTTACAGTTGATCATCATTTTTTGTTTAGCATTTAATCCAAATAGCCGATTCTGGTAATGTGAAATGGATAGGTATAAACAAACAAGAGATATGGAGCATTTTATTTGCGGTATCTTGAAGCTTCAGCTTGATAAATTGCACAGATTGGTCAATGTCTAATGAGTTGAGCAGGTTAAGAACTAGATGTTCGACCATGTTGCACTTGCACGAGTATATGGTTTTCTGAAACAAAGTTCCTCTATAAAGAATTTTTCATCATTAAATCACCTATCTGTCAATGTATTACTTGTGTTTGCAGTTGGGAATTTTCCTCAATACTATCAAGAGAATACAGGACGTTTTACACTGTAAAATTGAGGACATTCTGAAGTCATGGGCATCTTATCTGCCGGCCGGTGGAGACAAAAAGTCTGCTTTCGGGGAGCAAATGAATGCAATCACGGTACTGCTGAGAACCAAATACAAGAACTACTTGCAAGCAATAGTGGTTAAGCTCACCAGCAATGTAAGTACTGTTGAGATTAATTTCCTTTCCTGCGACTTCAAGAAATTCTAGAGATAGTAAGGGTTAAAGGATCTTAATTCATTTGTTTCTCCAACTACTGTAAATTAGATCACTGGAACAATATCCCAATTGAGATATTTAAACTAAGGAAAATTCATGATCTAATGGTAAATAGTCGTTGCTTTTCAGATGCAAGCTAACCGGGGTACACGTTTGCAAAGGATCTTGGAGGAAACAAAGGAATCAGATGGAGAAGCTGAGATCCGTGATAGAATGCAAATGATAACCGCACAACTCTCTGACTCAATATCCAATCTACATGGGGTGTTTACAGGTCAAATATTTGTTGCACTCTGTCGCGGATTTTGGGACAGAATGGGACAGGTAAACGAATAACAACTATTTCAGCTCTCTTTTTTACTCTCAAATTTCTTTATTTGACCCTAATGCATCTTGATGATCTAGATTGTATTGAAATTCTTGGAGGGAAGAAAAGAAAATCGGATCTGGTATACTGGAGCATATCACGCTCTCGGGGTAAGTAGTATTCTCAAAACAAGTTCCACCTAGTACCAAATAGTTTTAAGATAAAATCCCATAATTCTAATAATTTATTACATCTCTGGCAGAATATTTATCATTCATTTCATTCCTGATCATATGGTGTGTTTTTTCGTTTGCTTTTGTAGATATTGGATGACACATTTGCTTCCCAGATGCAAAGATTGCAAGGAAATGCTCTGCAAGACAAAGATCTTGAGCCCCCGCTCAATAAGCGAAGCGCGATCTATTCTTTGTCGAGATACAACCAATGGAGTGGAATCATCGACTGACTTATATTTCTAGACACTTGAGTTATTCATACCTCTTCATATTGCTTCATTTTGCAGTAATATTTGTTGTATAGTGCTGCTTCTGTCTAATGGATTAAAGGCCATAAATTAGTTCATTTTTGTTGTTTATAAATTTTTATTGTGTGTAAGATAGCAATTCTTTTGTAAAAGTAAACTGAGTAACAATAAAAAGTTGTAATTCCATTATGATTTTTCAACACTGTTTTTTCTCTCTTTGCCTTTTGAGTTCCTCCTAGGAGCAATGTTTATATTAGCACTTAATATACCACCCTCTTAAGGTATCCCGAAAGGAAATTAGTATCGATGAAAGGAGAGTTGTACACTAGCAACATGTGTGATAAGGTGTTTTCACGGTTCAGAGATAGCGGAAGTAAAATTATTTATGCGAGATCAAGGTTCGACACTCCCCATTCTTCTAAAGTTCCGCTCTTGACTGACCTAGTGTATGTGTGGAGACGCACCGTTACACTTGGGGATTTACTAGTTAGTGGTCGAGTTTCGTCAAAAAATTCGATTGTTGGGTTTTGTCAATTGGGTTTCTACGTCATCCAAAAAAAAAGATATGCATTAAGGTTCTTGCAACATGAATAGATCTCGCTTATAATAATTCTGAATTGTTGACACAATTTAATAAAAGGACTCACTCATTAGGTTATGATATTTAAAGAGAATGCTTATTCTCTTGCAACATTTTACAATTTTTCTTGTGTTATGGCGCACAAGTCCAGGACACCAGAAAGAGAGATTTGATTTTTTGATAGTAGGGTTATATAGGAATAGTCCAAATCAGTTAACAATGACTTGGTCAACAACTGCAGTTAGAAATTAGGGTAGGGCTCAAAAACGTGCTGGCATCACCACCTCATTCCTCATTTATAGTACATGAACCTCACCCGCGCACCATTACGGGTCTCTTTTTGGAAAAACTTTTCTAATATAACAAATTTTGAATTTTCGTCCATTGTTAAAAATATATAATTTAATACTCAATTTTGAAGTTTTTTACACAAGAAATTAGAGACCTGAACACACAATGTAAGCTACCAGAATGCATGCCGAGAAAAATCCAACACAAGTGTGCCATGGCAGATTACAAGCATGTTACCCAAGAGTTGGGTAAAACCGTTAGATAATAATATGTTGTAATCTAAGGTTTTAATTCGAATCACAGGTTCAATCTTTATTGTACCAAAACCGTTAGATAATAATATGTTGTAATCTAAGGTTTTAATTCGAATCACAGGTTCAATCTTTATTGTACCAAAAAAAAAAAAAAAATGATAACAAGCATGTTAATGCAGGCTAGAATAAGATTTAACAAAAATTGCATTAAGCAGAAAAATTACTCAACCATGACTATCAGCGTAATACACAGATCAAACATTTTGACTCAAACAAAGAACTTAATCGAATCCAATACTTGTCCATATTCAATCAAGTCTCACATAAATATGCCAAAAACTTTCTAAGGATTTTCATCAAAACAGCTGAAACGATATCCAGCAGTTAAAGATCTTCAAACGACAAACGCGTGCGAAAATACATCAGCCCAATCTCCTGGCCTCCCTCTCAGACTCGAGAAGAGTGAGAACATCGCCCTCTCTGACTGGTCCCTTCACGTTTCTCATGATGAATCGATTCTGGTCATCAAGAAACTTAACCCTCACCTGGGTCACCTGCCCTCTGGATCCTGTTCGACCCATGACTTTGACAACAATGGCATGCTTGGTTTGAGAGTCCATTCTGCAAAAAGAAATGGGAATTATGTAAATCAGATCTACCTCTTCAAGAAAACAAACAAAAAACCGGTAAAACAATTGGTGATCACGGCCTCAGTTTGGCATGAAAAAAAATCAAAACAACTTCGCTATCATCTTGCCTATGATTTCTTGTAATGTTAATTTACACCAAGACAACATGGTTCGAATTGAAAGACATCCGACGACCAACTACCAACCAATACACTAGCAAAAACTCAACCACGGCAACAAATATGCAAACAAAGTTAACAGTTGTAAGGACAACCGCGAATTCTCTCGCATGACTAACATGAAAATTAAATTTAAACACAAAACAAACACGTCCGTTCTCCTTATCTCGAAAGACTAAGATGACCTAAGTAGGGAAATTCAACAATCATAAACAACACAATGAAGTTAATCATGGCCTCAATTAAAAACTTTACAACCTTACACCCAAAAAAGTTTATTCTTCAGACAATACACGAACTTGGCCCGAAAACAGCGTTACGTAATATCAAAATGAATTCCATATAGATGATCTCAAACTAGTACTATCATGCAGCAACTCATTAAAGCTGTAAACAAACGAATTCACACTGCTGCAAATGGTTGGATATTTAGTACATCTATCTCGGCACGTCATATAAATACAAAAATCAATACATCTTTCTCTGTGTGTGTGTGTGTTTTTTCCTATATTAGGTAACATTAGTCTAAGCTCCAAACATAAGTGGCCCTTTCTATTGATTTTTCAATATTTCTTACACTTGCTAATAAATATACCATATACAAGTCGCCAGTTCGAATCTTTAGGGCCACGGGAGGTTTACCTGGCCCAGTGAGAAATTCGGGCAAAACCCAATTATAGACGGCTTTCAAACAATACAAATAAAATTTTCAGATAACATTAATGCGAAGTAGGTAATTAAAAGGTTTAAACTAAAATTTCAATTACTATTATAATAGCTTTTGTCAACCCATATGAACTAATAAGCAAGCAGAGCAACAAACGATACCGTTGTAAATGACGTCGTCAAATTCATATAATCGAGTTAGTGAAGTTTAATTTAATTTTATACAAAGTTAAGCTCAGAGATAACATAAGAGGTAGACTCACCTCTCGAGAAATAAGTGATGTCGTTAGATTCATATAATTGAAAACATAATTGAAAATGAAGAATTGCGGAGAAAAGAACCTGTAGATATGGAAAGAGAAACAGGAGGCTGTGACGGCTGCAAGAGAATGATGCGATAAAAGCTCCAATGGGTTTGAGCAGAACCCTAATACAAAGTATATATAAGTCTAACCTGTTATTTAAGGCCAGCAGCACCAGCTCAACCCGTTTTGAGTTAGTCCAACCCGTTATTATGGGTTGAGCTGGATTGATATTCAAAGAAATAAACCCAGCCCAATCTATTAGTTTTATTCAAGTTAAATAGTTTAATTGGGCTGTTTTTGGGCCAACACATTTCTTTTAAGCAAACAAAGTAATATATATCAGTGAATAAAAAATCATATCTAAACTAATTAATTTTAGTTCTAAAACAAACAAAATTATTATAAAGTACTATTTTAATTTCTTTCATTTTTGAACTAATATTGTTCTTCTTACAATTAATTTTTGAGATATTTACTAGGTGAATTGGATCTCTCAGAATATATATCTTTTTCAGAATTCTCATCCATCTTTGACAATCTTTGTGTACGTCTTTCAACATCAATCTTATAACTTGTAAGTATTTTCAACGTCCTACTTGTCAATTTGTTTCTTAGTTCTGATAATTGTTCTTTTCCCTCGCTAAAAGCACTTTCAGAAGTAACTGTGGACACATCAACCATTAATGCACGAGCCATGGTGGCAAGAACGAGATATTGACATTCATGTAGTCGCCACCATTATAAAACATCAAATCCTTCTTTATCGTTCTCGGTACTAATTTATTAAGAAAACAACTAATTCATTAAGTCCGAAAAAACTTAAACTTCTTCATAATTAATTAATAATGTACCGAATTTATTAATTTACAACTAATTTAGTTAGGTTATTATTTATTAAATAATTTATTATTGAGTAATTATTATTTTTTACTATCAATTTAATTTAACATTTCACTAATAAATTCATTAAAATTAATTAACTAAATAATTGAATAAGTAAATTAATTCAAGTTATTAATTCAAAATCAAATCAATCAAATTGTAAATATTAATTAATTAATACTTATTAAGATGTTTTTAACTATAAATTTAATTAATTATTTTTATATTTTTAATTCATTAATTAAAATTACTGATTAATTAACTATATTAATCAATTTAATAAAAAATTTAGTTCGACAAAAGAAAATATATAATTATAAAACATTTTTATTTTAAAAACTTGTTCAAAGAACAATCCTACTCAAATAAATTTTTCTGGTCTTGTGTTCTAAAAATTATTTTTGAAAATTATTTTCAAAAATTGTTATAGAAAATTTAAAAAAAAATCCAAATTGGACCTTTATTTTTTTTAGTACCTTGTAAATATTTCTTAGAACTACTAGATGAAGTACTAGAATTATGAGTTGGAGGATAGGATCTAACATTAGCATTATAGTATTCATCATGATAATGTATATATAAAATATTCAATATTTTGTTAATTTCGTTCATAATTTCTTTAATTCCGTTCTCATTCTTCCGCCCATTACCATATTCAAATAAAAGTTTAATAAACATTCAACTCCGCTAATTTTGACTCGAGGATCTAAAGTTGTACCTATACAATACAGATATGGAAAATCGTCATAATATTTGAAAAATATTTCTTCCATGATTGGTATAATGTCGGTGAGAAATTTATCTTCTCTATATGAGTTCATGTGTTTAACAATAATAACCAATTGGGGAAGGCAAATATGAGAAGTTGAATAATAAAAACTAAAAAACAAACAAGTTGCATCAAAACATAGTCCTAAAAATTCTATTACCTTAAAAAGGTTAAATAGAATTGGGTTGGTTTATCGAATCGAGCTTGGCTGGTTTACTGAATCGAGCTGAACTGGATTACCAAATTGAGTTGAATTGGGTTATTACCTGGGCTGAGTTGGGTGGGCTTATAGTTTTTCAACTTGAATCCAACTTAACCGCATGCCTACATGGATTATAAATCAGTCCAGTATTGTAGCAACAAGGCTGGACTAAATTGGGTTATAATCGAATTGGGTTGGGTTGTAACAAGATAAACCCAACCCAATTAACATGTCGATATATAAGAGGACGGTTGTGGTTAATTATGTTTTTACCCATCATAGCTCAAGAATGTGTTTAGTGCTTATGAGCTCTTTTACAAGGATAAGTAAGTAAAATTCATTGATCAAATGTTTAAGAATTACAAAAAAAAAAAAAAGTTCAAAGATTTAAAGCTTAAAAATTAAACATGAAAAAATAAAAGTATATAACCACTAAGTTTTTTGTCTAGTGGTATGTAACTCGATATATATGTAAGAGGTTATGAATTCGAGTCTCGCTAGTTATATTATACGGTCTTAAGATCTTCCTTGATAGTATACAAGGATAGTTGCATAAATTTATTGGTCAAACTCTTTAGTAAGGCTATCCTTAATAGAGACTCTATTTTGAGGGGCTTTATAAATAAATTTAGAGTCATGTTGCTTTTTAGAGCCTCATTTAGAGACCCATGTGTTTTTTAAGGTCACTAAAAAAAAATTATCTCTAATGAGGGCTCTAAATTTAAGAACTTATGGTGGGACCCGCCGCCCCTTCCATTTTTTTATTCAACCAAATTCTATTTTTTTGAAGTTGTCAACTTTTTTTTTTTTGGGTTAAAGTTGACAATTAGATGTCAGATTTGATTTGTTGAAGAGATCTATCTGGTCTCTAATTTTTTTTGTATTTTTCTTGAGTCTCTATTTTCTTTAACAAATTTGTTGAAAAAAATGGAGATTAGCCTCTATTTTTGTTAAAATGTGTTAACTTTGAACCAAAATTTTAGATTTGGGTCTCTAAAATGTCCATTGGTATTACTTTTTTTTTTCTCAAGCGTCTCTATTTTTGCTAAAAAGTGATAATCATTATAATTTAAAACCCTCATTGAGGATACCCTAAGTAAGCTTATAAGTTATAAATTAATAAGTAGGGGCAGAAGTAAATAAACTCAAAAGGAGCTTATAAGCTCTCTTTTATAAGCATGAAGAATGAAATTATTTTATTATTGTGTGGTAAGGATTAATTTGTGCAAATATATAAACAATATATCAAAGTTAACTAGTGATAATTCAAGCAAATTGAACTGGAAATCTTAGTCAAAAAATATTAATAATGGTCATTGAAATTTTGGAAAGGGTTTAGAATACAAAATGTAACTAAGAACAATAAATTAATCATAGGATTTTAGTGAACGTAATTTGAGATTTTTATAATAATCGGCAGATTAGGGACACACGAATGCTCTCACTCAAAACTTTAATTTGTCATTCTTTTTCCCTCTGAATTGTTACATGAAGAATCAATTCTTCTTTATTTTTTCTTTTTGATAAATATGAAGAATAAATTTTTTCTACCTCTACTATAAGATGATTGGTTTAGCTTATAAGTTGGTCAAATATTCTTGTAAGTTGCCAAGTGCTTATAAATCAAATGACAAAATTTGGTTAAAAGTTGCTCATTTTGAAGTTCTTATAAACGCATCTTCTTGGTACATATACCTTCAATCTATTTCATAGAGGTCGGACCAAAACATTAACACTAGAAAAATGCTAGGTATTATATCTTTTTAATCATTCGCTTCTTGTATAAATGTTTAATCTGTATACTAACTTAACAAACTTCTTTCTATCTCTTTTTTTTTTGACATACCAATTAAACGCACACATTGAAAACAAATGACTTCAAAGAAGAACCTGAGTGCAAACAATTCTAAAAAACGATATTAACCTGATAAATAGATGATAAAAATAGAATAATATGTAGCGGCACTCTTTACGCTATTATCTTTGTGTATTAGCACTTGCGCTTACAAGCACTTTTAAGATCAAGTCTCAAACCCAAAAATGGTCTCACACATTTGTTGATAACATCATTAAAGGAGAGCCAAAGATGAAAACAGAAACATGGAAATGTATATATGCTGCAATTTTTATTATATTAGAGAAAGAACTTTACATCATTTTGAAAGTCCTCTCTTCACCTAACTAACATATATGGAAAAATTTCACATAATTATTATACAAAACAATAACTGAGGCAATGAGTTTTGCTATCCGAATCAATGGTCAAGCAGAAAGCATGATCAAGGGCCCGGGAGGTTCTGCTCCTCGTTCGTCTTTCCTCTCTTTCTTCAGGATTCAGGCAAATATCGGGTTTTAGATGACAGTACCACTGGGAATCAGAGCGTCTTTAATCACCGTGACAATTCCGCTCTTGATGAAGTATCCATCCGTTTCTCTAGCTGCTTCTTGAACATTGTCACTGTTAATTATCTGAATAGCAACACCATCATGTTAGAAGTCTAATATTTCAGTTACTATCTGTGTGCGGGTGAACAATCAATAAAAAGAAAAACAAATCCGATATGGTTGATGAAAACAGCATCTGATGCATACGAAGCTATGATGCACAATGCAGCTTTGGAGGAAGACGTGGTGTGAGTTATATGCATATTATGCGTATGCATCCAAAAGATAAATTTTGTCATGGGCCGTTCATTAAAACAAATTATAATTGTAAACCAGTTCCATAGAAAAATTTATTCATATAAAGCAATGACAAGTAAGTTGAGACAAGTTACAACCTTCACATTGTCCCCGATGCGAGCATTCTTGTCAATGATTGCCCTTTTGATGTGGGAGTGTTTTCCAATACCAATTGGCACACTACCCTTAGCAGCCAGAAACTCCCTGTCTGAATCCGTCTGGAACGAGCACATAGTCCATATGAAAAGTCTTAATTCATTAGAAAGAGAAGCAGAACCTTACAAACTTTAAGCCACTACGTATCAGATATATCAACAGCACAGCGTTCGTATCAGACACAGTCAACTGGATATAGATGCCCAGATTGATTGTTGGACTCATAAGTTTTCAGTATTACCTCGTAATAATCTGCTCCCATCAATAATGAATCTTCTATAATTGCTCCCTCTGATATGCATGATCTCAGCCCAACAACAGAATGGTGAATTTTGCAGTTCTACAGAGAAACAATTGTGACACATTAAGATTTCTTGTTGAACGGCCTTTGAAACTAATAATGTCGATTTTCATTCAAGTGTGACGACGTGAGTTTAGGGTACTGGAGTGGGGAATGAAAATATGAGATAGAAACAAATGCATGACTTAAATCTGATAGGACGGGTGGATTTTAATTGGCAACATGATCAAATTTATGTCGAATTATGACTTCAACATCCATAAGAATAAACATTACTCTCTGAGAGACATATATGTATATAACCCCCTTCCCTCACGCACACACACACAACCACACAAACACCCAAATTCTAAGCCCCTAGACAATCTCGATTATAAAGTGAGAGCTGTAGACTGGAAAAATTAAGGTCCACAAATTGTTGACTTTACGCAACTCCAGAAATTTACCTTGATGACACATCCTTCACCAATAACGCTGTCTGTGACATCAGCATCAAGCATTTTGGAAGGAGGCAAGTATCGAGGCTGAGTGTAGATTGGAGCTGATCGATCATAAAAGCTGCAAGAGATGTTGGAAATCATATTAGTGGTTCAATACTATGATTTATAAGTAGATCTTAAGAAATGGTGGCATAATAAGATCAGGTGAACAAGAGATTAACTTCACATGAGAAAAATACCTGAAATCTGGCACCGGCTTCTTGGTTATCCCCAAATTGGCATTATAGAAAGCTTCAATTGTACCAATGTCTTCCCAGTAGCCATCAAACAAGTAAGCTTGCACCTATGTATATGATGTAAGAATTAGACATCCAGGACTTGAATTTTATAAAAGTAATAATGGCTAGGTGTTCTAAAAAACGAGGATTCATGATTCTATTGGAAATAAACTCCATGCTTCAAAGTGACCTATCATATTAAAGCAGAATGTTGCACCTTGGTCACCAGCTGGAGGCGTCGCAGACAGATATCCATATATTTCACATGACTACAAGAGAAGTTATGCTTATAACAAGATTTATAAACGGTCTATCAGCCAAACTATGACTACCACTATAAGATATCACAAGCAAACAAAATACGGAGAAACACATTTCCTTGAGAATCTATGAGACAGAAAAAAGATAACTGCAGAGACACTTTGTTTACAGTACATACTCTCAAGCCGAGGGATGTTGCACCAGGAATAACTTCACTTCCAAAATCATTTGCTCCAGGAAACTTGTCTCCGAGAAGGCTTATCATTACATCTTTGCTGACAACATAGATACCCATACTTGCTATGTAAGGCATTTCTTTAGCTCTCTCGTCATCCAGACCCAAAATAGTAGTATCAACCTGAAAGATGAAAAGATTACATCCAGATTTTGTCAAACATACTTCCAATTTGGTGTACAAGATGTAATCTCATTAGATAAAAAAGCCACAATATATGTTCAATCTAGTAGTGTATTACGTTAAAATATCGAAGCTTGTTACCTTCATAGCTTTCAGTTGGTCTCCTTTGGGTTTTTCTGCAAATTCAATGATACGTCCTTCTTCATCAATCTTCATGAGACCAAATGCTGTGGCACGTTTCTCATCCATGGGCAGTGCAGCAACAGTAATATCGGCATCAGTTTCTCTATGGGCTTGGATGAACCTCTCATAATCCATACGGTACAGATGATCTCCAGCAAGAATCAGAAACTCAAGAACATTATGTTCCTCAAAGAGCCATAAATACTGCCTGACAGCATCAGCTGTACCCTGCCAACCACCTTGTATGTTATGATAGACATTTGAGCAAAACAATAGATAGACAATCGAGTAGATGATTGTCTCTTATGAGATATGGACGAATCCGATTGTAGAAGTGGAAGCAGTTGATCACATAGAAGCATTTGAATAGCTCTCAGAAATATTTATAGATAGACCCCAAGGGGGTCTACATATGATGGCGAGTGATATTGTGGATAATACATATATTATTACACGATAGAAAGCTAAGACCTTACATTACACTTCTGGGTGAAAGTAAATAACTTAAACAGTATGCAATAATTGCACGCTTAGCAAAGGCAAATACCTGGAACCAATTTGGGTTTTCTGGACTTTGCTGAGCTGCAAGAACTTCAACAAAACCTTCATTCTTGTAACCACTCATGTTACTGGCATATGCCCGTGAAAGGTGACGGTTAAGAGATGCAGAATTGAATTGTGTAAGAACATAGATCTTCGATATGTTAGTGTACAAGCAATTGCTCACGGGTATGTCGATCAGCCTATAATTTGCTCCAAGAGGAACTGCAGGCTTTGCCCTCTTCTTTGTAAGAGGGTAAAGTCGGGTTCCAGCTCCACCTCCAAGAATAATACCCAAGACACTCTATGAGAAAGTCAAGAGAAAAAGGATTTAAAATTCATGACCACCCTTCATTTCCCCCACTTAATATCTAGAATCACAAAACTTAGGAGATAAACACTAGCAAATTAACTTGTTTGAAAGAGAAAAGAAAAACCGAATTCCCTAGTTCTAGTCAAAACTATTCTCTTGATTCTCATTTTGCTAATTTCAGGTTTCATCGTGAGCATAAAATTTCTTTTCAGACAACCAGATCATAATAACGTCCATCATCCTAAAAATAAAAAAATAAAAAATTCACAAATTAGACAAATTATAGCAATGTCAATATCAAATTTGATTCTAGAATCCATTTAACCACAAAACCTCGAAATGCACAACCACTAGCTAAATTCGAAACCACACACAGAGAATGCTAGAAATAATATGCACAATATGCTCTATCAGACTTCTAATTCACCTTCATTGCCCTATGATCAACTCCTTGTGAACAAAAGCAGGCAGTGCCATACCCCTGTGGTTTGCCCAAATTGCCTATTACCCCACGTGGTACCATGGTCACAATAATCACAGTTTTAGTCCTAACCTCTCCGAAGAGGTTGCATAACACCACCACGGAAATGTTAACGGAGAGCGTATTGTGCAACCTTTAATACAACACTTATGGACTAAAACTATAATTACGGTAGTATAACATGAACTTTCGGCAAACAACAAGGGATGTGGTGCTATCTACCCATAAAACCCTTTAATTAAGAAACCAAACTGGTGCTGACAATTTAATCAACTAATACGCGTGCGATTAGTTGAAAATCTCCTTACATAATTTTCTAATTAAAAAAAAAAAAATTGAAAAAATAGTAATAAACTAAATTATATGCAAATTATATTCAACTCATATTTTCACACATGTTTCAAGTGCAGGTGCGAAAGAGAAAAAGAAGTGATACTAGATCTAAAACTTAAGCAGCTTCTAAACATACTTCAAATTGAAGCTATCAATTGCGTCCCCATTCTACAACACTATTGACTTTATTTCAGATCTCTATAGCCAATCACTGCTTAACTTTCATTGAAATTATAAAAGAAAACAAAAAAAAAAAAAAACACTACTTAACTTTCATTGAAATTATAAAAGAAAACAAAAAAAATATAAACTATTAAAATTCACCACAAATTTAGGTCTTCAGCTCACACTTTTCATACACATATAAAACAGAAAAATCAAAATTTCACACCGACAAATATATACATAATTACATACATATTTATATACATGTATATCAATATACATTGTTGCATATGTACATGTAAAATTATATACACATATGATGAGAGGCATATAATAAATTGATATTCCACACCGACAGACGTATATATCACATTTGTACGTGTGTATGACTTGTTGCATATATGCTTATAATGTTACTGTGCATATGACTGGATATACACACACACACATATATATATATATATGTGTGTGTGTGTGTGTGTGTGTGTGTCTGAACATATCTATGAATATACATACATGTATATAAAAATACAAATGTATATATAAATGCCGCTATTTCACATTCACTCACACACATAAATCAGAAAATAAAAGCATTTTTGCCATAATTCACACACATACATATATACTCATATGTTTTATACACATGTACAAATGCTGCTATTTCACATTCACACACACATACAGCAGAAAATAAAAGCAGTTTTGCCATAATTCGCACACATAGGGCAAAATTCACACGTGTATGTATGTATATATACATATCTATATTAGAGAGAGAAAGAGAAGATTGCATACTCGGCTAGCGTCAGGATCGAGGCAAGTCTGCGAATTCTGAGACTCCGAAACGGCTTTCGGAGAGACGATGAGCGGAGTTCTCTTTTCGGCATCGGAACGGCGTCGTCGAGTAGTAGACGACGGCGACACGAATGCCGAAGTCAGCTTGTCGACGCCGAAGAGCTTCGACGATGAAGACGCAAACGATAAGCTCCGAAACGACGCCGCATTGATGACGACACCTTCACTATTCTCATTATAATTCACTAGAGAACAATTTTGCGGAGAGAGTTTCAATGCTTTGATCATCGCTGCCATTATTTACTCACTCTCTCTTCTCTCTTCTCTCTTCGCTCAGCTGAGTAAACACTAAAAAAAATGTTAATTTGAACTAAAATTCAACTCTTTGCCCAATTTATAGACTGTATGTAGTTACGTTTTTGCTGTTGATTTATTTATGAAATTACGAAAGGACCAAGAGAATGATTGGTGGACACGTCATGTGAGGAGGGTATTTTAGGTGTGTCATTTAGTTGGAAAAGATCTAGAGAGGTGGGGCCGAGTTTTACCTTGGAAATATGTAGGTCACATGTGAGACGTGAAAAAATCTGTGACGGATGGGCTCGGCTCCTTTGTTCCCATGGTAAAATTTGAATTGTACCTATTGTTTATAAAGTATTTTAATTTAATTTTTATTATTTAATATATTTTAAGTTAATTTTTATTATTTTATCAAAAATTTTAATTTTAATTTTATTATTTAATATGTTTCAATTTAATTCTTATTATTTTTTAAAAATTTCAACTTTGTTCTTATTATTTTTAAAAAGTTTCAATTTCATCTTTATTATTTTTTTAAATTTTCAAATTTATTCATATTATCAAAGGATTAAATTAAAATTTTTTGAGAAACAACAGAGATTAATTTGAAACTTTTTAAAAATAATAGAGACGAAATTAAAATTTTTTAAGAAATAATAAGGGTGAAATTGAAAACTTTAAACAATATGGATAAAATTGAAACTTTTAGAAAAATAATAAGGACTAAATTGAAATATTTTAAACAATAAAAACTAAATTGAAACACTTTACAAATAATAGAGACTAAATGTGAGATTTTCTCTTTATTCATTTACTCAACATATTACATTTCATTTACTTCAAAACTATAATAGTAGCACGATTAATCCACGATCTAAGTTAATTAAAGATCAAATAATATTTGTGATAAAAATATATATTTTTGAACTTAAAATTTTTTAAAATTTTAAACTTTTAATCACAATAATTCACTACGTATGCTCAAAGTAACCTTCAGTTGGCGTCCTCTAATTTGTTGTTGACTATGGCTACTTATTGAGTTGAGTAGTAATGTAATGACCTTGGAATTTACTGTCTTGGCGATCCAAGCACTGTATAGGCTCGAAGCTGGCTTTTGGTCAGTACCTCAATTGTGGACACTTGATACATGACCGGGTACGGTGGTTTTTTTTTTTTTTTCCCTTTTAAAAAACAATTATTATATTAGATATTTTTATTATATGAGTGACATATTTTGATTTTTATCTTTATACAATTGCACACTGTAAATGTCAGTGTTTGAGTTCGTTTCTAATCGAAAAGTATGAAGCATGCGCTATATTTGTGACATACAACTTGATTATATACCGTCATTAACCGATCACTTCATATCATTTATTGGCCATTATGTTTTTGTTTATTTGGAGATTTGCTACAATAGAATAGGTACTCCACGTGTATTTATCTTAATGACCGAAGGATAAATGCTCTGAAATTTAGGTTTTTGTTTAATGTCTATGAAGCATTATGTATGATTGTCCCAAGCAAAAATTATATAATTTAATGATCCATGTTGATTTGCCTCAATGGTATTGAAAAGCAATCATGGAACTGAAAACAGATATATTCTTGGACAAGGACCGTGTACTCAGCTTTGGAATTGTTTATACACATAAAAGATAAGTCCAATCTCTGAAAGCAATGTTTTATATTGAATTTGATTATTATCTCTTGACTATTTCAACCAACTTAATAATTTTAATTTTTCTTTAATTTCATAAATTTTCGGGGATGAATTTAGGTTTTGCAATCCTAAACTTTGAGATCAAGGATAACTTGTCATTTTATCTATGTTTTAAGTCAATTAATTTTCTTTGATCGAAAGTTACAAAACGAAGCAAATATTGTTACCGAAAATTTATCAATAGGGGTCGACTGTTCTTACCCTTTTTTTTTTAATAATGAACATACTCCAAATAACGTCTTTTAGCCAAACAAGTGAAAAGAGAAAATTAAATTTTAAGAGAAACATTTTGAGTAATTAAATTCTTACTAATCAAACTTCTAACAATTCTATATTCATTAAGGAAATAGACTTTTTTTCTGAATTATATATACTAGCATAATAATTTCATTTAAAATTTAGTTCTTGAACAAACTTCAGAAAGACAAAGATTGTTGCAACACAACACCTTCCTTGATTGTTGGAGCTTTATTTGCTAAAAATGTATTTGATTTTAAGTTTTGAAAATTTAGGCAATGTATTTTAATCCTAAATTTGTCCCCGTATCTCTTGAGAAAATATTTCATCCACCTGCTATACGAATACATCCCATCCCTTCATTTGTAGTGCACTTTTCCAATTATTAACCTTTTTTCTTTATGGGTCAAATTAATGTCATATTAACACATAAGGCATTACAGTATCAAAAAAAAAAAAAAGAATTATCCAAAAAACATATAAGGCATTACAAAGAGATGGGCCTGAAAGCACAACCTAATTAAAGTTAGGAGAACATAAAGTGGTTCAAGGCCAAGAAAAAGCCCAGATTAGAGTTGGGAGCCAACAATGGGCACAACCCCAAAATAAACCCAAGGCCCAAACACAAAACTGAAAAACTGTTCCAACCACCACAAAGCCAATCCTGTTAATGAAAGGAGACATTAAAGAACTTCTCACTTTAGGTACGAGAAGTCTCGAGGGTTGTATGATTAACAAGGCAAAGGAAAACAACACCCATCCAAACGAAACAATCCAATCAGCAAAAGGGTCGAACAAGGCCCATAACCATGGAAAGTAGAAACAAGGTCCACAAGTCGATCCAATGGAACGACCACCACTTCGATTGAAAGAGGGTAGACACAGAAGAGTCACAAACTCAAGATGAGTGATGTGGTGCTCCAACAACACTAGATTAGGAGGCAAAAGAGCCACAATAGCCATGGTAGTAGTCGAATAGGACTTGGTTTCTGGACTCCGGGCAAAGAAAAAGAGAGAAAGAGGTGAAGCCATGAAGAGTGGAAAATGCTACAATGGGCCGAGCACAAGGGAGGGCTCACCGGCAAGTCCAAACCCTCTTTCAATCAAGAGAGAGGCGGAAAATTTTTCCACAAAGAGAAAAATCACCAAATAAAGATCCTCTCATTTCATCTCTCTGTTATTTCCAAAATAATGTGCATCATGAGCTAATACATTTATTTCTTTTAAATCTCAATCATTCATGTCAAACACCTTTTTCAAAATTTCTTCTTTATTCTTCACATCTAATGGTTAAAATTAAAGAGAAATAAATCTTAATAACCCATAATGCAGATCATTTCAAAAATAAAAGAGAATAAATGAGAGAATCCAAATCCGAAACAACCTGAGTATCAGATTGAAGTTAAATAACTATTGGTCACAGAACCAATTTCTATCTCACAGCCAAGTCTCTAAATAACTTGGCCATAATACTTCCATCTCCATTTCTGACTTGCCAATTAGAGGTATACCAATTTATATTTCAAACAACGAATCATATGACACTATTCACAAATTAAATTATGTCAAATGTTACACAAGCCACGAAAATATCCTCACTAGTAAAAAACAACAAAAAATCCCTATAATATACTAATTTGTTCACAATTTATTTTTTTCACATATGTAATAAAGTAGACAATCAAATAAATTAGACCTTTTGATAGTATAGGAACTTAAAAACCCAACAAACTCCACAAACAAACAATGAATCAAGCAGTGATTAGTTCAGAAAATCAGTTGGAACTTTCAACTGCAGCAGCCCCCTCCTTGAGAAGCGGCTCCGTCCCTTCCTCCTGATGACGCTGGGATACCGCCATATCCAACTTTTATACCGTAAGACTGCAAAAATCCGAAAATAAATGAACGTGAGGAGATTGAAGCAAGTGGCAGAATCTATTATCAATAAATCACAATGCTATTTACCATGCTGCTCAGACTAACAATTAGAAAGCCTTTCTTTTTCACTACAAGGAGTTCCTATTTTATTTATTTACTTTTCCGCACGCATGGGAACACGGGCATTGTTTGGGATTTCGGATCAGTGTAGTTTCACTTGTCACTTATCCTTTCTGAACTTGATCACTGTTCTTAGTTTCCACCTTTCCAACAATACTACAGAAGCACCAGATATTACATCAAGACTGCAAGGTACCAGATTTTGTCCCAATGTCACATAAGCTTAGATTGTGAATGACCCTGCTTGCGTATAATCACCTATATCATCTAATCGAGCTACAACTGCATAGACCATCTAAGCCAAATTCTATCTGCATTCTTTTCCCTCTTATTCTGATCGAGTCTACGATTTATCACTAAAATTTAATCACTATTACATCAAGAAAAAAGTTTAGAGAGAAGATGACTCTCAATAGGAATTAATAGTGTTGTTAGATCCATATAACCGATCCTACCTAGTGGGTATAGGTTTGGTTTGGTTTGTGGTTACAACAACAAAAAGCTCCTATCTGTGACCTGACTTTTATCAAACTACAAAGCAAAAAGCAACAAATGTATACGCTAGGCGTGAGAAGCATACCTCGTTTGATACATCGAAAACTCCATCCTGAATCTTCTTATAGATTGTTGCTGCCGTGTTTATAAATGCCTGAGAAGCAAAGAAAAATATCTTCCAGGATTAAAAATTATATGGTAAAAAAATTTAACCTTATTCCTATGTAAAGTGAAAACGCACTCAACATAGAAAATTTCATTAAACAGCAGTTCACAGCAAAGCAAAATATTAATCACCTCTTCAACGTTCTGAGCTGTTTTTGCAGAGGCCTCCATGAATATCAAGCCATTTTCCTTGGCAAATTGTTCACCTTCCTCTGTACTTACAGCCCTTCTGTGAGCCAGGTCACATTTGTTACCTATCAACATTATGGTCATGTTTGCATTTGCATGCTGCCTAGCATCCTCCAACCAACTGGCAAGGTGGTTGAATGTCTCCCTTCTGAATATATAAACAACAAAGTTATGCCGAATTAGCAGCGCGTAGCAACTAAAACTAACAAAAAACCCAGAGCCACACACAAATAGAATGACAAGAGATCACTTTAGTCAATGCAATTTATTCATCAAGAGCACTTTCAAATAGGATTTTAGTGTCTCGCAACAATTCACTTGCTAAATACGTTTTGATTTTCCCAAAATGTATCCTAATTTTTGGCCTAATTCTTCTTTTGATGATCAATTGAACCTCTGATCAAAAAGATATACCTTGGTTATATTTCATCTATTCAACAAGTTTAGTAATGAGCATAACGGCCCTATTGTTCCAATGGAGAGAAGAACCTATGATTAGCTTTTCGGGAAATTTCCAAACGAACAATTTCAACTAAATCTTTCAATTTCTTATTTTACTTTGTTCAACTCTATGTATTCCTCTATCCGTAGAATACATTGAATGTATAGAAATGGCTATAACAGAGTTTCTCTTATTCGTATTAACAACTACTCTGGGAGGAATATTTTTTTGCGGAGCTAACGATTTAATAACTATATTTGTGGCTCTAGAATGTTTCAGTTTATGCTCCTACCTATTATCTGGATATACCAAGAAAGATGTACGGTCTAATGAGGCTACTATAAAATATTTACTGATGGGTGAGGCAAGCTCTTCTATTCTAGTTCATGGTTTCTCTTGGCTATATGGTTCATCTGGGGGAGAGATCGAGCTTTAAGAAATAGTGAATGGTCTTATCAATACATAAATGTATAACTCCCCAAGAATTTCAATTGCGCTCATATTTATCACTATAGGCATTGGGTTCAAGCTTTCCCCAGCCCCTTCTCATCAATGGACTCCTGACGTATACGAAGGAGTGCAATTCGTTCGAGAAATTCCTACCTCTCTATCTATCTCTGAGATGTTTGGATTTTAGTGTCTCGCAACAATTCACTTGCTAGATATGTTTCACAGTTGGTGGAGCAAAATCTGGGTAATTTAAACATCAAAAAGAGAACAGAAGGTTATTCACTACTAAAATGTTTTGTGTATCTTCGTACTTTAATCCTACGAAAGATATTGGTTTCTAATTCTCATGAATTGGTCACTCTAGATTATTTGCTATTTATATTACTGATCACTTTCATACTTCATATTCTTCTTGACTCTATCCAAATGTCAAGCCTTGACCTTAATTACCCTTGTTACAGTGCAAACAAAATAATTTTTTGATAGACAAACATCACAGAAGGTCGTCAGAACGAAAAGCAAGAACTATCACACACTGCATCAGGAAAAGAGAAATGGGGTTCAAGAGATGCAGATTCTAGAAAAGATATCTAAAACAGAACCTATCAACATAAATATGGCAGCACAGTATAATACATACAGGCAATAAAGTAAGATATATTCAATTTATCACAGCAATCATTTATGTAAGTTTAAGGGACTGAAACGGAGATGGTACCTTGTAATGTCATAAACAAGAAGCGCCCCAGCAGCACCCCTATAGTAGGACCTTGTAATTGACCTGAAGGATTCTTGACCAGCCTGTAAATAACAAAAAATGATACAAATAGGACTTCATTCAACTTGTTCAAACTAGAATATGACTGTTTCTCTTGAAAAACATTTCTTTGCCACCAACCAACTAGCTATATTCTAAAGAGTTAGGTAGAGTAGACTTCTCAACCTGTTACAGCCTATAAGGTAGAAACAAAAGTGAAAAAAAGGGGAAGAGAAAGTTCAAAACAAACCGTGTCCCAGATCTGCAACTTTATCGGTTTGTTATCAATGGTAATCATTCTAGCCCCAAATTCAACACCAATGGTTAAGTCATGCACCGGCTGAAAACGTTTGTCTGTGAACTGCAGAAGAAGGCATGACTTTCCAACTCCTGATTGACAAAAGATCAAATTTATCAGTTATATGGAATAACCTGTGTGCATAATTTACAAGACATCACCAATCAATATAGCAAGTCATATCTAGGTAAATTTCTTCAATTTGGATACATGCAAACAAGCTAAAATTAAGAGATAAGACGCACGGACAATGATCTGTCATACAAGATACATATGATTATAAAATGGACTACAAACGACATGATATGAATTTTATGCAATCTATTGCTTGTGCGTGTGTGTGTATGTCATTTTAATGGATATTTACACAAATTGTATGTAATTTAATTGTGGACTTACATATATCTATGAGATGATTGCAAATTCTCATTGCGTAATACTTTACCTACCAATAGCAATATTTAATATATCTACATTATCCAGCTTTTGGTGATGTGACAAAGTGAATACATAATTCTACTGTGCTTTAACTGCATTACGAGTGTCCGCCACGCAAGTGGGAAGTTAATAAAAAATATAATTTTATTCTTCAGTTAAGCCACAAACATATGTCCAAGAGTGTTCACATCACTATCCATGTCTAATGTCAAACAAGTAACCTTATTACAAGTGTATTTGCCCCTCACACTTGAAGTGACAAACATTGACCCTTATTTACATATGAGGCTGCCGAAATTCATTTCATCAACTAAAAAAACAAATCCAGAATTCATGCTCCAACTCTATGATGTTTTACTATCGATGGGACCAAATCTCGGAATAACTTAAAAATCTACGTTTCTAACACTGTACATAACAATACCCCCACAATCTATTATTCCAGAGAAAAGCCTCCTCTAACTAGAGAGAAGGCTACTGTTGCTACGTGTAAATGGGAGGCGACAAACAAGCCAAAAGCACAGATTTACTATGTTTTGCTTTATTCACAGGTTAAAAAGCCAGAAATAAACAGTCTTCCATTTATCTCGATTTATATATGCTCGCAACACGATAAAAACTCTCCTCTTTATTCCAAACTGATAACAGCTTATCTTGACTTGGTCTTCTATGTTTTGAATTGTTGTAATTTTTGAGTTTTAAATTTTGTGTCTATTATAGTTTGCACCTATCCGCTAGATAGGCTTTTGTGTTCTCTTGGCACTATATATGTATTGTTTACTGTACGTTGTACAGATGAGAAAATATAATACTCTTCAAATCTTACATGGTATCAGTAATCCCTTGACTTGCTGTCATCTACTTTTCTCTTCTTTTTATTCTCTTCGATCCTGCAAACTCCATGTCTACATCTTCCGCTCCAGCTGTCCCTTCTACTCCCTCTAACTCCTCATATTCTCTTCCTACATATAACATCAAAACCTTTGTTACGCTCAATCTCGACTCTACAAATTATCTCTCTTGGAAAAATCAGATTTCGCACTTTTTTCATTTCAATGGACTGATTAAATATGTCGATGGGTCACTTCCAAATCCAGAAAAACTCACTGATCCTTCCTCCTCTCCTGTTTCCCCTACTGAATGGCACTGCTTTAATCAATTTGTACTGGCCTGCATCAATGCGACTTTGTCTGAATCACTGGTACATCAGGCCCTAGGCTTTGATACTGCCAGTGGTTTATGGAAGTCTCTTGAGGAATCATATTTGCAACAATCTACTGCTCGCCGATCTCTTCTTCGCTCCCAACTTCTTTCCATTAAGAAAAATTCTTTTCCTGTCACTGAATATCTCCAACAGATTCATTTTCTCTCTTCGTCTTTAGCTGCGATTGGTGACCCTGTGACTGATGCTGACCTTGTTTTCTTAACTTTGGAAGGTCTTCCTCAGTCTTATCGTCCCTTTGTTACGTCCATAGAAAATCTGGCGTCTCCTCCGAATTTTTCACAGCTTCGTTCCAAGCTCCTCATTCATGAACAGCGTGTCCTTGCTGATGAAAATCGCCAAACCATGTCTGATGACAACTCTCTGCCTACTGCTTTGTTTTCACATAATAAAGTCCACTCTACCTCCAAAGTAGTGTCAGGTGGTCCCTATAGTCCCTTTTCACATGTGCAGCCTTCTACTTTGCCTTACTCAACGCCTCCCTCAAATAAAAATCAGTCCAGTTCAACCAAAAATTCCAATAATCAGTATCACACACAGAACAAGTATAAAGGAACATGCCAAATTTGTAAGAAGCAAGGACACTCTGCACAAAGGTGCCGATATCGCTATGCTCCTTCCAACTCTCCTGGACAGACCTCTCAATTCGCCGGCCTTCATCAACAGTCTGCACTACCTCCGCTTCTTCCCACCCCTACACATGCTTCGTGGATTCCTGATTCCGGTGCAACCTCCCATATGACGTATGATCCCTCTTTAATTCAGCAGCTTCATCCTTATGCTGGCTCTGATCAAGTTGTTATTGGAGACGGTAAATCTCTTTCTATTTCTCATTCTGGTTCTTCATCATTTTTACATAACAAGCACTGTTTCTCTCTTCAAAATATATTGCATGTTCCACAAATTACTCGTCATCTATTATCTGTGTCTAAGTTTACTCGTGACAATAGTGTCTCACTAGAATTCTTTCCTTCCCATTGTGTTGTCAAGGACCTCCGCACAGGGATCCCTCTCCTCAAAGGCAACGTTGAGTCCAATCTCTACAGCATTCCAGTTCCACATCCTGCGTCCAATCCATCCTTTGCGTTCGCTGCAACTCAAGTCTCTTCCAGTCTCTGGCACAGTCGTCTTGGCCACCCATCAAAGCAAGTGTTGTCATCTCTTCAGTCCAAACAGTCACTAGATTTTTCAGATTTTCGCTCTTTAAATAAAATTTGTACTGCATGTATGATGGGCAAAAGCCATAAATTAGCATTTAGTTCATCATCTCGTGTATCTACAATTCCTTTAGAAGTTGTACATTGCGATGTTTGGGGTCCAGCCCCTACGTCTTCATTTTCTGGCTTTCGATATTTTGTGTTATTTGTTGATGACTATAGCCGGTATACCTGGCTATATCCTTTGCATAATAAAAGTGACTGTCTTTCTTCCTTTGTTCGTTTCAAAACTTTAGTGGAAAATCTTTTCTCAACTCGCATTAAGCATTTTCAATGTGATGGTGCGCGAGAGTTAACTCAAGGATAGTTTGCAAAGTTTATTACTGACAATGGAATTAATTATAGAATTTCCTGTCCTCATACCCCGGAACAAAATGGCATTTCCGAACGTAAAATTCGCCATATTACTGAAATGGGTACAACGCTCATGTTTCATGCTTCAATGCCTAAGCGTTTTTGGTTTGAAGCTTTCTCCACTGCCACCTTTTTAATCAATCGTCTTCCTACACCAGTCTTGCATCAACAAACACCCTATTTTCGTTTGTTTAATCAACATCCAGATTATGCATTTTTACGAGTCTTCGGCTGTCAATGTTTTCCACATCTTGGGTCATATAGGAAAGACAAACTCAGTCCTAAATCTGTTGCCTGTGTTTTTTTGGGGTATCATGATGCACATAAAGGATATCGTTGTTATCATTATGACACTGGTCGCGTATATGTTTCTCGACATGTTGTTTTTGATGAGTCAATTTTTCCTTTTCGTTCTCAGTCCGCTACGACGTCATCTGTGTCACCTGCAAACACATCTATTCCTGTCAATTTTTTGCCTAGATCTGCATTACCTACAAACCCCACATCTGATTCCTTGTCAATCTTTCCCCACTCACATGCCTCAATAAATGTGTTACATTCATCCTCTTCATTTCAACAACCAGTAAATGTGTCCCCACCATCATTAAATATGTCTCCCCAAGCCTTAGGTCATGAGCAGTCATCTCAATCCAATGCCAATGTCCAATCAATGCCTTCTATAGCTAGTCACCATACACCACCTAACTCTGCATCTGTCTTAGCCAAGTCTGCTTTACCACTTCCTTCCCAATCGTTATCTCCTGGCGCGTCCACAGTCCCTCACGTGCCTTCCTCGTCGTCTGTGCCTTCTCTTTCAGCTTCTATTCTCTCTCCTTTAGCTATTTCTCAGTCTTGTCTCAATCCTACTCGTGATAGCACAATTCCATCTCAACCTGCTACGACTCGAGATTCACTTATCTCACACATTTCAAATATGTCATCCTCTTCTGTCCCAATGTCTCGTCACTCCATGACTACACGGTCAAGAGATCACACACGTACTCCGAAACAATGGTCAGATTTTGTGGCTTTCTCAGCTGCGATATTTGATTCTTCTTTAGACCTGGAACCTACGTCCTACTCCAAAGCTAGCAAATTTTCCCACTGGCGTGATGCTATGGCTTCAGAATATAATGCACTGTTACAAAATGGTACTTGGTGTTTAGTCCCGAAACCAGATGCAGTTAATGTTGTGGGTTGTAAATGGGTGTTTAGGATTAAACGTAAGCCGTCTGGTGAAGTAGAACGTTATAAAGCCCGTCTTGTTGCAAAAGGGTATAGTCAAGAAGAGGGTATTGATTATGCAGAAACTTTCAGTCCAGTTGTTAAACCCACCACTATTCGAATTGTCCTTTCCGTTGCTATATCCAAAGGCTGGTCGGTTCGGCAATTAGATGTGAATAATGCATTTTTGCATGGGCTTCTTTCTGAGGATGTTTATATGACTCAACCACCTGGCTTTGTTCATCCATCTTATCCCCATCATGTGTGTAAATTACAAAAAGCTTTATATGGCCTCAAACAGGCGCCACGTGCCTGGTATTCGCGTCTTAGTAATTTTTTGTGTCAACTTGGTTTTAGTGTGTCGAAATCTGACACTTCTCTCTTTATCTACATGCGGGGCACAATCACTATCTTTCTTCTTATTTATGTTGATGATATTGTACTCACTGGATCATGCTCTTCTTCTGTTACTTCAATTATTACTTTGCTTCATCGACAATTTGCATTAAAAGATCTAGGGCAGTTGTCGTACTTTCTTGGCATTCAGGTTAAACAGCTATCTAGTGGGTTATTATTGTCTCAACAAAAATATGTCACTGAATTGCTTGTTAGAGCGAAACTTGAGAATGCTAAACCTGTAGCCTCTCCCATTGCACCAAATCAGCAACTTTCTATCCATGAGGGTGATCCTTTTTCTGACCCAACCCAGTATCGCAGCATTGTAGGAGCTCTTCAATACTTAACTATTACCCGTCCTGACATTGCCTTAGCCGTTAATAAAGTTTGTCAATTCATGCATCAACCAACTGAATGTCATTGGATGGCGGTAAAACGAATTTTGCGTTATCTCAAGGGCACAAGTTCTTATGGGTTACATCTTCGGCCCTTTTCTGGTTTTTCTCTTCATGCCTATTCAGACTCTGATTGGGCGGGGTGTCCTGATGATCGACGTAGTACTCATGGGTATTGTATATTCTTGGGGCCCAATCTTGTGTCGTGGTCTGCCAAGAAGCAGACTACAACTGCTCGGTCTAGCACTGAAGCAGAGTATCGTGCAATTGCTTTTGCCACAACTGAACTTTGTTGGATTCAATCCTTACTTGTGGAATTATATCTTCCTGAATTGTCTCCTCCGACTTTGTGGTGTGATAACATTGGAGCTACTTATCTAACTGCCAATCCGGTTTATCATGCACGAATGAAACACATTGAGGTTGATGTGCACTTTGTTCGTGAGAAAGTTGCTGCTAATCAATTACAAGTCTGTTTTATTTCCACTGTCGATCAATTGGCTGACATCATGACAAAGGGTCTTTCTATTTCCAGATTTAATCAACTTCGAGGCAAGCTTGCCGTTTGTGATCCGGCTTCGCTTGAGGGGGTGTGATAACAGCTTATCTTGACTTGGTCTTCTATGTTTTGAATTGTTGTAATTTTTGAGTTTTAAATTTTGTGTCTGTTATAGTTTGCACCTATCCGCTAGATAGGCTTTTGTGTTCTCTTGGCACTATATATGTATTGTTTACTGTACGTTGTACAGATGAGAAAATATAACACTCTTCAAATCTTACACAAACCATCTCATCACTTACAAAAACTTTACACTATGAAATAATAAAACAAAATTAACAGCCAACTAAAACAAGTTTGACTATCAGAAAACGAAGATTTATGCTATACATCTACAAATTTTCCACACCTCATTACGTTAAACTGATCTGAACAAACAAAAAACACAATTATTTTCCGAGATTGGATCTTCCAATCCGTATAATTTCATATAAATCCATAATTCGGAATCTAATGTGTGCACATAAAAGATCAAGTTAGATTTGAACAAAGAGTTGCATTAACCTAAAATCAACACGTAACAGAAACACATATCTCCTCAAATTACTATATTTCCAATCAGAGAATACAATTCAATAACACAAACACACACACACACACACACACACACACACACATAAATATATATATATATTATAAGCACACACACACATATATATAGGTATATATATATATTATAAGCACACACACACATATATATAGGTATATATGTATATTTAAAGCTTAATTTCGATAGATCGAATCTAAATTCACGATCCAGCCGCAATAACTCAATGAAAATAAAATCAAAACAATATGAATCAACAACAAAATCATCAAATAGACAAATTGCATAAAAAAATCAAATACAAACTCAAAAAAAAAAAAAAAAAATTGATAAAAGAAAAAATTAATTTACCTGTATCGCCGATGATGATGTACTTGAAGAGATAAGCATACGACATCGTTTCCTCAGAATATATCAATAATTCGAATGATATGAAATCAATATGTACTCAAATTTGCAATAGGAATAAAGGAATATGTATATGTAGCTATTTATATAAAAATTAAATGATATTTTAAATAGATTTTGTATAATTAAAATATTGGAGAGGAGGTTAATTTGAATATAATTTTTTTTTTATTTAAAGAAATAGAATGTGGAGAGGTTTTGGCTTTTGAATATTCGAAAGCCAGTAGGCCTCTCTCTATCTCTTTGCTTCTTGTTTAAGATTTGAGATTTGGAAAATAAAGGAGGCTTTTTGCTGCGAGCTTAGCTGTCATTGTTTGTAAGCCAAAGACTTCTCCGATAATATAGTGGGGGAAGGACTTACATGGAATGACAATTTTAGCCCCGATCCAACAAGTATTTGAATTGCCGTGTTGGGGGCGTAGTAGTAACTAGAAAGGCAACGGATTATAAATGACAAAAAAAAAAAAAAAAAAAGCAATGGATTATCATGACTAAGATTTTGATATTTTTTGCTCTTCTGACACACTACTCTTTGAGGTCTACTCTTTACTGATTTATTGCACGCTGTGCATTTAAGAGTTTATTAATTAGTAATCGGGTTCTATCACCTGAATTTTTACATAATCCAAAAACAAATTCTGATATTTAAATTTTTACTTGTTATTGCCCTTTATTGAATTAGAATTTGCGTTTGCCATGTTGTTGTATCCTGAAATTTATAATATTTAAATAAATCTAATGTGATCTAACTTAAAATGAATTTTTGATTATACAATATGAAAACTAATATTTGAATTAATTTGAGAGAATTGCACACATGGTTCTTATTGCTCTAAAATAGTCAATTTAGTCCCGATTATTTTTTAAAGAATTTTAAATTCATCCTTATTATCCAAAACTAGTTAATTTAATACCTATTATTTAAAAAAAAAATAATTTAGTCACAATTTTTTTAAAACATTGAAGACTAATTTGAATTTTATATGAAAATAATATGGATTAAATTGAATTTTTTGAAAAATAATAGAGACTAAATTAATTAATTTTGAACAATAAAGACAATTTTTTTAAAAAAAAAAATCATAGGGAACAAATAGAATAATTTGAATTTAAAATTTTGAGAAAAAAATAGGAATCATTTGCGCAATTTTTCCATTTGAATTTGACCAAAAAGATAAATGGTATTTGAAAGACTTGCCACAGTCAGAGTGAGTGGTTACTTTACACGAATACGGGTTAAATAAGGGTTGAATATCTAAATGTTATTTTTCATTTGTATTAAGACAATTGTTGTCAAGGGTATAATGAAAAAGGAAAATATTTGGCAGTTGAATTCAAACCGCTCTCTATACTAGTAGAATGTGGACTTATCATATTGTAAGAAGCCTTGAGTCCGACATAATAGTAACCCTATGAAAAATTGCTCCTATTGCCTCAAAGAATATTTTCTTTTATTTTTTAATAAATTTACGTAGGTGACATATATTTAGTGGTCAGGACTGATTATGTTATTAAATCAATAATTTCTCTTCATTTATTTTGTTATTATTGGACTTTTTGTAGTTTATTTTGAAACAACAACCAAATGTTATTTATTCATGTGGACATGAGTACCTGCACTAATCGTCATATCTCATGAAAATATTCATACGCATGCTGCAACATATATGAGTAAGGTACAAAAATTAATAAATGAGGGACAAATTAAATGTGATAGAATTTTTCGAACGCGCTCCATTGTTGATCGCAAATGGTTTCTATTGTTTTTTTTTAAATTTTAAACATGCTTATTATTCAAAATTAATCAATTTAATCTCAGTTATGTTTTTAAACAAATATCAATTTAGTCTCCAAATAGGTTCACGTGTAGGGATTAAAATGAGATTTTTAAAAAAATAGTAAGAACTAAATTGATTTTTTTTTAAAAAATAATAAAGATTATATTAACTAATTTTAAATAATAGATACAAAATTTAAAATTTTGATAAAATAATAGGGACTATTTGTGTAATTTTCTCTCATTCTTAACTTAATTTGACCAAAAAAAGTAAAAGAACCTCAGGAAGGCCTACGATACCATTGAATGGGGGTTTATTTTGAAAACACTCGTTGCTCTGAATTTTCCTCCTATGTTTATTGCTTGGATTCAATGCTGTATCACAACTCCCAAGTTTTCTATTTCAGTGAATGGCAGCCTACAGGGGTATTTTGAGGGGCATCGTGGACTGAGGCAAGGGGACCCCCTTTACTCCCGGGAAGATTGCATGTAAATGACTGTAACATCCTTGTCGACAAAGTTATCAACAGAATGCATGGCTGGGCAAACAAATGGCTTTCTTTTGCAGGTAGAAAACAACTCATCTCTGCTATTTTGTGTAACCTTCACGCTTATTGGGCGAGAATTTTTCTTCTACCAAAAGGTACTCTTGAGGTTATTGAGAAATGGTTGGCAGCTTTCTTATGGTCTGGTGATGCGAGAATTGGTCGTAAGGCGAAAGTTGCTTGGGACATTGTGAGTCGACCGATTTGTGAAGGGGGGCTTGGTCTAAAAAAAACTCTGCGACATGAATCGGGCAACAATTATGCGATATCTCTGGAGACTCCACACGCAGAAAAAATCATTGTGGGTTGACTGGATCTACTCCTACTATTTGAAAGATTCTAATTTATGGGAAGCCGATACCCACAAGGATGCAGCTTGGTACAGGCAGAAAATTTTGTCTTTGCGTGATGAATTCAAACATTACATTCAACACAGAATTGGTGATAGGACAAATACTCTGTTTTGGTCTGATCCATGGCATCCAGTTGGTATGCTTAAAGAGGTTAGCAATGTGAATCTTAATTAGCTTATGCCTTACTGTAAAAATGTTAAAGTGGCTGAGTTCATTCATGATGGTCAATGGCGATGGCCCCCTAATGAACCTTTCTTTGTTCAAATCTCGGCTACCATTGGAAGCATTAGGCCCCAGATTAATAGGCAGGATGCTATCCGATGGACCCCTGGTAACAATGGCTTGTTCTCTTCCGCTTCTGCTTGGAATATGACCCGCGATACATTCCCGCATTTGCAATGGTGCAATGGTGTCTGGTTCAAAGGCCACATTTCCAAGCACGCCTTCAGAACCTGGCTCACCTGGTTGAATAGACTTCCCACTCGTGATAGACTAATCTCTTGGGGTATTCCTACCAACCCCCTCTGCCTGTTTTGCCATGGATGTATTGAAGCAAGAGATCATATATTATTTGAATGTGGTTTGTCGAGAAGGATTTTGAGAAAAGGATTGAATCTCACTCGATGCTACCGTGAGTTGAAGACTTAGGAGGAAATTACTTGCTGGATCACTAACAATTGCAAGCAACGATCTTTGCAAGCTTTCATCATCAAGCTGTTTTTTGAGGTAGCGATATATCATATTTGGAAAGAGAGAAACTGTAGACTCCATCAAAATGGTAGCTTGAGTGAAGAAGCTATTTTTGAGAATATTTCTTTTGATGTCAAACCTAGAATTTACAATGTAAAAAAGTGTAGGAACAATTCCAGAAATAGAGCGATATGTAGAGCTTGGAAGATTGAAGAGAGTACACTTGCTTAGCTCTGCGTTGAGGGTTTTTTTGTTCTGCCCCTCCATTGTATTTCCCTCTTACTTGCCTAGCAAAAAAATAAAATAAAAGAAGTCATTCCTAAACTTTGAATGCTGTCAAAAGTTAAAGTCCAATAATGTTGGAACCAGCTTGGTTCAAAATGGACCGAGTAGTAAAAGCCCAACCCAAAGGCCCACTAATTATTATGTTGGGTTTGGGCTACAGTTTGCTAGCCCAAAAACCGGATAAATTGTCTGAAAAACTGATGTTTAAAACAATTCTTTTTTTTCCCCCCCTCTTGTTCCCAAAAAAAAAAAGAAAATTCATTTCAAATTGTTAACCATATTACTATTTTGAGAAAATGAACAGCGTTGTAGTATCACCAACTGAACTTAGTTTGACAATATGGGATTTAGAAAATACAAAATTCATAAATCATAAATAATAGGTTAGAATGTATTTTGATCTTGTGCGAAGTTGAAAGTTAATTCCGAGGCAGATTAGTTAGAATGTTTTATCAGTGAAAACTGATTGAGGAATAAATTATTTTGATTGCAGATTAGTTAGAATGTTTTATCAGTGAAAACTGATTGAGGAATAAATTATTTTGATTGACTAAAATTAATTAATAGGATTACGAAGACTAACAAGTGATTTTGCAAATTAAAATTATTATATGATTTCAAACTATTTTTTGGGGTTAATGACGATTCTTGGTCCAATATTTCACAATATGCATCTGTTACAAAGTAGAGTGGTAGGCCCTCGAATCTACACTTAAGATTGTTCGGCCTGAACCTCACAATCCTTTTCTACGTTTCAGTACTAACAATTACGCGTGTATTCGCTCTTGATTGATCTGTAATAACGGCTAGCTCATGCACTTGATATGAGGTGATCCTTTAACCTATTGCTTGTGGCCTTGTGGTCTAGGCGCACTGGGCCCAACCCATTCCAAACGCGGCTCAAAATGTATTTTTTCCTCTATAAAGTGCAAATATAATCATGATCAATCCTATATTTCTGTTTGACCAAAAAAAAAAAAATCCAATATTTCTGTCCATAAAAGAAGGGTAAATGCCACTAGTAATTCATTATCTTTAGAAATTGTGACACTTTGGTTTTATATATTTTGAAATGAACTTTTTGGTTTTAAATGTATTGCAAATTTCACACTATTAACCTAGTTTTCTTATTATGTTAGTTTGTTAACATTTTTTGCACGTGACTGGCATAAAATATGATTGCTTTCTTTTATTTTTTAACCTAACCCACTACATATGTATATAGGAATTGTCCAATTTCACCATAAAAAATAAGTATCATAAAAATACGTGTCAATTATATGTAAAAAACGTTAATCAACTAACTGAATAAACAAATTAAATCAACGATGTCAATTTTATAATACATTTAAGACTAAAAAATTTATTAAAAAAAATATACAATCAAAATATTACAACTCTAAAAAATAAGAGACCATGTGACATTTAGAAATAAGCCATCAGTCTCAAAATTGATCTCAGTGAAATTCTGATGGGGTGCCCTTACAAACCTTCAAAGGTGGAGGAATAGAGAAAGTAAAGATGGTGTCCCCCATGTGCAATGCATAAATTAATCATCAGGTTGCAATATGCCCAATTCTTTGATTTCTATCCTTTCCTTTTGTAGCTTCCCATTAATTAACCACTCGCACGGGTGGCTAAGGTAACATCATCTGGTAGTGTACCTTTAATTATTCCATGTTTGGACCACATGAGTGCACGTGGACATTGACATATCAAACTTCTTTTCAAAGCAGAGAGACCTATTTTATTTTAATCCTCGTTGACGTTCGATGTAGATGATTATTTATAGTATTTGGAATTAAATTTAACAATTGAAGAATTTTTCCAAAAAAAAAAAAAAAGGTTCTCTTCGAAGGTGTAGATCCATGTTAATGCCAACTTTGGTTTTGAAGCTTGTCAATTTTGCAAGGATGATCGATTATTCTTTTTGATTAGGTGGGCAAGGGATTGGGATGAGGAATGGATAATTTTGCAACCAAATGAGGGATTAGAATGGGCATAGAGAATCACTATCTTATACACCCTTATTTGATGGTCACTTCTAAATTCTAAAAATCCACACTTTTTTTTGTGTTATTCTTGCCTCTCACAAAGGTAGAAGGTAGTTTGTCCCCAAGGGTCGGGCTGGGCAGAATATTTGGATAGGAATTTGTTGTAATTAAATATATTGAGTTTTATCACTTATATTGTATAGTTCTTGACTGACTTAAAACTCACGTTGTGACAATTACTGTACAATGGAGTATTTGTAATTTTAGAGTAAATTCAATATAATGTTACTTTTTTTTTTTGGTCAACAATATAATGTTACTTAAAGTACGTTGTTCATTATTCTAAAAAAAATAATCCCTACATAATCGGTACTCTATGACATCATCAAATTAAGGAGAAAAAAAAATAGAAACCATACTATTTGTCACTTCTCTTATTTCCCTTTTTTTTTGGCTATGATGTATCCTATCAATCATACAACTTTGGCTTAATCAAACAATGATTGATTTTTTATGGTCAGCAAGGGATTCGAGATGAATTCAATCATTTGTAGAGGAACGATACATGGCATCCACAACCTTAGAGAGGAGAATCTAGGACCATATATCTACTAAGTCAATGGTTCAGTATCAATATGCAATGGATAAATGTCTCCTCACCTTTCCTTTACAGACTAGTGAATATTTAGGTGTGGTCCCTTAAACATTCCATGATCTATAGGGACCTTAGGAACAAAAATGGAATCCCATGCAACAAACTTCCTCGTTGGGATCAATATATTTGACCATGATCTTAGTGGGATTTAGATTCTTACTTTTCCTTATCATTGGGATATACTTTTAACTTATTTAATATATATTTCGGATTGTTATATTCTAAAAAATTTAATTCACATTTAATAATTAGGTCAATGAGAGGATACTGACGTATCTCATCTGATATCAATAGGTAATGACTAATCTGATTTATGTCTCGTGAGTTGGTTAAATGAATATGCTTTCTCAAGTTAGCAAAAAAAAAAGAACCTCCTCGTCGTTATCAATATATTTGACCATGGTCTTAATTGGATTTAAATTCTCTCGTAATATTATAACATTATAAGAGATATTAAATAATGATGACTTATTAATATAATTATAATAAAATAATTTAAGTAATTTATAATTATTATATCTCTCTCGTAACTCTTATAATGTTATGAAAATGATATAAATCTGTCTTAATGGATTACTAGAATATAAAATAATGATTTCTCGTGCTATAAAACATTTCTTTCTACAAGGTGGGAATTGAAATCTTGTTAATATTATAGTCTCATAGGGTCAAACAAGATTGAGGCCCTAGGTCGTGGAAAATTTACGTTGTAAAGTCATATAACTGAATCATTATTTTAATATTGTCCTCTTTGTTGGTTGGACAAATCACAGGTGCCAGCCGCAACATGATCCTTGTATGTAGGCAAATCAGTTGGAAAATGAATTTATTTATAAAATTATAATGTTACGAGTAAAATTTAACAGTTATAAATTATTAATATAATTATAATAAAAAGACGTAAACAACTTACAATTATTAAGTCTTGTGAATTTCTCTCTTTTTTACAAGTAAGTAAGTAAGTGATTTTATTAATTTCTAAAAATACTGTACAAAAAGATGAAAAAATCAATCTAGTGAAGGATCTTCATGTCGAGATTGCATGCTATACAAATTGATCTATAAATAATCGATTGAGCATGCTATCACAAAAATGTAATCCTCTATTTTTGACACTAAGCTATAAGCTTTTTTTTATTTTTTTATTTTTACAAAAATATGATCTTCAGTTTGGACTGTCTGGGCAAATAGTCTCTGATTTCGCTCAACCCAAAAGAAATAGATGGATGCACCGAAAGCCAGTCTAAAAACAAAGAACTGTAGTGAGTTCGGGTTGCTGAGATTCTTAGCCCAAGTAACGTTGTGAATTTCGCTCTTTTAACGTTAGGATATTTTCAATCGAGTCTTTAAATACAATTTTTTTTAAAATTTAGGTGTTTTTAGAGACTCCGATCTCTAAAAATAACACTATTAATGGCAAAAATACGTTGAGTCTTCCACTTTTAGTTTAAAAGATATCAAAATAGAGACTCAGTCTTCATTTTTTTCACAAATTTGTTGAAGAAAATAGAGACTTGGTTTCTATATTGACATCTTTTAAGTCAAAAGTAATGGATTTCACGTATTTTTACCATCAATAGTATTGTTTTTAAATATTGGGGTCTCTAAAAATACCCAAATTAAGAAAGTTTTACATTTTAGAGACTCTATTGAAGAAATTATGATTTTATTACTAATTGAGGTGCATCCCAACCTTTTCGACAAAAAACTTTATAATAAAATATTTGTCTTACAAATGTTCGTGAGTTTTATGTCATTATTTTAGCGTCTGGGTTCACACTCTGAGATAAGATCCACAATTTGTGTAGTGTTCGAGACGTTTTAAAAAATTTTCATATAATAAAAAGTTTGTCTTACATAATATGGAATGCACGTGGACTTGAATGCTACTTGTTACAACCTAGACCTCTGTGGATTTAGGTTGTGCTTCTTCAAGAGCACACCAAGGCAACAGCTTAGTTACTTTTGCCGATTGTTTCCATGCGTAAAGGCTACAGTATATAGCTGGGAATCAGCTATCTAGCTAGGAAGATTAGTGGCTCATAAATGGTGTCATATGGGGTGCTACAGATTTGATTTACTCATTCATCAACTCGAGGTCTGCCTACAGGATCTTCAAGCTTTTTGGTTGAGATTTTCACTGTACATTACTAATTAGATTGGAAAATGACGTTACTTAGAGTCTGCAACTCTTTTGATGCATGAAAATTTCTTTGATCAATTCGGATTAATATTAAATTTATATATATTGATAAAATTTATACCTATAAATTTTATCTATTATGTTAGAAACTAGTCCATTAGTCTTGACTAATTGAAGAATTTTTCTTGATACATTATCTAAGGAATGGATCCGCTTTGTTATGGTTATGACAAAATGACATAAATAATTTATAATTACTAGATCCGACTTATGAAATTATTACGCTATAAGAAGATTCTCACTCCAATATATGTGGCTATTTCTTCCACACCTGCTCGCATGCATGCTTTGTATGTCATTTAGTTGCTGTTCTGCACGCAAGCACTGCAAAATTGAGGTGCAGAGTTATCGAGATCGATTTTTAAAATATATAATATTTTTAAAAGTAATATAAAATTAATTTAGCTCGCCCTTGAAATAAAAAGAAGTCAACTGTGATAATCAGCTACCTACTTTGATGGAAGGATTACGATACTTCTGCGCCTCTGTGTATCCAAGTTCAAGTGTGGTTTTTTTTGGGTCAAGTGTGTGTTCAAAGTTTGATAATTTGTTGCAAAATAGAGTTGATAACCTGACCTTCTATACTTTGTGAAAAATGTTGGACAATTAAAATGAGAGAAGTGCTGTAAATATAAATACAAGATGTGCAATAAAGATTAAAATAACAGAATGTAAAATTAATAATATTAAAATTTAAGGATGTAGAAATAAACCAAATAGATGATATCGAGGCTCGAGTTAGACTCGATGTCCTTAAGATTTTAACGTCCCGCTACGGTGCTTTCGGTTGATTAACGCAAGTCTCCCAGGATACAATGATATTTTCTTCGTAGTAGGGGCACACCAAACTACGAAACTATTAAACTGAATATGACAAACTCTCTCTGTTGGACACAATGATAAAATGAAATTATTTTTCGTTCTTGCTCTTCCTTGTTTCAGCTAACATACCCAACTATTTATAGCCAATTCTTAATGGGAGTTATCATTGTCAAAATATTCTGATAGAATAAAAAATTAATATACTAATCAAAACTCATACTTTGAGGCAAGCATGCTCCACGGAAATTAATAAAGCCTGCTGCACAATTTTTTATTTTATTTCAAGCATGCTGAACTTTTACATTGTTTCAAGATTCCTTGCAATAAACTATTTCCATTCACCAACATCAAGATTCCTACAATCCCCCACATGAATGGAAATCAGACAATGCACAAAGTAGAGACACTATGCAGACCCTAGAGAGAGTTTAAAAGAATGATACTGCTTCCGGATAGGTAGCTTTTGGCCTTGAACCTTCCGTAGTGAGAGCTATCAGATTTACTTGCTGTCCAGTGAACGCAATGTCTTGAACTGTTCAGCTTTTGTGTAAACCAAAACAATAGAACTTACACAGTATCCTCTTAACCATACTTCAGTTCTCACGGTTGTGTTCGTTTTGGCCCTGAACAACTCCCAATTTCATGAATACTCTAGAGAATTCAGCCTTAGAGATTCTCGTAGGAGCGGCCCACTCCCTACTCACATAGATGATCACTTATTAAGAGTAACCCTGTAATAGCCCACTTGGATTTTCCAAGATATAAGTATCATTAAAAGCATAGCTTATCCTAAACCACATGCAGGCAGCATTGTCTGCTCGTTATAAGAATAGGTGGGAGTATTACCCCCACAGTGCTCCCGATAAATCATTCATAGCTCAGTTTTTCCCTTTGAACCTACTTCCAGGGATCTCCTGTCACGTAGGTAGGGTTTTCCACTATGATGACTCTATAGTCATAGGCTTTAGACCCATTCCCCTCGACGATTTGTAAACTTGCTCTCTGTTCAAACCTTTAGTAAGTGGATTCGCAATGTTATCTTTTGACTTTACGTAGTCAATTGAGATAACCCCATTAGAGAGCAATTGTTTGACGGTATTATGTCTACGACATATATGTCTAGACTTACCGTTGTACATGCTACTCTGTGCCCTTCCAATAGCAGATTGACTATCGCAGTGTATGCAGATAGCTGGCACAGGTTTGGGCCAGTTTGGAATGTCCTCTAAGAACTGTCGAAGCCATTCGGCTTCCTCTGCAGCTTTATCCAAAGCTATAAACTCAGATTTCATCGTGGATCTGACTATACATGTTTGCTTAGTGGATTTCCAAGACAAGGCTGCCCCTCCCAAAGTAAAAATGGATCCACTCGTGGATTTGGAGTCATTAGTATCCGATATCCAGTTGGTATCACTGTATCCCTCTAGTACAGCTGGATATCGGGTATAGTGCAGCCCAAAGTTCAATGTGTATCTCAGATACCTTAGAACTCTTATTATAGCTACCCAATGGTCTTTCCCTGGATTGCTCGTATACCTGCTCAATTTGCTCATAGTTAATGCTATATCGGGCCTCGTGCAATTCATAATGTACATCAAACTACCAATAATCCTTGAATACTCTAATTGAGATATTCCTTCACCAGTATTTTTGGTAAGATGTACATTTGCATCTATAGGTGTCTTTGCGAGACTAGTATCATTTTTATTAAACTTGTCCAGTACTTCATCTATATAATGGGGCTGTGACAAGATTAGTCCGTCAGATGTTCTGGTAATTTTAATACCCAGAATCACATCTGCCATACCCATATCCTTCATATCAAAGTTACTGGATAACATCTTCTTGGTAGACTTAACGACACTATCATTACTCCCGATAATAAGCATATCGTCTACATAGAGACAAACAATGACATATTCTTGACCCGTGCCTTTTACATAGACACACTTGTCACATTCATTAATCCTAAAGCCATTAGATAACATGACTTTATCAAATTTCTCATGCCATTGTTTAGGCGCCTGTTTTAGTCCGTAAAGGGATTTTACAAGCTTACAAACATTTTTCCCTTTCTTAGGAACTACAAACCCTTCAGGTTGGTCCATGTAGATCTCTTCATCTAGATCTCAATTTAAAAATGCTGTTTTTACATCCATTTGATGTATCTCAAGATTATTGATAGCTGCGATAGCTATCAGCATCTGTATGGATGTAATTCTAGTGACTGGTGAATATGTATCAAAATAATCAAGACCTTCTTTTTGTCTATATCCCTTAATAATAAGCCTGACCTTGTATTTGTCTATTGATCCATCAGCTTTCAACTTCCTCTTAAAAATCTATTTACACCCTAAAGGTTTATTTCCAGGAGGAAGATCCACCAGTTCCCATGTATGATTTTGCATGATGGATTCAATTTCACTGTTTACTGCCTCTCTCCATAAAGGAGCTTCAGGAGTAGACATTGCCTCATTAAAAGTGTGAGGCTCATTTTCTAACAAATACGTTAGAAAATCTAGACTGAAAGACTTAGATGTTCTACCCTTCTTGCTACGTCTTGATTCATCTTCAATATATTTAGATATAGCCTCATCATCTATATATAATTTTTGACTCACATCATATGTTCTTTTCATAGAACTTGATTCTTGCCTATCTTTACAAGGAAATTTTTCTTCAAAAAATTCTGCATTCCTTGATTCAATAACTGTATTCACATGTATATCAGTTATTTATGACTTATACACGAGAAACCTGTATGCAGCACTGTTGTGTGCATATCCAATGAAGATACAATCCACAGTCTTTGGTCCTATTTTGACCATTTTAGGAGCTGGAACTCCTACCTTAGCTAGACACCCCCACACTCTTAAGTAATTGTAGGAAGGTGGTCGAACTTTCCACAACTCATAAGGTGTCTTGCTTAATTTCTTGTGGGGTACCTTATTAAGAATATGGTTCGCAGTTAACACTGCCTCCCCCCACAAGTTCTGAGGTAAACCCGAATTAATCAACAAAGCATTCATCATCTCTTTAAGAGTTCGGTTTTTGCGTTCAGCAATACCATTCTGTTGAGGAGAGTAAGGAGCCGTCGTTTGATGAACAATTCCATGTTCAGCACAGTATTCCTCAAAGGGATATACATATTCTCCTCCTCTATCGCTTCTCAACATCTTAATCTTTTTGCCGAGTTGATTTTCTACCTCATTTTTGTATAGTTTAAATACTTCCAGAGCCTCATCTTTGCCTCTAAGTAGATAAACATAACAATATCTTGTGCAATCATCAATAAAAGTAATAAAATACTTTTTCCCACCTCTAGTTTGTACAAATTTTAAATCACAAATATCACTGTGAATTAAATCCAGAGGTTCTGAACTCCTTTCTACTGATTTAAAGGAAGTTCTCGTTAATTTTGATTCTTCGCATACTTCACATTTTTTATTTATGTTCCAATCAGCTTTAGGTATTAGACCTAAATTGATTAATTTTTGCACATAATCAAAATTCACATGTCCTAATCTATCATGCCATAAATTAGGAGAATCCAAGACATAAGCAACAGACTTATTCTTATTCATACCAAATTTAGTAGGCTCATTAGCCTTTACAACAGTTGGGGCAATAGTCATTACATTGAGCTTAAATAAGCCATCACACTCATAGCCTTTGCCTACAAACATTCCAAATTTGGTTAACACAAATTGACCAGACTCAAACACCAATTTGAATCCGTTCTTACTCAACAAGGATCCATAAACCAAATTCTTTCGGATGTCTGGGACATGCAGCACATTGTTGAGTGTCAGCTCCTTTCCAGAGGTAAACTTCAAGATTACCTTTCCAGTTCCTTCCACCTTCGAAGTGGCGGAGTTACCCATGTAAAGGGTTTCAGAAACATTTTGATAGGTAGTGAACATTCTCCTATCAGAGCAAACATGCTTAGTGGCCCTAGTGTCCACCCACCATTGCTTTGGATTCCCCACCAGATTGACTTCTGACACGACAGCTGACAGATTAATGTCAGAGAGATCATTGCCCAGGTCTTCCACAGCATTTGCCTGAGTTTTCCTCTTCTTCAGTTTGCCCTAGTTCTTGCAGTGCCTACAGTCTCTTGCCTTGTGCCCCGGCTTGTCACAGACAAAGCAATTCCCACCGAACTGCTGCTTCTTATGTTCTCCCCCTTGTTGACTTTGGTTGGAGAATTTTCTCTTTTTATTGCTCGGACCATGCTCAACCACATTAACCTTTGATTCCAAAGGCGGAAAACCAACTCTTTTTTCAGATTTGCGGTTGTCTGCTTCAATCCTCAATCTCAAAACTAGATCTTCAAGAGTCATGTCCTTTCACTTATGGCTTAAATAACTCTTAAAGTCTTTCCAGTTAGGCAGCAACTTCTCAATAAGTGCACCAGATTCAAAACGTTCTCCTATATTTATACCTTTTGCATGACACTCATGAATGAGTACTTGGTACTCATCTACTTGCGGCATCAAAGGCTTGGAATCTACCATTTTGAAGTCAAGGAATCTGGCCACAACAAATTTCTTTGTGCCCGCATCCTCCGTTTTATACTTCTTCTCTAAAGATTCCCACAGTACCTTAGCAGTTGTTATTGGGCTGTAGACGTTATACAACGCATTGTCCAACCCGTTGAGGATATAGTTTTTGCAAAGGAAGTCTGCATGCTTCCAAGCATCAACAGCAGCAACAGTCTGCATATCAGGATCGTCACCCAACTGTGGTGCATCATCTTTCAAAAATCGAGCAAGATTCAAGGTGGTTAAGTAGAACAACATTTTATGTTGCCACCTCTTAAAATCCCTCCCGTTGAACTTTTCTAGCCTCTCGCCATGTCCAACAGGAGTTGACACCACAAATGGCACAGGCGAAGCAAAAGTCACCGATGGCCTAGCCAAATGTACATTCTCATGTCCTGTAGATCCACCGGTTGATCCACTTCCAGTCAAGGGCATGTTTGGGTTATTAGGTCCAAATGATTGTCAAATTTCCAGTTTCGGTATTCATGATTAATATTATTTATATTAAGTCCAAATACCTGTTTATACACGCTACACAAAAACAAAGTTAGTCGCAAAATAATTTAACACCAAAATTCATTTTAAAGTAACGACTAAGGAAATAATACTTTTGAAAGAAATATTAAAATCACACATTCTATTATATGTATATATATTTATATTAGACAGTCAAAGAAGTAGGTAAAAATAAATAAAGAAAACAAATAATCAAAAACGTTTTTTTTTTTTTTCGATTCAGTTAGAGAACAGTCTACTAATAATTATTTTGTCACTTAAGAACCAAGAAATAACATTTGGTTCGGTGGTAGACTCTTCTCATTAGTAACCTTGAGGTCCTGGGATCAAACCTATGTAGCAGCAAGAACAATTAAAATTTTGCTTCTCAAATGAACAATATATTATAATGCAAAGTTGTCTTTGAGCGATAACTTAATATAATATACAATTACTATAATAATATATATTAGTTAATATACAAATAATATATATTATAATATAGTCACTGCAGTTAATATAATATATATATATATTATAATGCAAGATTCCTCTTTCAGCAAACGTACAGCGTATGCAGTAATAGCAAGAAAACGATAACAAAGAAACGTGCAATCGGTATTGAACAGTTTAAGATTAGGTCCTTAAAAAAAATTCATATCTTTCTTATTTTAAGTCCAAATTTGATGAAAATTTTACCATTAACTTCAGAAAATTAAGAGGTATATGGAAATGTAATTTATTTTCCAGTTTGTTATACTTCACAGAATCATATTAAATGAATTATACTGATTAAAGTCTTAAGATTGTTGGACAATTAAAATGAGAGAAGTGCTGTAAATATAAATACAAGATGTGCAATAAATATTAAAATAACAGAATGTAAAATTAACAATATTAAAATTTAAGGATGTAGAAATAAACCAAATAGATGATATTGAGGCTCGAGTTAGACTCGATGTCCTTAAGACTTTAACGTCTCTCTACGGTGCTTTTGGTTGATTAACGCAAGTCTCTCAGGATACAACGATATTTTCTTCGTAGTAGGAGCATACCAAACTACGAAACTATTGAACTGAATATGACAAACTCTCTCTGTTGGACACAATGATAAAATAAAATTATTTTTCGTTCTTGTTCTTCCTTGTTTTAGCTAACATACCCAACTATTTATAGTCAATTCTTAATGGGAGTTATCATTGCCAAAATATTCTGATAGAATAAAAAATTAATATACTAATCAAAACTCATACTTTGAGGCAAGCATGCTCCACGGAAATTAATAAAGCCTGCTACACAATTTTTTATTTTATTGCAAGCATGCTGAACTTTTACATTGTTTCAAGATTCCTTGCAATAAACTATTTCCATTCACCAACATCAAGATTCCTACAAAAAATCGTACCAAAACATCCCTTGCTAACTCGGCTAAGCCATTAAAAGCAAATTGAAGAATAGGGGGAGCTTTGAGGTTTCCTAAGATGTTTCTCTAGGGCTGTGATAATTCGCAGGCGTTTGATTCATGGAATAACTTTTTATTTTTGGGAATTACATTTTCAGAAAAACTTTACATAAGGAATACATAATATAGCAAAGCAAACATGGAAGCACAATCAGTGAAATATTTTGTCAAATTTTTAAGAATGTTATATCACTATATTTAGTTTAGACTCAATATTCTTAGAAATTTTGAGCATTTTTTCAACAATGCCTATAGCTCAAAATGACAAAAATATTATAGAAAAATATACAAGTCATGATACACTTTATATATTTTTGTCAATACATGGTAATATATGTCTAACATATTTATACAAGTAATATAAATTTAGTTTTTTATTTTAAAAAAATTAATTTAAATTTGAAATTTAAAAATTAAAAAAATCAAATTAAATTCTTTATTTTTATTATTCTATTTATTTTATTTTTACATTTTTTAATTTGAAATTCTTTAAATTTCTACTTGTTTTAAATTTTTATTCTGTTTAATTTTATTAATTTATTCATTGTTTTATTTTTTATTTCTTTGCTTTTTTTAAAGGAATAACTTGAGTTTGAGAAAAAGAAAAAGAAAAAGAAGCCAAGATAGATAAGTAAACTTAAAGGTAATTCTAGTTAGGGTGTGTATGTTTATCTTTTTATTTTCTCTAAAACATTTCCACAATTTGAGAAAGTCAAATTCCCACCCTCTTATTAGGGAATGAAAATTAAAAAAATTACCGGAATATATATTCCTAAAAATGTAATATGTCTAAGAATACTTTTTTATTTAGCGAATCAAATATGAGAATATCACATTCCTAACTTTCAAAAGTCTCACATATTTCTTTTATTAAATGTACATTCAAAGAAAATGTGCTCTTTTGTGGGGAATCTGTCTTTAAATGCAAAACAAGAAACAAAAGATGGCAGTTTGTACAAATATAAAAGCAAAATTATCGTCTTTAACAAGAAATGCAAAATTATTACCTTCCCTTTTTCTCTCTAATTGAAAAATAAAAAAAAATTGTTCGCGTACAAATGCCCTAGCATTGGCGTGTAAACGATCTTAATAATACAACAAAAACCCCTATGAAAACACATAAAGATCCAAGTTTGGCCAATTTTTAGCACACAAAAATAAGTTTTTTGAATTTCTAGTCAAATATCTGTACCATTTGTCATAACTTAGTCTGTATCTTTTAAGATATACTCTTTTAGTCTCGTATCTTTTTCATTTGTCATAACTTAGTCTTATATTTCAAAATGTACCTTTTTAGTCTCGTATCTTTACCATTTGTCTCAACTTAGACCCTATATTTCAAAATGTACATTTTTAGTCACGTATTTATTTCGTTAGAATTTTTGACAGAAAAATAGAGATGACTAACGTGGACCATAATGACAAAGATATTAAACTAAAAATGTATATTTTGAAAAATAAAGATTAAATTGAGACAAATAATAAAAATATAAAACTAAAAAAATACATTTTGAAAAATAAAAATAATTAAATTAGGATAAATAATAAAAATACGAGATTAAAAAAAATAATTTACCCATTTCAAATTGTTGTTCATAATTTTTTCTGACTTTCCTTATTCTTTTTTTATTTGGAACTTTATCATGTGAAAACATGATTATCTTCGAAATTTAACAAAATTTCGCAAAATTTAGGGATAGCAAGAACATGTAGAAGTTCAACGTTTGTAACATGCTTGTTGACCACGTGCATGATCAAAGTGGAATACAAAGATTCCAAATAGATAGCAAATTTTGCAGTCGTATCGTGTCATCCTATGCGTATGCATGAGATGAGTTTCGTCAATTCTACAATAATGCGATTGATCAGCTTTTTCTTCCAAACCTGTTCATGAACATAGAAACACTCAAACTCTAGGTATGGCAAAACACTTTACCATCTCTTTATAGATAATTAAGGCCAATTTCAACAGTTATTTTATATATTTTTTTTATATGTAAAAATTGTAAATTATTTTTTTATATTTAGAGATTCTTTATTTTAATTTATTTCAATACATTCTTTATATTTATCTAATCTCTATTTTTAAAGAATTTTTATTTCAGTTTCACTCCAATAACTTCCCTATTTTATAAATTATCTATTTTTTTTTACTCCAAAATCTTTGTTTAGTTTAATTAAATATATTGTTTTAATTCAAACTTTATTATTAAATTTTTTTATTTATATTTGTTAATTGTTTATGATATTTTTATTTTTAATTACTTTTTTTAAAAATTCTTTTTAACTTTTTATATTTATTTATTTATTTTGTTTGTCTACATAAACTTTGTAAACCCTAAACAACATGATACAAATTCTAACAATACTCTCACTTAAAAAAAAAAAAAAAAAAAAACATACCTTTATTAAAAAAAGTAAAGAGACGATACAGACAACCCCCACCCCAATCCCTCATATTTTGACCCAAATAAAAAATCCCTCATCTGAACGGCAATACCCCCAGCAATATATATATATATATATATATATATATATATATATATATATTTTAAGTTGCAGATGCTTTTGGAATTTTTAGGGCATAGATTCAGCATTTAAATTAAATTTTTTGAGTAATAGGGACTAAATTATTTAATTTTGAATAATAAGAATTATTTTAAATTACTTTTATAAAAATTAATGATTATTATGAATCTTTTAAAATATTAAATAAAATATTAAAAATATATAAATTATAGGAATTAAATTTAAAATTTAACCTTTTATGTAAGATAGTTTTTGGTCTTAGACGAAATAGGAGTCAAAGCCTTTTATAGATGACAACATTAAGGACGGTCCAACTGACACAGCCTCGTGCAGTTTTGAACTTTGTGCCCAAAAGATAAAAGCATAGCAGGGTATGACACTCTGACCCATGAAACAGGAAGGCTTGGCAGAGAGAGTACAAGATGGCATTTCATAATCCCAAAAAACTTTGGTCGGACGAATCAATATCTCAAAGACATACAACGTGGATCGGATATGTGTAGGGTCTGGTTTATATGTGAGTAAGATGTTAGACGGATTAATATTTCAGAGATATATAAGGTGGATCATATATATATACGATTAATTTTATATGTGAGTGAGACGTTTAATTTGTGTAACAGTTTAAAGAATTTCTTTTCAAAATTTGATAAGTCATCGAGTGATAGAGATACTAGGAAAATATTGGCCACCCATGACCATTTCAAAAAAAATTTACGATGGAGTATTTTCTATTTGTAGCCATTACGCCCCAAAACCAAGCCGGATGTACTACTTTTTGCAGAAGTATGAATTTTTATTTTAAAATTTACATGATAAACAATGACGGATTTAAGTACCTGAATTTGAAGTGTATATTTTGTGTAGTAAAACAACAAAAGTGTTTAATATAATAATTTTTATTTATTTATTTATTTTAAGTTAAGGGTGTGCACATGCTAAGTTCGCTACTGATAATAATTGTTGTGATACTATCATAAGTTTTTTATCGGGAAAAAAGCAGCAGTAGTCCCCATTGTTTACTCAAAAGTCAATTTAATCCCCATTGTTTTAAAATGCTCAAAAAGATCCCCAATGTTTGTAAACATGCTCATCTGTGGTCCCTACCGTTAAAATTTTAGTTAGTTTTAACAGATGTGAATAGTATTTCAAGGGTAAATTTGAAAAATCACAAAAAACACAAAATCTCACACAAAAAAAAACCAAAAAACACACACTAACACACCAAAAAACACACGCACTCACCAAAAAACACACACTAATACACCCACAAACACACACACTCACAAAAATACCAAAAAACACACTAATACACACACATTAACACACCTACAAACACACACTAACTACACACACACACTGTTCGCGAGGAAGAGGGGGGGGGGGGGGGGGCGGCGCTGTTCGCGCAGGGGGGGGGGTGGGGGGGTGGTGTTAGCGCACAGGGGGGGGGGGGTGGGGGGGCGCTGTTCGCGCAGGGGGAGGGGTGGTGTTCACGCTGGGGGGGGGGGGTGGGTGGGGTTCGCGCAGGGGTGGGGTGGGGTGGGTGGGGTTCGCGCGGGGGGGGGTGGGTGGGGTTCGCGCAGGGGTGGGTGGGTGGTGTCCGCGCGGGGGGGGGGTGGGTGGGGTTCGCCGCAGGGGTGGGGTGGGTGGTGTCCGCGCGGGGGGGGGGGGTGGGTGGTGTTCGCGGGGGGGGGGGAGGTGGGTGGCCGTGTTCGCGGGGTAGGGGGGTGGGTGGTGTTGCGGGGGTAGGGGGGTGGGTGGTTGTTCGCGGGGGGGGGGGGGTGGGTGGTGTTTTCGCCGGGGGGGGGTGGTGGGTGGGGTGGTGCTTGTGGTGGTGGGTTGAGGAGTTGGAAGAGGAAGAAGAAGATAGAGGATATTTTGGGTATTTTATTTTTAAGTAAGGGTAGTTTAGTCATTTTATAAATTTCTGTTAGATTTTAACGGTAGGGACCACAATGAGCATGTTTACAAACATTGGGGGACCTTTTTGAGCATTTTGAAACAATGGAGATTAAATCTGACTTTTGATGTAAACAATGGGGCTTACTGCTGCTTTATTCCCTTTTTTATCTTATGTTATTATTGTTACATGAATAATAACTTCGAGGTGGATACCAACAATAATTACAATCCTAATATGAGATATTATACTAATTCTTCATCAAGGAGACCAAATCTTGGTAATCCTTAGGCTCCGTTTGTTTGTCCGAAAATATTTTTTGATTTACGGTTTTGGTAATATCAAAAAATTATTCAATTATATAATATTTTTCTGTCAAAATACGGCCTGTTTTTTCTTAATTTTACAGTGTTTGGTAACCTGTAAAAATTAGTCAATTGTAAAATGTATACCCGATCAACAATTGCGACTAATACAAATTTTATAAAATATTTACGAGACTTTGAAAGAAGAAAACATTTTACGAAACTTACGATACATCCAACACCAGAAAATATTTTACAGTAATCTATTTTCTGGAAAAATATTTTCTCCCCAATAAGTTATTTACGGCAAATAAACAGTAAACCCTGTAAAATATTTATTTTCTAAAAAATATCTTCTATAGAAAATATTTTAACAAGCAAGTTTTTTTACAGCAAACCAAAACAGAACCTTAGCACAGACAAAAACACGGAAGAGTCGCCAATGGAAAAGGTTTTTTCACGTACGTCCTTTCTAGTAATACCACTGCTGTTTCGGTTTCTTTTTTTTTTTTTTGCGGTAAATGGGAGAGGTATGTTTGGACCTATTGATTATCGACTTCTTTAACGTTAAAATATTTAAAAATGTGTTTTAAATTTAATTAAAAATTAATCTATAAAATACTCAGATCATATACTATTATTTTAAAATTTATAATTCATTACTATCCGAACAATCATTTTCTTTAAACTTAACGTATCTCTATATTGAAAACACTCTTCTCAAGAATTAATTCTCTCCACTATTAATAGGATCATGCTTTTTTTTTTTTTTTCCGGTGTGTCAAA